>JAYKKI010000065.1:5650000-6095000 GCA_039881145.1 Druceiella hillmani | reverse complement strand
CCATGGACATCTTTTTGGGACCCTTTTCCAACCATTGCTCCAATATATCTGCAGAAAGGTGTTCGGTATTTGAGGGCACGATTGCCATTGCTGGAAAACTAAATATTATACTAGAATTATCGAAATTCAAATATTATTGTAATTTTAAATACAACGTACTATGTCACATGAAATCATATTATTTATCAAGTGCAAGTGTACAAAAGTATCCCCTTATAAGATGTAAAGCCTCCAACTATCTCCCTTCCACCTTCATTTTCTAACGAATCATTCAATAATGTGGAAAAATGTCTTTGCTGAAACAAATACTTTCAATAAAAAGTATAGCACATTTGGTATGTGCTAATTTATATTAGCACATATTAATATTTACACGGTGTCCGGGAATAAGTGTTGGACAAAGATGTTATTCGTTGACTGAAAAATAGTGAAAAATAAAATTTAAAAGATAAAAATGAGAACAAGACGAAAAATACATTTTTTTTCAGAAAATTGAATAAAATATTCATAACTATTTGTCATCTTTTTCATACACATGATACTTGCGCACGTTATTCAGCGCCGCTCAGCGTATGCGTGCGAGCGTAAGTGTGTGTGCAAGCGTGCGTGCGTGTGCGTTCGCATTTGTGTGTGTGTGAAAAAGCAGTTAAAGCTTGAGAAAAAATACATTTTTAGGCACATGTTTTATTCTTGGTTCTACACTTTTCTACGTTAGAATATAACACTATTCTGTGTGTCTATATCTATGTAAATGCAGAACTGATTCAAAAACTATTTTTAATTGTTTTTGACAAAACATTCACCGATAAGCAATATACTGCAAATAGTTACATTGGCTCTAGGGAGTTAAGCAGTGTAAAATAAGACTGAAGAAATAAATTTATATTGTCAAAAGAATATTTCAGAAATATTAATGCTTTAATTTCAATCACTCACACACACACACAAATGTGTGTACCTGGTGTGTGTGAGGGCGTGGTGTGTGTGCGTGGTGTGTATGTGCATGGCGTATGAGTGTGTGCGTGGTGTGTGTGTGTGTGTGTGCATGGTGAGTGTGTGTGCGTGGTGTGTGTGTTTGTGTAGTGTGTGTGTGTGTGTGTGCATGGTGTGTGTGTGTGTGTGTGTGCATGGTGTGTGTTTGTGTGCGTGCGGGTGCGTATGCGTGCGTGCGTATTTGTGTGTGCATGTGTGCGTTCGCATTTGTGTGTGTGTGAATGAGCTCGAGCGCGCATGTGTTCCTGCACGTGTGTGTACGTGTGCGTGTTCGTGTGTGTGTGCGTGCGCATGTGTGTGCGTGCGTGTGTGTGCGTGCGTGTGTGTGCGTGCGTGTGTGTGCGTGCGCGTGTGAGAGCACGTGTGTGCGTGCGCGTGTATGCGAGCGTGCGTGTGTGCTTGTGTATTTGTGTGCGTGTGAGTGTGCTCGAACGCGAGTGTGTGGGTGCGCGCGTGTATGCATACGCGCGTGTGTGTGTGTTTGTGTGTGAGTGTATGTTTGCGTGTGCGTGCATGTGTGCGTGCGCGTGTGTGAGAGCCTGAGTGTGGGCGTGCGCGTGTGTGTGCGAGCGCCTGTGTGTGTGAGTGTGTGAGTATGTGAGCGCGTGTGCGTACGCGTGTGCATGCGTGTGTGCGCATGCGTGTGTGCGCAAGCATGTTTGTGCGTGCGCGTGTATATACATGTATATGTATGTATATATATATATATATATATAAACGAAGGAAGCGCTATGAATGGCAGCAGCAGCGTTGGGTTAAGTGAGGGGAAATCTTTCTGTCACTAAAATTCACCATCACAATTTCCACATAAGATCGATAAGAGCACAATACTAAGATTTCAAACTTTAATTACTATGTGGCACTTGATCATGCATTTTTGTGAAGGATAAAAATTTTTGAGACAAATGTATTCTCTAGGCAACAAAATATGAAATAATTCCAACAGGTTACCAATTCAACTTACGATATGTTCTGTCGACACTATTTTCTCAACATCCTTCCTCCAGACAAAATCTTTTGGAACCTCGCCTAATGTTGAGGGCTTCAAATCAAGACCCTGTTTCCACTCCTCAGTGGAAACCCCTACAAGCTCCACTCTACCCTGAGCGTACTTGCCCAAAATTACTCCTGGTTCGTAACCCATTGTTTTTATTATGTTCATAATTTTCATCACAGGATTATCGCCACTAGCTCGTACTATATTTGTCATGAACTCAGAATCTGTTGATGCGTCCTCATTCCCTGGTGCTGATGGACCTGAAAATAAATAAGTTTAAAGTAATATATAATTTGAACATACTTTTAAGTGGTGCATGTGGTCGATATCAATCTAAAATACAAAAAAATTATTGAGATGCGAAAATAAATTTTAATATTCATAGTGTTAATGCTAAAAGTTAGATTTTTAGCAGATAAAAACAACATTTGTCTGCAAACAATTTACCGACAAACATTTAATAGATTCAATGTTCCAAATTATTTACTTGAGCCATAGCAGCTAGGAGTCATATGTATGTGTAGTCTGTTCCTGAAATTTTTTCACCTATTTAGCTTTTTTAAATATTTTCTTGCTTTATCTTTTTATTTTTGATATCTGATAATTTGTTTTTTTATTTGCATTTTTAAGTGTTCAGTGTTGTAAGAAGGGAATTAAATTGGAAAAACAGCAACAAATAAATTTGTTACAAGGCCATGGTTAGAGTTCAAAAGTAGATATTTTTCTAAAGTAAGCTTTGAAGTATAAAAATAAGCAACCTTCGTAACTAACAATCTATAACAAGGTTTGATATAAATTCTTTTCAACGAAATAATAAAAAACAAAAAATATTCTCACTTTCCCTGGGTCTTGATCTCTTTATCCAAGGAGATATTGTACGCTAATTTATTGACTATTTTCCTCGTTTCCATACACTCTATTAGTGAAGGCTTCATTGAGTAGGTCTGGAGTTTAAATTGAACTTAAAATACTATATAAATAGTTTGGATTAGTAATAATTAAAATATGTATATTAAAGTACACTCCACATAAAGTGATAGATTCAATATAAATCCTTAAATTAGAAAATATAAGCAATATAAATGCACTACTCACTCTCGCAAATTGACGCTGGCCTTGATGCGCTCGAATATTGGGACGTGCCTGTGGTATAGATCTTGTTCTCTTGGTGGATGTAATTTCTTTTTGAACAGAATCATCATCGGGCGACTCTAAATTCATTTACATAAATGTTTTAGACTTGTGTTTATATTACAGCTGCATTGTGCAAAGAAACTTATTACCTATTAAACTAACCTGTTGAAAATGATCGCTTGTAACTCATTATGAAAATTAGTAAATATATCGTTAGGGATTTTAAAACTTGTAAGCAATAATGAACACAGGTAACGAAACTATATTTTTTTCTGTGATTTAAAGCTACAGAACGAGACAATAATAACGTCAGTAATACTCTATTCTGTGGTCAGTAATATATAGGGGATTTTACCGTAAACGGTATGACCAGTAAAAAAATGTTATTATGAAATAATATAAAAAAAGTTTAACATACATCTGCTTTACACATACCGCTAACGCCTTTTTATTATATTTAATCAAAATATTGTGAAAAAAATGTTAAAGAGGTTTATAAAAATAAAATAAATCGTGTTAATTAATTTTAATTCTTATGTTAAACTTAACATTGTAATAAATTTTTCACATACATTTTAACTTAAATATTTAAAAAGATTATAACAGAATTTTCTCCTTATAAAAACGATCACATTGTATTTACGCATACCGTATATCTTGTACATTCAACAACTATTCAAATAGTGAATTAATTTTAAAAATTAGTCCTTTCGTCATAAAATTAATTTCATATGATGTAAATAGAACAAGCACAAATTCATTTGTAAAAAAATAAAAAGAACAGCGTTAATTGAAATATATTTTAAAAATATTACATAGCTAATTAATAAAAACATAATAGGACATATGTAAATGTAATCTCTTGTCGATCTTGTAAAATGTAAAAGTCCTTGCCATATTTAATATAATCGACAGAAGCACTATATTTGGTCATTTTGTTGGTAGTTACTTTTATGAGATGAACGTCAATAATACTTACTTTGTATTTATTCATTTAATCCCGTATATTTGTCATATGTTTAGATAACTATTTAATTAATTGTAATATATTTACGTTATATTCCTAACAAGATCTATAAAAAGAAAAATAAAGGTATTGTCTATTACAACGGACGACGATTACCGCTCTATATGACTATGGTTGGACCAGTATTTGTTCGTATTTGACTGTAGATTGACGTAGTGCAAAGCTAAGCTTAAATTAATACGCGAATGTTTGTGATTAAAAGTGATACTTCTGTGAAAAGTGTTTTATTATATCATTTGTTTATTAATTAAGTGGCAAATTTTATGTGAGAATCATCAAAATGGCTACACAGCCTGAAATTGGGGTTGCCGACTTTGTTTTGCTGGATAATTTGACAACTGATAAGTTCATCGAAAACTTGCACTTGCGGTAAGTTTTAAAATAATACAATCAAATTGTGTTTTTTGACAATTCTTTTATATGATTTTCTAACAAATTTATATTCAAGTAAAAATATTTACAGTCCTTGTTTACAAAAATTTGTTTCATTTTATAATTAACGATCATTTCAAAATTGACGTTTACAAGTTGGCCATATTTGATAAACCATCCTTATTACCGTTGAATAAATCTACCGCAAGTCCATGTGATATTTTTTAAAAATACATGCAAAATAAATATTAATTTACTTCATAACATATTTTTGCGTAGTATAATTCTTACGTGAATTGTTTTAAAAATACGCAAGTATCACATAAAAATTCATACTTGCATTCTTATATTGGACATAAATTCAACGATTTTAAGGGGTTGTTTGAACTAAAATTTTGAATTGAAATAAATTAAAACAGATCTTCAGTCAATAAGTGGTCAAAATTGTAAAAAAAGTTCTTTATAAAATTCAATAAATCACGATCAGTTTAGGTAGTATTTTCTACTGTTTACGTGAAATTTAACTTAGAAGTATAATTTAATATAAATAATAGTTGTCAATGCTTTTATTCTTAGGAAGAACAATAGAAATTTCAAACGGATTATGGAATTACTATCATTTGTGTATTTTAAATAAGTTTTAATAAAAATAAGCTACATAGCTGATTCTATTCAAATCAAAAACATTACCTTATTTTAGTGATTGGGCTATATGCCAAGGCTATATGCAATAAATTCCAAGAAATTAAAAGTAATTTCTTTTGGAAATTATGCGTGGTCGAAATATTGTTTTTACTATATACTAACATGTTGCTGTAAATTAATAGTTTATTTTTTTAATAATATGGAATTCACTTAGATAGTTATGGTTCTGAACATAAGGAAAGTAATTTCGGTATTTTTCCAACCCAGACATATCTACTATAAACGATGAAAAATGCGAAACGAATATTGATATACTAAAATAATAAACACTTAATAATTTTAATATAGGTAACATGATAGCGAATATCAGATAACATTTACGACAAATTTATGGGACATTATTATGTTTATACAATAAATGCAAGTACTCATATCTAGTTCAGGCAACAAAATGACAAACTCTTGACAAAAGGTTCCTGGAACAAAATTATTAATATTAATTTGTATATAAAACTACAAATGACTTGCTTATCTTCAAAAACTTTCAATTATCTAGTTTATAAAATTTTAGTCTATTTAACTATATTTAAATAATACTTAGTTATTACTCAAACTGGTATAATTTGTTAAGAAGAAAGTAATTTCTCTGTTATGTCAATATGCTATATCAAGATGCAACTTTCAGATCAAAGCTATTAATTTGCATCTTTATAGTATTACTTACTCTGCTTTAGCCTCAATTTGATCCTATTCAATCATGATTATGTCAAAACAAATTAAATATGGGGTTATCTCTATTGTGATGCCTAGAACATATTTAGTTTTAAATAAAACAAAAACTGATAGAACTAACCCAATGAGATCATATATATCTAAGTATCGTGAAAATTTAATATTCAACTGTTTTAAAAATTAATACGGAATAGTTAATATTTATTTTATTATTAATTACAATTATATAAAAAATTATCATAAAGAATAAAATTACTATTAACTATTCCATATAGGAAGAAAATATGAATGGTTTACAAAAAAAAATTATACATTTTTTAACTTTTCCAAAATAGTTTTTCTTTAATTTTTATTACAAATTATCGTAATTTATATGTGAAAATCTTTAATTCATTAACTAAAATAATTTAGCAGTGTTCATTTAATGCTGCTATCGTGCCAATTTAGACTCTTCTCGCGAAGGAGGTACCGTAACAAAAATATGCATATAATATTTTCGATTGCATTTTAAGACTTTTTCCATGTTAACTTTATTCTGTGGAGTTCGCAAAAAAACATTTTTCATCCCCAAGTTTCACGTAAGGGTAGTTTCTATCTTTCTATATTTTTGCGTAATTAATATACGTGTACTTGTCAAATCTCATTACCGTCGGATTTAAACTTGCACTGATATGCTTTATGTATGGATTACTTTTTTTTATCAAATTTTTTATCCCAAGGTACTTACAATTCAATTTTCAGTATTCTGACTGTAAAACTATGCGCGCCCGTATAAAACATATGAATAGATTCGGCTCAAGTTCAAGTTAAAATATGAAATATTGTATTTTTCTTCCGGTAAACCGTTACTTTCAGGTTTGTGGAACTGCAAAACTATAAACAATTTTATCTTTTTCTTAAGGTGGTAACTCGTTTTTACTCTTTATTCATTGTAATAAGATTTGGAAGCTAAACCTTTTTATTATCACTTCCTCTTATTATGTATTCAATTTTGTTTATGAATTTGTTTCTATGAAAATATAAAAAGTAAATACTTATAAGGATTAAATTTTAAATACGTTTAAAGGCAATTGTTCTCATAAAAATTCATAAAAAATAAATAAACATTTACGATTAAAACATTGTTGGAACTTATCCAGAGTACCTATATACTAAATATGAATTTTTGTAAATACGAGTCCACGTTATTGTAACTATATATAATAGCTATACATATGTATATAGTTCCGTAATGCACATAGGAGTATAGTATATTTTTCTTAAACTCATTCAAATAGAAAGTGCTACCTTCTACCATCTAATTCGTTGTGTCTATAGATAGGGCCCTGGGCTGTCGGAATTTAAACAATTAAACAAATTAAGATTACTCAAGCCAATTAGGATCTTCCCTCTGCCTTTCTTTGTATTCCGTGACGTCTCATGGTCTTGTCGGGGCTTGATCGTGATCGTTAACGTTTATCGCAACTGCGTTTGTTAAATATGTTTGTTGGACGATAGTAATTGTTTAGCGATTACTCAGTAATAGCAAGATAATATCGTGTGTTACTATTAGCAACGGATAAAACATATGTATAAGACGTTCACCACGTCGCGTCTTATCGCTTTGATTTAATGCGCGGCACCCGGTGTGTCTGCACTGCAGGACGCTTAACCCTTGATGTAACATTGAAATAGTATATCACCAGAACGAGATATTCTTATTTTGTTCTCGAGTACCTATCGAATCCAACTTGCTGTACCAATTTAACAACGTCTATACCATTTATTGACATATCACATACTATTAAACATTTGTTATTAAGTAAGAACCTTATATGCAAATAAATAATACTAGGTAGATAGGCCCTGCCCATACGTTGTACGCACAAAAACTTCCCCAATAGATCGTGTGCAGGCACATATATTAGTGTCAGTTGCTTGCGGCCGCCATTGCAAGCGGTCGTGTGTTAAAAGATATTTTTTCAGGAAACGAGGAGGCTATGTGACAACATACTCATCTCGAAACTGCTAAAAACACCATTCGTAACATAATAACTTGAAAGATATATTATTCCACGCGTTAAGTTCAATATATTAAATAAATCATTATCATTTAATGTTTACAAAATGATGTCGACACTAAAAGATAGAAGCAATATGACAATTTCTGAGGTGTGAGAAGGACGAATAACTTGCAGAACATAGCTTTAATGTGCTACGAGTCTAAAAGAGTGGGAGGGATTAATATTATTTTTAAACGTACATGTGTTTTGTGTGAGTGATGATGGACACATAGATGTATGTTCTATATATATGTCTATCTATATTTAAATCAAGTTTATTATCGATCCTTTGCTTGGTTACAGAGTTATTATTATGTGTTTGACAAACCTACAAACTGACAGAAGTTTATAATGTTAGTAGGGAAATTAGGATAAACTACGCACAAAATTTCACATTATAAATTTCTCGTAGAAGACGTAAACTGATGCCGATTAGCAAGTTCACCCACTAACGCTCACTATCCCCACTCCCGGCGCCTTATTTGTGTTATACATTTTCGTGACGCCACCTGAATCGATTTGCGGATTACCGTGCTACAAGAAGTGTCATACCGATATTTTGTTTATACTAATGTGTAAAACACAAAAGTTTGTTTTTATGATCCCTCCCGCAAAAAGAAAAAAAAAACGAAACATTTATGGTTTTCCGACCGATCGTCCGTCCGTCCGTCCGTCCGTCGAATCCCTTTTCCTGGGAAATGGTTTGAGATATCAAGATGACATTACATCGTGTACTTAAGCCCATAGCCTATAGATATATTGTTGTAAAAATTTAAAGGTTTTTGCTTGACGCAAGGTACGGTTTTTTAAAACGTATTTTTAATTCTTACTCACAGATCATCAAAAACTATAGGGTACTTCCAGTCGACTTACAATCTTAAAAGTCAGCCTTACGGCACAAGAGAAAAATCCAAGTCTACGATTTCAAATTCTGTAAATACATTTTGTTTTAATACACGCGTGTGAAAAATATAGTAAACAATAATTTACATTGTGAAAAAATCAATATTTATAAATAGGGGGTCATCTCCGCTCGGGTTCATTTCCTTCATTGAAGCGCCCTTGTGATATATGACATTTTTCGTTTTGTTGTCAGGCGAGAGAACGAACAAAGCGGATGGTTTGCCGACACGTGAACATGAGACATACAATTGACCATGAAAGAAACACTTATTTTTTAGATTCAGGCCACAAAGACTGAATGATTGGCCTAGTGATTTGTTACAAAATCGATGCGCGCCCAATCACAAATGGCATAACCTCACAAAGTGAACATCTTCGAAGTTACGTTTCACAATGTGCCTTTCACCAAACTTAACTCAACTATTTGAAATCACTTTTCGCTGATGAATTTCAGAGAAAATCGTTTAAAATCATCGTTTAATCGGTAACTTTGAACATCGTTTAATCGGATAATCGTTTAATCGGTAACTTAATGAAATTCAAATGCAATAACGATCGAAAACTGAATAAAAATTGTTGAATACCAATTATGATTTTTGTCCGTGTCTGTCATTTATGACGTACTTTTTTCTTTTTTTTCTGTCGTTTATCACATATTACGTTTTATACACAATTAAATTATTTGTAATTTTTTTAATTAAATTATTAATTATTTGTCTTTTCCAATGCGCGAGGAAACTTCTCGAGGCCGAGAGGAAAAAAAAATTCAATAAATATATAATAATCATATAAACATTCAATGAAAAAAAAATCAGTCCATCCGTTCTCGATATATCATCAAAAAAGGCGTTCCATACAAAATGTATGGGAAAATGAATTTTCTTCATAATTTTTTTTGTAAATTTTTCCAATGTTTTAATAGTTATTCATCTATCATATATCATAACTATCAGTAATTCCGACTGACAGTCCTGACCGCGTGTGGTGCATATGCGCGTTAATAAAAATATATGTTTTTAGATGTCTTAACTTTTCATAGATCTTTAAAAAGTTGAAACCGATTCCTGTATTATTCTGTGTTGAAGCAAGCGATTTTCTACTCTAACCACCGGAGGTCTAAAAATCACCTCACACATGTCCATAAATAACCATCGGAGGTCTAACAAGGCACAAAAAATTACCTCACAAACTATTTTCGCGTCTCCGAGAACAATAAAAGTTCATAATGCGAGAATATCGAAATTTTGACCGCCCAAATTGTGATGGTCATAAAACCTGGATACAAACCCGGCCCAAATTTGGTATCGTAAACTCGACATTTGGTAAGGCTTTACGATTGGCGGCGTTTGTGGTACGACTGTACACTGAAATATGAAGCGAGTTATATACAAAAAATAGCAGCCAATCCGGGCTTTGTCCAGGTCAAAACCGACCGTAACTGTATTATGTTTTGTTCGCTTTCTTATGTAATTATTATTTAAGATTAACCATTTTTGTAAAAATACTGAAATAAGTCACTTAATTTTTATTGATAATTATATGGAACTACGTGACGTAGTATTATTTCTACTTTATTAAAACCTAGGTTTCGTTGTATGGCAGCATCTTCAGGTGGGCAATTTGTAAAGATACACATGAATCTTTACAAATTGCCCACCTGAAGATGTTGTCATACAACGAAACTTAGGTCGTGGTAAACAATTTAAATAAAGTAGAAATAATACTACGTCACGTAGTTTCATTTATTTGTGAATAAAAATTAAGTGATAATGAATTTCTACAAAATTATCGTCAAATATATTCAATACCGAAATAAGTGTTTGTCTATCCGAGAGACTAAATATAAATTTTCGTGTCCCTAAGTTTATTTAGATATTCCCATGAAGGTTTTCGCCCCCTTTTTCGGGGTTAGATTTTAGGGGTTGACTTTTTTTTACAAGCCCACAAAATCCAAGAGAAACATGCGGGCCAAATTTCTAGTTCGTAGGTTTTATACACTGGAGATTTCCTAATAAGCTATAGTCAATAAGTGATATGTGGCTTTTATAGGGTGAATAGTATTTCTATTAAAATTTTACAAAGACTTGAATATTATTTTTCATCATAAAAATATACTTATTGCCTGGAATATTTTCCTCGGCGTAAAGTTACAGTGAGTATCTTAAAAACTATGAAATTTGACATCATCGCCTTAGTTTTTTGGTAAACTGCTAGTGACGTTATTTTTTATGATTTTGACTAGCAATTCCAGGGAAGAGTGTAGGGAATTTTTTTTTGGCATTTGCAAAAGTATTTCTAGGACCGTCTAACGTAAAATTCCAAAAAAAATGTTTGGTATCCTTATACCTAGCACTTTTAATATATGTTTTACGTTATATATGAAATTTAAAAAAAAAGGTAGAATATTTTATTTGTCTTTGAAAATTTTCCATATCAATGTTTCTGTATTAAATATTGAAATATATGCGTTTAAATAAAAATATATAGGTTTAACTAAAATTTAATATATGCATTTAACTAAAAATATATGGGTTTAAATAAAAATATATCAGTTTAACTAAAACTTTAATATATGCGTTTAACTAAAAATATATGGGTTTAACTAAAAGTTTAATATATGCGTTTAACAAAAAGTATATGGGTTGAACTAAAAGTTTAATATATGCGTTTAACTAAAAATATGGTTTAACTAAAAGTTTAATATATGCGTTTAACTAAAGATATATGGGTTTACCTAAGAGTTTAATATATGTGTTTAACTAAAAGTTTAATATATGTGTTTAACTAAAAGATATGTGTTTAACTAAAAGTTTTATATACCTATGTGTTTAACTAAAAATGATTTGTCGTTACAACTTCCAAGTTTTTTCGTCCCACAGTTTCTGAAAAAAAATTTGAATATTTTTAATAACATCTCGAAAACTATCTTTCATAAAATTCTAAAATAAATCATTTTCGAATCAGTTCATCGGATATCCCACACGATAAAATAATGTTTTAGTAAAATCTATTGTTATTAAGCCCCTTCAAAATTTCCATATGAATATTATTGATCGTTAGATGTATGTATAGAATGAAGTTGGTAGTAAATATCTGTATGCAGCGTAGAAAGAAGATAGAATGAAGTGAATGAAGCGTAGTTGAAGAGATGGCATCGATGGAAGACAGGTGTTAATTAAAATGAATTTAAATGTCCAATGTTCATGCAGTATATTCCAAGGATCATAATTTTAGTGCTTTATATTTAGCACCCTTACTTCATTCTGTTAAATAAAAAATTAATTTATATTAGTCACCTTTTTCGGGATCTTCAATACCAGTATTTTTTTTAAATTTTCCCTATCGAAGGTCAAAAAAACATTTATAATCTCAACTGTCTTTCTGCTTGTTCGATTGTGTGTCATCGCCTTCTAAAAACAATATCGTGTAATTGAAAATGCTTAAAGGAAACCAGCGAAAATGAGCTTGGTGTTAGATAAATAGAGTATAATTAAAAAAAACTAGTATATTTCAGAATTTAAAAAACAATTAAGCGGAAAGAGTAAAAGTTAAGATATAATTTGTGATCATACGCAGGTGGATTAAAAAGTTCACGGAATATAGGGGATGGAGTGGGGTGGTGTTTTCTTAAACCCTTTTCACATAGTCGCTAATGATACCCTACCTATGAGTATATATACCAAGTTTCAACTTAATTATATCATTAACTTCTGAGCTATCGTCGATCAAGCAAATCATTCTGAAAGTAATCATCGACTATGAAGAAAATCGAATTTCGTGCCGTCAAAACGTTCTAGGCAAAACAAGGTAAAACACCACAAATCATATTGAACGGTATCTACCTTTAGTTTACGGGGACTCCTGTCCTAGTCAAACCATGATTTACAAGTGGCATAATGTCCTCAAATAACGCAGAGACTCGATCGAAGACGACCCGCGCTCAGGAAGGCTCCTTAGACCTCCTCGGACATTGTCGGAAAAGTTAAAAAAATTGTAGATTGGAAGACGCCATATTAAAGAATATGTTGGGTGAAATAGTTGTATCTTTTACAACCATTTTGAATATTCTTCAAGACCATCTTGGTATGTCAAACGTCAGCGCAAGATGGGTGCCGAGAATGGTCACACCGCTATAACAGCAACAACGTGTCGTGTGTTCACGCGACATTTTGGGTCTCTGTAAAGAGGAAAAGGATGAACTTTTGACTCGAATTGTTACGAGTGACGAACCTTGAGTTCATCATTAAAGCAGGAGTTATGCAGTGACATAAAAAGAGTATCCCATACCCTAAGAAGTTCCAGGTGTCACAATCTACCGAAAACGTCATTGTAACGGTTTTCTGGGATAAAGAGGATAACCTGCTCATTGACTTCAAAGGTAAGGGTATTTCTATAACGGGAGAATACTAATACTCTATTTATTTATTTTATTTATTCATAATCTTATGTATAGTACATATGGCGGACTTATTACTACATGAGCAATTTCTTCCAGTGAACCATAACAATTGATATTGAAATTTAGTTGATAGACTGTAAGAGATTTTACAATGAAATTTCTTTATTAGACGAAAAAAAAAATTTTAAAAAACAAAAGTGTAAGTAAAAAAAAACTATTGACATGGTTTAAGATGGGAAAGACAGGAAAGGACAAGGGCTTAAAGGAAAAGGATTCAGGAGAGGCAGGACTTTTTCACTCGATCTTTGAAAATATTTAGAGACGTGATTTTCCTGGTGACAGGATCCAGGCGATTCCAGTTTTTTGCTGCTTGGACAGTGTAGGAATTTTCGTAAGGGGTGGAGGTGTGTTTGGGAATAATTAGAGTGAGTGAACTGTCAGGTCGTAGCCCAAGGCCGTGAGCAGACAAATCTTTAAATTTACCACTAAGATAATATGGACTATGAGAATTTTTTAATCTATTAAAAAGAAGTGTAAGTATGTGAAGTTGGCGTCGATCACGGATCTTCGGCCATTTGAGAAGTGACCTGTGTTTCAGAAATAAAACCATTTTCTATGGCCGAAGATGTACCAGATGCATAAATTTTGAAGACGTTCCAACTTGTACAAATATTCTTCATTAAGATCAGGATAGCACACATCTCCATAATCAATTAATAGTAATAAGGGTGTTTGACAAAGGTAGATTTTCGTTTTAGTCTACTGGAACAGCTTAAAGAACCAATGAAGCAGAAAAGGCTTGGGAAACTAGCGAAGGCTAGTTGCTGAAGGCTGCTGCGGCTTTCAAATATTAACACCCATCTTATAGCCCAGACCAGCCTCCCTGCGACTATTATTTGTTCCCAAAAATGAAAAGGAGGCTTTGTGGAAAAACGTTCAGCGATGATGAAGAGGTTAAATCTACAATTTCAGCTTAGTTTCATGATAAAGAGAACTTTTTTTTTGAGGTTATAAATAAATTAACAGATCTGGGAAATGTATTTTAAGGGAGAATGTATTGAAAAGGAAAAATAGCACCACGTTTTTCTTGACTTTCCTCCCACCCCATTCCGCGAATTTCTCACCTCCTCTCTCGTAATACAAGCAAACTGTTTTCAAAAATGCTCTAAGGGAAGCTAAATTATTCAGCTAGTTATGGTATAGTACTTGTTGATAAGGAATAAAACTAGAGTAGAGGTGGCTTCTTCTGATGATCTTCATCTTTGCTAATAGCCCACGTGAAGATGTTGTAATACAACGAAACCTAGGTCGTGGTAAAGAACTTAAAGAAAATAGAAATAATACTAAATCACGTAGTTTCATTTAATTGTTCACTTTATAAATGTGCAATAATTGCCTAAATTAATTAAAAATATGAAATTTGTCCCATATTTTGGGCAGTTACATTGTTCTCTGTTCCTTTCGAGTTTTAAGTGGCTTTTTGGATGACACTGTCCAATCAGCA
The DNA here is from genome assembly GCA_039881145.1 of Druceiella hillmani. Lineage (NCBI taxonomy): Eukaryota > Metazoa > Arthropoda > Insecta > Lepidoptera > Hepialidae > Druceiella > Druceiella hillmani. The sequence goes on along the minus strand of JAYKKI010000065.1, from coordinate 6,080,252 downwards.
AGTGTTGTGAATTAGTATGTTACATCTGTGTAGAATATATGATGGGACGCATTCTCTACTTTGCTTCATCTTGACGACTGGAAGAGTTTTGTAATAACTGTTATGAAAAATAAACTAACTGTTAAATTGACTTACTTTAACTGGCCGATGATTTAATTAAATATACGAATTTAATTTTTATTTGTGAAAAACCTGACCCCAACACTATGTAGATTTAAGACAGTCTCCTTTGGTATTATATCATCATCATCATATATATTAATACGCTAAGGTTAAGATGTTACTCTCCCTTTTTAGAAAAAACCTCACAACTAATCCACATAAATTATATATCATTTTATAGTTAATTGCTTGCTCTACCGGCATCCACAACTAAAAAATTTATTATTGCTATTGTTTTTGCAAATTAATTAATTATTAAAATTATATACACAAAACAGCAATGCTGCCATCTAACGGCTCGACGTCGATATGATTGACGGTCGATAAAATTTTTGTTTAATTTCAAATCCACTCACGTATAAATAAAGTGGCGCTTTAGCTCAATGCTTTTGATACTTGCGCCTCTATATGTCAATTTTAGTAAAATATTTGTTTGATCTGTCATCTGAGCTTCATAATGGAATAAATAATGCGAAGACTTCGCACGGGTCACGCTAGTATAAATATTATTTGTTTAAATAGAAACTTTGTATCACTTTGTCGCAAATTTCTGTCAATTTACGCAGACCCGTTCCAAAGACATTAGCCACCCTAAGTAAAAGATCGTCCAACATCCACTTGGCCGGTTTTTCTATCAACCTATCATTAGCACTATTGTTCCTCATGACCAAATAATCTCATGATCATTTTTCTTCGTTTTTAATGCATTAATTTTAACAGGATTCAGTTTGTATCTACCTTTATTCAGCGCCTAAAGCTCGTTTCGTATGACGCATCGATTGTTAGAGAAGTGAAGAGGAGTAGAAGCTATACCAATGTCAATGTTAGTGTTTTAATTATGTAGATAAAGATGACGCATATTTGTGTCATAAACAACGTCACGTGAAACAAATTAACAGTGAATGAGTAATGAAACTTTTTTACTATGGAAGTTTCGTAATCGACACCAAAATTATTTTGCGTAAAACGTCATGTATCTCTTATGAAACGTCACTTTCTTTTCCTGAAACGTCATAATCTTACGGCAGACTGTTCCGTGCGATTATTGTATTGAACACTGTTAATTTAGGACTGGTAAGAAGTTTAGACATTCGACTTTTGGGTAAGAATGATTTATTTAGTTAGCGCTAGGGCATTAATCTGCAAAAACTAGTTGCATAATTTTTTAACAGGATCTGTAATGTTGTATGAAAAAAAAAATCAGCTCCCTATAAACGCAGAATATTAAGCAATACAAATAAAAATAATAATATAATAAATAAAAATAAAAACATCGTATTTTTTTCCGGTCTCATTGTGAATGTGAGCTCTGGTTACGAGATATTCATGCTGATACCGAATTATGGCAAAAATTATTTGAAATTCCCGAATACCGGGATTGAATACCCCGTCTTAATCAAAGTACTGTTATCTGAAAAAAAAATTAAAATTTTAAACTAGAGACGTTACGAGGTTTTGCGGCGCAAATCGTCATGACCCTCGTAAATACGACTGTTTACTAAAGGATTGAGTCACGAGATCCAATAAATCCACAAAATTGAAAGCGAATCAGCTTTAAAGCCAAGCCTAGACTGTGTAAACGTGAAAAATTCAGAAAATATTGAGTATCTTCGGCAGAACAGCCAAAATCGTTCTCACTGGAAAAGGAAAGGGAAGGGGAAGGGGAAAGAGAAGGGAGAGACGAAGACGAAGACGAAGACGAAGACGAAGGCGAAGGCGAAGGCGAAGGCGAAGACGAAGACGAAAGCTAAGGCAAAGAGAAAGAGGAAAGGGACGGGGAAGGAGAAATAAATATAATACTATATCTAATATCATGAAACAAGCAATTTCATGTTCCTATGGGAAACTGGAAATACCCCGAGCAACGGTGGGTCACCCGATACTATGAAATTAATTTATATATCAAACATATTTTTTAAAAATTGTGAAAAAAAAACAAACAGTAAAAATCTTTAATCTCTTAATGCACTAACAAGAAATATCTGGGAGAAATCACCGAGATGTAAGATTATAATCTAGATTGTAATCTAATTTACTGTATTTAATCAGCAGCACATATTAATTTTATTAAAATATAAATAAAAATGTTAACGTGTATGTATATATTTATGAAGAAGATAAATACAAAGGTATTGACTTAACAAAGTTTTGTATAATAATGATTTTGAGCTTGAAAAGGACGGCTTTATATCCTGCGATGTGCGGAGTCCGAATGCAGAACACTTAAGTTTTATGAAAGGAACGCTTTGTAACCAGGTAGTGCTAAGTAGATGGCCAGTAAATCTTCTCTGGATATTTGAATATTGACCCTTGCAATGGGACTTCCTTGAACTTAATGGAAGGAGCCCTTTGTGTCCTTTGTAACCAGGATGTGCTAAGTGGGCGAGCGAAGAGTAAATCTTTCTTAATACATAAGAATGCAGATCCTTGTTCATCATAACACGCACAACTTCACGCAGATTTTGACCGCTTTATTTTAGTTAAAGAGAATCGAAAATTGATGTAACAGAGTTTGTCCCATCTTACAGCAGAAGGTAAACAAATAACGCCTTGAAAATAGCGCCACCTTTTTGCTTGCGGCGCATTGCTAAGAAATAATTTAAATACATTGTTTGGTGTCTTGCGTAGCGCTAACAAGTGTATGTACAGCGTGTAACACGTTTTAACTGTGAAATAAACGTCCGCTCGTTTTGTCTTAGCAAATGAATACGATTAATTGCAGAATGTAAGTACATATGACGAGTTCGCCGATGACGATGATGTCAGCAGCGGGGCACGCGTATGCAGAGGTCGTCGCCGCCAGTCATCGGCTGCCCTCGGGCCAGACCGCGAATAATACCGCAGCCTTTGCGAACTCGTGTGTGTGAGGCGTATACTTGATGAAATGTACTTACGTATGTGTGTGTGCGTGTCATAAGGCGGTATACGTATAAGAAAATCTGGCGGGCCGGAGTTGTGTGCGAGTTTGTTGTCTTTGGTCTGTTATTACGGCGGCGTTGTTAGTTTATGGCGCGAAATTAAGTTTTACAAATGGCGCGAAATAAGGTGTTACAAGAATAAAAATGATAATGTTATATAGAGAAAATGTAAACTCCTTAAAAGTTTTATCAAAATCGTCAGTCGGACAAAAGAGAAATCTTGTATTTTTTATGAAAAGTTAGGTTGTTTTTCATAATAGATTGTAAATGTAATTTCTACGGGATTCTTTGAACGAGATATAACAAAGTGCAGATTGTATCTCGTTATGTCCTCCATCCACAGATGCACCATATTAATCCGTGATGCTCACAGGCACGAAAGGGTCGTCGAATAATTTACGTAAACCCCGATAAGAGGGAAAAAGCCATTCATTTTGACAACAATAGAACCATTGTCAATATTTGTTAACAGTTTGTTTTTAATTAATTTAGACAATGGCTACACGTTAAAGAAAGTAAGAGGCTTTGATTATTTTTTATAATCCTTTCTGAAAAGTTATTATGTATTCTGTCAATTTTCAATTAATATTTTTTTATATTTTAAAAATATAATATATGCGCATTTACGCAGATAGCTTTTTTGTTTCGTATTATCGATACAAATTTTAATTCCATTTTTGCTCTTCCCTGATTGTCAATTACTGAATTGTTTGGTTTTTTTGTATTCTAAAAATAACAGCTTTTCTTTTAAATTATGTTTTATCTCTGCGGTGTCTGGGCCCATTTTTGTCGGTCTCCTTTCAGCATATCACGGTTTTTTAGGGCGAAGAAGGGAACACGACTGTTTTTTGTTTTAATCTCTTTTTTATACAATACTAGTTTCACTCCCGTGAAATTCGAAATTACATTTAAGTAATTGTATTAATATTTAAGTAATGCAAAATCGAGCTTCTAAGTCAACGCAAAAAAAAACAAAAAATAGGCCATTTACACCACATATTTTGACACTAGCAAGTAAATCAAAACCTATAGGGTACTTCCTGTTGACATAGAAACATGAAATTTGGCAAGAAACAAGGTTTCAGAGCACAAATAAATTTAAAAAATATGAAAATCGTAATTTGTAGTTATATCACATAAAATTTTTTTTTTCCAAATAGTTTAATAGGGATTTACCTTTACTTAAATGTTACTACTTACCATACCATATTTCATCAAAATCCGTCCAGTAGATTTTGCGTGATTGACGCACAAAGTAACATACCGACAAAGATTTCTAATAAAAGAATTTCCGGTTTCTATTGTTCTTTACCCTGAATCAATCACTCTTTAAAATATTTTCCTTGTACATATTTTATTTTGTTACAATTATATATATATATATATATATATATATATATATATATATATATATATATATATAATATATAAATATAATATATATTTGTTTATGGTTAATTTACTAATGGTTTTCCCAAAAATTTAATTATTTTTTCTGTTATTTAGTCGAGTACAGAATTGTACGGCTCATCATCCTGTAATATGAAACTGCTTATAACAAATAACTAGCGTGACCCGTGCGAAGTCTTCGCATTATTTATTCCATTATGAAGCTCAGATGACAGATCAAACAAATATTTTACTAAAATTGACATATAGAGGCGCAAGTATCAAAAGCATTGAGCTAAAGCGCCACTTTATTTATACGTGAGTGGATTTGAAATTAAACAAAAATTTTACCGACCGTCAATCATATTGACGTTGAGCCGTTAGATGGCAGCATTGCTGTTTTGTGTATATAATTTTAATAATTAATTAATTTGCAAAAACAATAGCAATAATAATTTTTTTAGTTGTGGATGCCGGTAGAGCAAGCAATTATCTATAAAATGATATATAATTTATGTGGATTAGTTGTGAGGTTTTTTCTAAAAAGGGAGTGTAACATCTTAACCTTAGCGTATTAATATATATGATGATGATGATGATGATAGATATATATATATATATATATATATATATATATATATATATATATATATATATATATATATATATATATATATATATGGTTAATTTACTAATGGTTTCCCCAAAAATTTAATTATTTTTTCTGTTATTTAGTCGAGTACAGAATTGTACGGCTCATCATCCTGTAATATGAAATTGCTTATAACAAATAATTTCTAAGTAGCCTCATAGGTTCTCAACCTTTTTGTAAATTTCAATTTTTTAAAATACTACTTTGATGTAGTTACGAGGTTTCTGTTAACCATATCCACCTTATCTATATTTCTGATTCCATGTTACCTGATTTTCCAACAAAAAATGGATTATGACTATTTGTAATAATTAAGCAGTAAACATCTCGTATACACATAATTTTAATGTGTAATGTTTTAACAATTTATTTCAAAAATGCATCCGGCACGTTTTGGATAATTTTTTTTAAATAGTTGTTGCTTATTATTGTTATTATTAAGTACATATTCTAAAACATGTATACCCTCTGTCCACCTACCTACACACTTTAAACTAGTTATATGATGGTAAAAATTTCATGTCAATCATACAAGACATTTTTGTGCCAAACAAACAAACATTCGTCTTTATAAAATAAGTATCATTTGCAACAGATGCTAATAAAATGGTATGAGGAACACGTTTGATGTGTTTTATGCGTTTCAGTATAAAGGCGACCCTGGTTATCCACCACAGACTGTGCTTCTATAACTTAATTTTTCCAACGACACCTTTCAAATCAGAACTCTTCAGGTATACATCATTTTTTATACAAAATTCTGAAACATTTTTATATACAATATTACCTATGCGGAGGTGAATTTGTCCGCGTGGTATTCGGTAAAAGAAGTTATTTGAAGTTCTTTTCCATTTTTTTCTCTCGTAATTTTATGAACATAAAGTTTACTTAAAACGTTAATAGATGGCTTTAGCAGTACCACATCGTAATATATCTATGAACATAAAACTTATTAAAACGCTAATAGATGGCGTTAGCAGAACCAATATCGTAATATTCACCAAGTCAGGTTTTTTTTAAACCGTATTGTCCAGATAAAAGTAACCTACATGTTGCTAGAGGGTATAAAATATTACCATACCGAATTTCATCAAAATCCGTGCAGTAGATTCTCGTGAGATAGAACAAATTAACAGACACCAAAATTCTAAAAACAGGTTTTCAGGGTTCTATTACCATTCTATACGCTAAACCAATCACTCTTTAAAATATTTTTCATATACAAAATTCACTCTGTTACAATTTTATTATATGTATAGATTAAAATTTGTAGCTTAGCTTAAAACTAGCTTATACCCGCGGTTTAACAGCAATGTATTTATTTACTTGCCAACAGTGAAACTTTTTGTCATAAATTTTCGCAATAAACGATGTCCATCAATACGATGTTCAACAATAATAATTTTATTTATCAGTAAAACGCTTATTGTTATTTATTTATTGACGTTGGGTGTACGTTTTTATTATATGTATAGATTAAAATTTGTCATTCAAATAGCTTATACCCGCGGTTTCACAGCAATGTATTGTATTACTTGCCAACAGTGAAACTTATTAAGTTGTCATAAGTTTTCGCAATAAACGTCCATCAATACGATATTCAACAATAATAATTTTATTTATCAGTAAAACGCTTATTGTTATTTATTTATTGACGTTGGGTGTACGTCGCTGTGAATTTTTTTATAATTTTGCCAACGCGTTTAGATTTTGTGCGCAAACATTTTTTTTTGTTATTTATATCACTGCTCTGCTCAAATAAATGATAGCATTATTATGTACAGTCTGTATTTTAATCTAGGATATGTGTTATCTATATGCAAAATTCCATTGAATTCTGTTAAGCCGTTTAAGCGTGAGAGAAAGACAAACATACAAATAAACAGATAACATTTCATTTTTGAAGTGAAATGTCTAATTACGCATTAAGATGGGAAAAACTATTCCCATTCGGTCACCTTTGGATATTGTCGACTCTTTCCGACTTAATTCGGCCAGCTTCGCATCTTTTCGGCTTTTTCCGACTAATTCGGCCAGCTTCGCGTCTTTTCGGCTCTTTCCGACTTAATTCGGCCAGTTTCGCATCTTATCGGCTCTCTACTACTTCATTAGGCAAGCTTCGCGTTTTATCGGCTTTTTCCGACTTAGTTCGGCCAGCTTCGCGTCTTTTCGGCTCTTTCCCACTTAATTCAGCCAGCTTCGCGACTTGTCGGCTCTTTCTCTAACGCTTACAACCCCACTCGTTTATATCAGTGTATTGCAAATCTTAAAACGTTAAAAGCTTTTATTTACTATAAATTGTTCAGAAATATTTCTCTAATAAATTATTACATAAAAATAAAATTAAATTAATATTTTATTATTAAATAATATAAATATAGTAATATGATATAGAAATAAAAATATTTCAATAAAAAATAAATGTTACACATTTGCCAGTGGCGGCAGTTTTTTTAAAATTTTTTTAGTAAAAATGAATGACCTAAATCTGCGTACGCGTCGCTAGCCTCGCAGATCAAAGAAATGAACAAACGATGCCACGATTAATCGTGTTTAGGCATTACGGTGTTTGAGTCGTTATGGCTAGTTTTATATTCTTTTTTTAACTCGTAAATAGAGCAATTTACAGCTGTATAAAAATAGCTAAATCTACTTTAATCATGTTTTATGCGGCTGCTGTTTTTAGTAAAATAGCAATATTTTACTAAACGTATTACGCGTAGATTCATGTGGAAATTGATTGAAGTTTATGGGGAAGATTGGACTTTAAACTTAATTAAACTAAGTTAACTGTGGTTAATTTTTTTTTAATTTTGCGGTAGTTTATGGAATATTCCTTTAATTTTTTTTTAACTTTAGAAAACCTAAGTTATATAATAGTTTTGTTACTGATAGAATCGCAAATACCGTGCCAGCTGTTTCCAATTTATTTAAATTTAATAAATCTGGTTTATTAGGGTCAGTTGTAAGTAATTACGTATATTTGTAAACAAATCTGTCAACTAGATATTCACCGATTTCTAATGTCAAATCGATTTGACACTTTATAAACTTTACAATTCTGAAGACATGGTACAATCGCGCTGATATGTTGATGGAGGAGAGAAGTAATCGTTGGAACTCCTCAATGATTAATAATAAACCTATCGAATTTGGGCTCATTTCATTTGTTCCAATGAGTAACCGGAGGCTCTGATGACGGAGGAGAGAGGTAGCCATGAGACTGCCTTTTTTAAACTAAAAGTTTTATTATTTTAAATTTTAACTGCGAGTTGTGTATGACAGTAGAGCCGTTTTTGTAATATATCTAAACTATCTTACACAAATTTCTGAAAAAATATAGTGTTGGATACTTATAATTCACAAAAAAAGTAAAGTAAAACTTTTTTATATATAAAAAAGTATATAAAAACACTCCAAAATCTTCACAAACTTTTTTAAATTGGTACCATTGATGGTAATTTTATTGGTATATTTAATATTGCGATCATATAAGGATGCCTATGTTTTTTTCTTTGAAAGTATGAAATCTTAAAAAAAAATCATACTCAATTTTGCACACTTGTTTTAATATATATATATATATATATATATATATATATATATATATATATATATACACACAAATGCATGTATGGATTTTTACACCCCTATCCATAATAACTACTATAGGTAAACAGTTTCGTTATAAAAGTTCAACCGATGCCCAACCCTTAAAATGCGTGTCGACTAAATGTTATTGCATGTCTCATAATAAAAGGTGACGAACCCCTGCCCTAGATTATTCACCCGCCTCACAGATAGTGTGACATAAGTTATTTATGAGTGGTAATACATACAAATACGACCATGGCGGAAGTCACTCTTGTATACATTCGGCGTACTTGGCAACACCGACCTATTGTTAGCGTTTCATGAAAGGCACATTTCATTTACACATATATAACAAAAACGTCCTGTCTGCCTGTAAGTTGATTGATGTCGAGAGCTTCGAGAATTATAATGTGATTGTAAATACACATGACATTGATTACAGGATGGTTATAAGACATTCTTGGAATTGTTAAAGTACAGTGCCATAGAGCAAAAAATGCCAACCTTTGGGATCCACTTAGGAGAGTGCTATAGTGTCAAATAGGCAATTAATAACGGTGTAGTTAATAATATGTAAAAATATAAATGTGTTATTAACTTAAATACGTTTATTAGAGACAAAATAAATAGCGCCATCTAGTAGAGAATTATAAAACTACACATTTATCAAGATTGCTTTCATAAGCAACAGATGCCGCTGTCGATTATTTAAATAGTATTTCTCAACTCTATAGTTGAGAAATAATCTTTATTATTTATATTGCCGGTGACCTAGCCTCTAAAATAAAAAATTACAAAGTTTCATTAAAACACGCCCAGCGGTTTTGCGTAATGGAAAGACAGACAAGGAAATGAATATAGTCTAATCGTATAATTAAGGAGCGCATAACGAAAGTGTACTGTAACAAACCAAAAAGTGATAAGCGTTATCTTTCTTTAATCAATATTTAATTACTGTTACCAATAATTATGCTTAAACCCAACTTATACTAGTCTTATTCTGAGAGTACTTATACCGTTCATAAGGTTAGTATAACGAATGTATTAATTACTACTAATAAGCTCTCTAAAACGATAGAATAACTATTCCGAAGTTATTTCAAAAATCCAACGTAGCAATGTCGCGTTTCATAGACAACACACTCTAATGTGAGGTTATGTCTATGGTTGAATACAAATTACATCTGTCACATTAGATGACGTCTTCAAAGCATCGTTTAATTTTGTATTATTTTTTACTTGTGCTCGTTCGTGTTGAATTTTTTTGTTTTTGCTGTTTTATCCCAATGGCATGTGAAAACGTTAATCGACGAATATGTTCGCAACGAATTTTGGAAAAATGTCACAATTCATGTTGTGCATTTTCTTATTACTCTAACAGTAAATGAGAATATTATTTGAAAGAATAGTCATTCGCTTTATTTAAATTAAAAATTGTCTACAACAAATTTTGTTCTCGGTGCTGATCCACACAATAAATTCGATATTACTTCTCCTCTTGAGTTTTTCCAGTGCACGAATTAAATATATGGAAAAGTTTTCTTTAAAATAATCATACACCCAATCAAAATGCAAAAACTGACGTACTAATCAAAATGTCGACTTTTTAGGTTATATCAAAGTTAAACTTAGGTCGAGGTCGGAATAGTGTTTGACCGATGAGGTTATGACGAGCTTGCCTTATTGACGTAGAGCGTCTTTATCTATTCTCTATTTATGCAAGGTATAACCTTTTATTCCAAGTTTATTAGTAACAGCGAATGTGTAAAGTGGACAAGTTTGTTTTTTTAAATTTCTTCTTCGCTCTAATCTCTAGAAACATATGTCTGATTTCATAAAATCTTTATGTCAGAATGTTTATACTTTGAGGAAGATTATAGGCTATCACACTACGGTTTACCGGGGTAGGCCAGTGTTAATAATGAAGCAGAAGCTGGGGAACACTACGTAAACGGTGCAAGGTGGAGACGAGGACTATTCATCAACCCGGGTATTCCCGCCGATATAACTCCTACCCTAATGACTAATGTCATTTGCGATAATGACGGAGGGGGGGGGGGGGGCTGAGTGTATTTTTCACAGCCTTAAGACAAATAATTCAGACACCTATATCTCTTTAATTGATTGCTGCAAATTGTCCGAATAAGTTGTTAATAAATGTCGTTACGTTGTAAAAGTTATATTACAGATGGCTACATACTTCAATAAGCTTTGGAGACTCATATCTGGTGAAGGAGACGCTGTGTCAAAATAATTACATGACATTTTCGATTATATTTTGAAAGATTTCATTAATGACACACCATACGATGGGATCCGTTATGTAAAACTATTCAACCTCTAGTTCGAAAAATCTATTTCTTTTTTTATATGTTAAATATTATATTATTGTTAGTTAGACAAATGAAAAATGTTGTATTTTTTAAGAAATGTCTGGTTATTTTTCATAATAATTTGTAAATGCTATTCTGTAAAACTTTTTAACCAGCAAGAGGAAAAAAGTGTAGATTCTTTGCTATTATATATTCTATCCACAAAGGTAACATACTAATCCATGGAACTCGGGCCCGACAGCGGTCATTAAGAAAAAAACGCTCGCACGGGCTCGCAAGCCCGACCCGACAGAGGTCTTCAAAGAAAACAAGTACAATTTGTAAAGAACGAAAGTTATATTTTGACAACAACAAATGTCATTTGACCCTATGTTGTGCCTTTGAGCTGACTTCCGCATGTCGTATTATCGTGAAACCTTTATTTTGACAGCTATATATGTTTTGACAGCTATATATGTTTTGACAGCTATATATGTTAAAATGTCGCTTTATTTCACTTTATGTAAAGGTAGCTAAGACAGTTGACGTCACAGCAAACTTTATAGGTTATTTAAATATTTCTTTCGATAATTTTGTAAAATTAGCCTTAATCGGGCAAACTGAAAAGTAAAGCGACTAATCTTTATAGTTACCCTGTAAAAATTACGTTGTATTTTAAATCACATACCAACAAACATCTTTATATATTTAATCCATTGAAACGACAATAAAGTCCGTAATCGAGAATTGCGGAATGTCTCAGACCCATATACGTTACCAAATAATATTTTTGTAAAATACTTTCTAACGAATAACATAATTTATAATTGACAATTTGAGACCGATATTAAAAGCTGCACAATGAATAAACATTACTTGGCGCGCAGCAAAACAAATAACCTATAAAGACGTGTCTTCTTCTATCAACCATAGATAAAGTACAGAACTGTCATCGTAGACAAAATAGCTACGTCCTTTTCTTTCTGCTCTAAAATTATATGAAGCTATTCTTTTCTCACAAGCCAACGAAAAATAGTGTTACTTTAACGAACAAATAAAGGTTAGGATAAAGCCAGTGCCATACAACATAATGATTTTTAAAGCGAACGTTAAGACAACCGTTATTATTGTGCGTTAGCTGACGTATACTTTAAGTAAAGTTAATGATAAAACATGGCGCTAACTGTCAGTTAACCGTTAATTTTTAATAAAACATGGCGGTGACTGATTGTACATTTAAAAAGTAATCGATAATTATTTATTAAAGAAGTACTTGTTCGTTTTTGGTCGTTATTTTTATTTGTTTTTAACGAATCTTGATATATTAAAATTATTATATACAAGCTTTTACGATTTTTTTTCTCTTTCTTGATTGTTAATCGCGGAATTGTTTCGTTTTTTATATTCTAAAATCGTTAGTTTTCAGCTTTTTTCTTTTAAGTACATGCTCTGTTCCTGTAGCACCAAGGTCATTTTCGCCGGTCCCCTTTAGTCAAAATCGATCTTAAACTGGAGAGAGCTATAACATACAGACTGTCAGGCGGACATAAAGACATTAATTCATTCCCATTCTCCTACGGATCCCTAAGAAGGGCTTTTTTGATCATGCGCACATAAGAATTTGTGGCGTTTATGATGAGTAAAATCAGAAGTTCAGAGCGTTAAAAAAAGGTAACCGTTAGATGACCTCTCCGCGCATCTTTAGAGTGAGACATTAATATGTTTATTTGGCATTTTCTTAAGTCGTGATTGCAATGACGGAGTGGGACACACATATTGGCATTTTCTTATGGCGTAATCAAAATGATGTAGTGTAACACACATAGTTTACTATCGTTCGCTTATATCAAGGTGTAATCATTAAATGTCATTATGTGTGAATATTTGGGGCCTTCTATCCTACAAAATTAAAGTCTCTTTTTTTATTTTAACTTCTTAATCTGACGTTCTGTATAAATTTGATCTTGTTCATTTGTGTTTGACTTGAAAATAATTATATTGCCAGCATTTTTTTTATTAAGGATTTTTTCATTTACATTTAATGATATTCTTATTTATATTTATATGCATTGTTACCTATTTTATACATTCCAAGACCGTCGTACTTAAGGAGTAAACTCCAGTCGCGCATCGGAGCCGACACGCACAATTTTTTTTTCTAAGTCTCGTTAGTATCAAGGCAATGCAATGAAAAAAAATTGTTGCCAGTATGAATTATTTGATCTATAAAACATATCGTATGTTTTACGATAAAAAATGTAAGCTATTGAATTTTTTGCTTATGCATCAATTATATCTGAGCAACCAATTTAAGCGCGTTTAAAAATTAGATCTACCAGTTCCACCAGCATCCTATAAGATGATAGTATTAATGCCGGTTGGAACCTTATAATGATTTGATTGATGACCCGAGCGACGCACAGGACAATGTGTTGACCTCGTCTGATGAGGTCACACGTAAGTCTCTTTTCCTCGACACGAATGCCGCTGTTGATATTATTAATTGTGGGTGGTAACCTGCTCAGCTGCTGCCTTGATTTTTAATTATATTCACAGCTTTCGTTCGTGAATGGGCCAAGAGATGGCGTGATAAACTAACTGTACTGCAAATATGAAATTTCCTCTATTGCAATAAATTTCACTCTTGCTATTGAATATTGGCTCTTTTGTAATTTATGATAAGGTTAAGAGGGATAGTTGATGAAAAAGCGATATCGAAGAAAAGTGTTGGAAGATGAAGAAAAAGTTTCGTTGAGATGAATAAAATCAGAAGTATAGAGCGTACGAAGTTCAGAGCGTTAAAAAAAGTGTAACCGGTTTTAAAAAAATTGTCTAAAAAGCGAGAGGAAAAATAACACAGGGAAAATAAAAAAAACATATTTGGAAAAAGTGGTGAATCAGATTAAACATATTTAAATAATTACACCTAATGAGAGTCATTCAACCATCGTAGATTTGAACATTTGTGTGGAAAAGATACTCCAGCTCGCCTGGAAAAAATGCAGGTGTTAAATTGGTATAATAAGCCGTCTTCTATGTGTGCCAGATTAAAAATTGAGACTATTAAAATCAAACAAATTTTATTGTCTCATCGTGTTTTCGAAATGCATTATTTCTACGTTATTGCAAATGTTGAATGTTGTGCAGTACATCGCACACTGAGCTATAAAACAGCGAATGAAAAGCCGTAAAAATACGGCGTATATATGAAAAAAGTGGCCAAGTGCGAGTCTCGAACACGAACGATTCCGACCACACAATATTGGTACCATTTTTTTGATAAATAACAGGATGCGAAAAATCAGTAAATTAATCTGCCACACATAGGTACCTTTGTGGCATGATACTGCTAAAATATTTTAAGTTATTTGACAGTTATGCAGAAATCTATTATTCCTTCTGATCTGTTAATTTAGAACTTAGAACTAACTAACGTTTCCATTTATAATTACAGTGTACATACTGTATAATAGTATCGATGTACATATACACTATAATGTATATGTAATTCGTCATATGCTGTATAATCATGAATATACAGTATATGGTATAATGCGGCTTCAATATTCAACAATACAATGTTCTCAAATATTGAATATATTTGGCGTTAATTTTGTAGAAATTCATTATTCACAATTAAATGGAACTACGTGATGTAGTAAGTATTATTTCTACTTTATTTAAGTTCTTTACCACGACCTGGGTTTCGTTGTATTACAACATCTTCAGGTGGGCAATTAACAAAGATCTTTAAAATTATTATATTTATTACAAAATTTGCTAATAACCCACATGAAGATGTTGTAATACAATGAAACCTAGGTCGTGGTAATGAACTTAAAGGAAGTAGAAATAATACTAAACCACGTAGTTTTATTTAATTGTGAATAAAATGTTCAAAAATATACAGTATGCTTTTTCGTTATAGAGGCCATAGTGACACGAATTTTACGATGAAAGTTTCCTAAAAAATTGGTCAAAATTTTTACCAATGTCTTTATATGGTGTCCATCGATTTGGGAATTTTACGACGAACGTTACCTAAAAAATTGGTGAATATTTACCCGTTACACGTTGTAATTACATTGCTACATATTACATGACACATAAGAGATCTATGGTATGGAACCTTAAAGACATTGATTGTGCTGGTTATTGAGTATTTTTCATAAAGTTTCTTTTTCATGAGGTTTTTTTCGTGATGATTAAACTTAATCTAAGTGTGATTAAAAAAATGTTGAAGATAAGAAACACAATGGTGTAATATTTTCGTCATACGTTTTCGAAAAAAAATTGGTTTATAAATTAACCAAACTTTTATAAAACTGTTTCATACAAGAATATTACGTTCCTTACTGTCAGAATTAATTTTCCCTTGTTTTTCGAAAGACGGCAAGTGAAAACCGTGCTTTAGTTTATATTTTTAATAAGAAAATAATAATTTTTTATATTTAATTGTAAGACGATATTAATATTATATAGGAAATAAAAAATTAAATAAAAGTAATATTTTACGTGAAAATCTAGGTTGATAAATGAAGTTATAAAAGAAAATGTACTCTCAAATTAACGAATTTGGAGCCAAGAGCAAGATATTCTGTATATGATCGGCCTGATTTTAGTTTTATAGATCGACAAAGTTCTAGAATTTCCTGCAACCAGTCAGTTATTGAATGTTGACGAAGGCACGCAGGTTACGTTGTAATTTTTCTTTTGTCGACAATTACACTTGGTAACAAATAGACATAATGTACTAGAACATATTCGCAGATTCAACGCCAAAAGGGTTTATAAGCCGCGCGCATTCAATAGAAAAGTGTTGTTTGACATTTCAATCCCGTAGTCGTGTGTAATTTTTTGCTAGTGTTTTTTTTTCATTTTTTTATATCGTTTTCTCTAATTTGTTGTTGTTCTAAAATTATTTATTTAATAAATTAATTTTAATTGTTTGAAAGGGTAGTCGTTATTTAAAGAATCCTTAAGTTTTTTAAGTATAGATAATTATATAAGTCGCTACGTTATGCGTCCTTTTTCGTAAATTTAATCCTGGATTTCAAAATGAATCGATCTCTGGAGCAAACCAGAAAATATTATGCTGTATAAATTTGCACTATTAAACTAGCATCTGTTTTAAATTTTGTATATTTCCGTTGTCAGTTCACACTGAAACCGTTGAAATTGTAACAAACAGCAAAGTAAGCACAGGTGGAATTTACAAAGGGTTCGCATCAAAATATTTGTTTCTTTGCAGACGCGTTATTTTCAATAATGACTTGATTTAAGTATGATATAGTAAGTTTTAGGCCGTGTGTAGTATAGATAGCTAAAGGAGTACATCCATGACGTATGTCAAATATGTATGATATAGTAATTATATTATATATGATAATTATATTAATTATGATATAGTATATTATAAAATAGGTATGATATAGTAATTTGTAGACCGTGTGTTGAATATTAAAATATTTTTACCAGAGAATACAGGTGACGGAATTATTATGAGGTTAACCAGGCTATGCACGTAATCTGAGAAGGAAAAGCGAGAAACCGAGGCCTTGAGACAAATACTGGTGATGATTCAGAAGAACGACGTAACGCGATTAATTATTATTCATGGATGACCAAGATGGTGCACGCTTATCTTTAAGGTTAGATGACATTGTTGTTCTTTATCTCTACGTTTGTCAGTTGCTTGTCGGTGGAAATATCCAAGTGGCAGTTGATGAAATGCGAAATCTTAACTTAAAAAAAAAATTACTACAATAGGCTATAAAGGAAACGATGCTATGAGCATTACTATACTATATTTTACTAAACAATGTTTTATGGAGAATGTACCAGTTTGAGCTCTGAATATTTTTGGCAGGGACGCGCCTGGGATCGAGGACAATATAAAACGACCTTTATAATAGATGTTTGTTTTCTTCTGTTAGATCAGTACACACGAATTCTCCAGGATTGATTTGAATGGATCTCACACTGCTATGATCCACGGTGTTCAGATTAAAATCTAGGCTGCTGATTGTTCTCATTGAAGAGAAAAGTTCCAGTTGATGCTTATTATTGTAAGACCGTCCGATGCTGGTATGGTCGACGTCAATTTAAGACAACTTTTGTAACAGTTACTTGTTTTTTTCTGTTGGAACAGTGCACAAGAACCCTCCAGGATTATTGATTTGAATGGGTCTTTCACTGCGATAATCCTCGGGCTGATTGTCCTGATTGAAGAGAAAACTTACCTCCAATTGTTGAAGACATGGAAGACACTGTCGTCAAAGAATGGGAACTCGAATTATAATCGATCATACATACATACATACATAGTATAAGACAATATATATTTTATATAGAATTTCTTTTGATTCTGACTAACTTACGTAATCGGGTTATCTGAGCTTCTTAAGATGACGAATTCTAAAAAAACATATTAAATTGTGACAGCTCGCGGCACGTCAACGTTTTTAACGTTACGGTTGAATTTGCCGACTGTGACTCACGTTATTTTATCTTATCAATCATATGGCGATATCGTTCGTGGAAACAGGTCTTTGCTGGCAGTCTTATCTTCTAGATTAAATGTCTTCGAGAATTCGTATTCTTAAAATACGCGATAGCGCGTCGATATGTAAGTAATCACTTTGAAGGTGTAATCTAAGCTGATAGGATTAACTTCGATCGCTTAATAAATTGTTATTCCGATAATATCTTGTGTAAAGGTTTATACTTTATGGTTATCGCGAATATTCGCTACT
Source organism: Druceiella hillmani (assembly GCA_039881145.1). Taxonomy (NCBI): domain Eukaryota; kingdom Metazoa; phylum Arthropoda; class Insecta; order Lepidoptera; family Hepialidae; genus Druceiella; species Druceiella hillmani. The sequence continues at coordinate 6,062,470 of JAYKKI010000065.1, read as the reverse complement.
TATGACTGGTGACCTCATTTTACGTGTCCCGTGTCACTTCAAATAAAGAGGCGTTGTCATTTAGATTCATGTTTGTATTTATTTTAAAAACGATCGTTACGTAAGCTAATAAATAAAGTTGTATTATTGAAGTGAAAACATCTTACACCATGCTCACTTTTTCTGAGCATTGAACGAAAGTGAGTCAACACGCTCAGGTCGATGACGCTAAATCGGGTAAACTCGGCTCCCTTCGACATCGGCCAAATGAACTACTTTTTTAAGCGCACCATGCGCACTTTTTTAATTGTCAAATGAACTACTTTTTTAGAGCAGCATGCTCTCTTTTCAAGTATCCAATGAACTACTTTTTAAGCGCACCATGCGCACTTTTTAACTGTCAAATGAACTACTTTTTTAGAGCACCATGCTCACTTTTTAACTATCAAATGAACTACTTTTTAAGCGCTCCATGCGCACTTTTTTAACTGTCAAATGAACTACTTTTTTAGAGCACCATGTTCACTTTTTAACTATCAAATGAACTACTTTTTAAGCGCACCATGCGCACTTTTTTAACTATCAAATGAACTACTTTTTTAGAGCACCATGCTCACTTTTTAACTATCAAATGAACTACTTTTTAAGCGCACCATGTGCACTTTTTTAACTATCAAATGAACTACTTTTTTAGGCGCACCATGCGCATTTTTTTAGAAGTATTTAAATTACCTATTTCATTTTTTCAATAAACCTATTGTTTCGTTCTTATGGGTAATCTCGGCTCCCTTCGGCATCAGCCAAGCGTGTTCACTATTCAGGTAAACTTGGCCGAGCGAATTCACTGTATTAACACGGAGCGCATCGTTTGAAGAATTACGTTTTATTTTCGTATAATATTTTATTTGAGTATAATTTAATATAATAGGCGTAGATAGTTTTACTTCTATGGTGTGATCATAAGCACACAGCAGAATTTTTTTGTTTTTTAAATTTATTTCATTAAACACGTAATAAATAATAATCTTTATTACTAGATGCGATTAATTTATTTCGTAGACCAGTTTTTTTGTTCGATTTTACAGTTTTTTAAAATTCCCTTCCCCAGCTTGAAAGAACGGAACCCTTATATTTGTTTTTCGTCCGTATTCTGTCAAAGCCATGCGGTATTGGTATCTCAAGCTATTCATATCACACTCAAATAAATACCGCATACTAAGGACTATAGCCTTAGATTGCCGTAAAAATTAAGTTGTTTGTTTCAGGAAACAAAAATATATAGCCCATTAAAACGTATTTTTTCTTAATTGTTTACCATAGTCTTACTCACTAATCATCAAAATCTATGGGACACTTCCGGTCGACCTTACGATCTTGAAAGTCAGCGTAATGGTACCGACCATTATGGCACAAGTTAAGGTAACAATCCAAAAATGAATTATTTTTAATAGATTATACATTCTTTATTTTAAGTATGCGCCTATGAAAGATATAGAAGGCAATATATTTACGTTCTCAAAAATTAAAATGCCTAAATGTGTACGGAACTCTTGTAAGACGAGTTCTACTCGTGCTCTACATATTTTTTTACTATGATTACACAGAGTTAAAACAACCAAAGCAAAACCTGGATATGAGCGGTTCTTATACTTGTTAAATTCTTCGTACACGTCTCTAGTGGGACGTCATACACGTCTCTACCCCGCCTTGAGGCGTGTCAGACTAACACTTGGACGTTTAAACTAGTTTTTGCGGTAAGAATTAAGAATCTAACCGTCTCTGATGAGGGATACATAGCTATATAGCTCAGAGGACGAGATAGACAGCAATTTTTGTAGCATATAAAAACAGTTGCGCAAGATGCCCAAGAAGCTTGCCGAGAAATTCAACGCGCGGTCGTTCGCTTTCTTCCGAATTTATTGTCTTCGCAACACTGCTGAATCCAGTGGCAGCCTAAGTAATGGGAAACTATAGAAAACATTTTTTTTTAATTTAAAAAAGCAGATGTGAAACATCTATTTTTTTTTTCACTATCGCTGAATCTCGTATTCTAAATTAATTAACGCTTTTAACGTTTTACCTCAGTTTAACGCAATACACCGATATAAACGAGTAAAGTTGTAACCGTCAGTAAATAAGAAACAATGCTGATACACCAACGCAAACTAAAGTAGCGTATGTATAATATAGTAGATAAGTGTTAAACCGTAAAGAGCCGACAAGACACGAATGGCACGTCGCGACTTGCCATCAGAACGTTTTAATTATTATTCAAACGCGCCATTAGATTATTTATATCCGTTTACCGTTTTAGTGCGTTATGTATTTTTGTTCTCATAAAATGTAATAAGTTAACTTTTTTTAGTTCATATTCGATTGAAAAGTAAGCATTTTGCAAAGAAAAAGAAATCGAGTATTTGTCCTCTCTGAGCAACATTTTAACCTGGAGACACATCATGTGATTATTCAAAACGGAAAAACCAAATTACTTTATTAAGGAATTTATAATTTTTTAAGGCCGTTTTTACACTGGCCGGCACTGTTTAAAACGCCCTAGACTTTTACACAAAGGCGGCATAGCATCTGTTTTACTGTCACCGTGTTCTCACGGTTGATACTTAAATAAAAAAAAATGTAAAATAAACTATGAAAGATTAAAATTCCTTAAATACATTTAAGTATAAATCGTAATGGCTATAATTCAATTATATAAGAAAAACAAGTGAAAACTAGTTATGTGGAAAAACTCATGTTTCTTCTTTCGTCTTGTGACGTTTTTTGATAACCATACTAAACTTAAATATTGCTCTGTAACGCCTTGGTACGAAGTTATCTTTATTATTTTCTGCCGTTCTATACCATATACAGGGCCTGGCCTCTACTTATTCAATTAACCTAAATGTTATTTCACACCGCGTCTCCCGTCCTCTTGCATGTACAATGAAAGTTGGGTAACTTTACAAAACCTATATATTTTATAGCTTTGTTGGCAGTAGGAGAAGGAAACTAAGAAATTTTAATTTTTTCTGAACACAGATTTTTTCTGAACACAATTTTTGGTAACATCGGTAGAGGCCAGTGTAAAATTACCCTTACTTAGAAGTTGTGTTATGTAACTTTATAATATATTATTTTTTTATATATTTTAAAATAAAGTTTGTATAAGCCAATGGTTTTTTCTCTATATTATCAGTTGTGTTTTTTTAATTATATATTTTTTTAATTATATATTTAATAATTTGTATTATTTAAAACGTCAGGTGGGTGCTGATTTTTTTTTCAACATCACCATTTTGTTCCAGTTTTTTTCGATGTTTTCTGACAGATAGTTTTGACATCATGAAGGGGGAGGGCAGTGATTTTCTATATTTTTCTGAATTAAAAAATTAAATTATATATTTTCGGACTTGACTTTAATATGATTTTATTTTATATTTAACAGAAGATGCTTTGAATAATTTTTTTCTCAACAGCATTGTCTCCAAATGAGAATTTAAATCTTTGTGCATAACGTTTGGGATTGGGCTGCTATATCCTAAAACCGTCTCAACTTTTTATGTCAAATTGTCTCTGAGAGAATTGTAACAGATCGAGAAGCAGACATTGAGGTGATTCTAGGTTTGACCCCTTTTCCGTATTTAGGGTCCCGTAGCTAAACCAGGATCTCTTACACGTCTGTATGTCATAGTCGTTTTTCTTTGCATACTTTATTGCTATAATCTTGAAATTTGGCATAGGTATATAGGATATGTATAATGCTTGCAAAGATGAAATAAAACGTTTCAAAAAAAATTTTAGGTTACATAAAGTTAGGGACGGTTTTTTTATTCCATTGTGTAGGGTAGGTATCGTTGAATAGGTCTTCTAAAAATATTGAAGATATATCATGAACACTTTCCCTAGTCTATTTATGAAATATTTAGCTTTAAAATGGTCATTTTTGTTAGTCACATGTCCCAGCCCTACCAGCGGAACTGCTATTTTTGGATATCTGACAAATATTTGTAATAATACTATTTTAGTCGCTACTATTTTACGCGTAATCGTCGACTAATCTGTGACTTGTAGTTGGTTTTCTTCATGCAAATGACTTAATCAAGGCTAACTTAGTATTTTAATATAAATATATATATATATATATATATAACAACAATTATTAGAAATAATATTAATATTTGTAAATAATTTAATTCGAAAGATTATGTACGCTTAAATGATTATATGCGTCTGTATAGAACTCACGTAGAGCGTGTCGTACTTAACCAGTTTTTTTAGTTCTGTTACAGTTCTGTTAGTTTTCAGTTACTTTTTTTTACTTTTCACTACGTCTACGAATTAGTAACGTCCATATTTGGTGCAAATGTTAAAATCAAATTGTGGACCAGGAAATCGGGGAACCTTAATGTATTTTTCTGAAACAAAATACCTTGTTTTGGGATAAATAATTCTAATAAAAAAATAATCATAATATTAAACGTGACAGGAAAGTGTTGAGGCCACTCGTAAGCGCAGACAATGGGAAGACGCCATTCTTTCCCGGCACTGGCCTTCGTTTGCGAGGAAATTGAACGCGCGGCGGCTTCCTCGCTTTTACGACGAGTTTGTATGGCTCGTTTCAGATTTATGGCTGGATTTTTTTGTTACGACAGTAGCGATTTTACGATTGGCACTTTAGCTTTTGGCATCTTTGATTATTGCTTTCGAGAGCGTGATGGACGGCGTTTTTATTCGCCTCGCGCCACGTGCGTGGTAAAAAAGTTTCTATGTTAATGGCGTTTTACTAAAAAAAAAAAATGGCGTGCAACTCGGTACAAGTGACAGAAGTGAAACTTCTTTAGCGATCTAAACCTTGACAAAAGTAAGTATAAAGGTTGAAACGGTACTGACAGTGAGAAAGAACATACAAAGTGTAAGTATCCATAGATTGGTCTAAATTCCCATCAGAAAATTGTAATACTATACATTTAGAAAAATTAATAAAATATCATTACAAATCTAAGTACCAGAATACTTGCGATGTAAGTACCAGAACACTTTTAAATGCCACTCGCGTTGTAAATTATATTTACGACTATATGTGCTGGTTCGTTGCAGATTTATAAATTAATTTATTTATAACTAAAATACTTCGATATGGACAGATGGGGGACAGATATTAAATTTACTATAAAAAAGATTTCTTTTTTATATTCAATAAAGAAAAAAAAAACAGACTAATAATTGATAGAGAGGCTACCAAATCATTTTGAAAACACCGATTTATTAATTGATAGATGAATAAATTCATTTTTTCTACGAACCATCGTTTTTATTAATGCAAACCCAAATGCTTATCAATAAGAAACAAGATATAAAATATTTTAAAACATTTTAAAATTCCACAACTTGAAGAAAAACAGAATCCTTACAAAAATTTATGGGGGACAAATTAGGTATTATAATAAAATTATTACTTTGTGTTTAAATTTAATTATAGTTTGTGTAGGTATTAAAATTAGTTGCATAATTAATTATTTGTGTTTCCATAATATTACACTAAGAACTGGTTTAAACACAGATATTTTCATTAAATCGGTTAGTGTTGAATATTTGGCAAGTTCAAATGTTTTTATCTTTTGTCATTTTGCACGTTTATAAGTTTTGACATGATATGATTTTGAAGTCTCTTTTGGTGATTAATACAATATATACCTAATATATTGTTATTCTTGTGATGGATGAAGTACATGCGGAATTAGTAATAAATCAAACATAAATATATAAATAAATCAACAAAATTTTGATAATCTTCTTTGGACAAATGCAACGTAAATAACACAACGTATGCGTGGTACCTCAGCTGTTCATATATAGCGTCTGAGGCGTACATCTACAACGCACGCATGCGCGACTCTATCTTATTCAGTCTCTTTGTATCATTGTGTGTACGTGGCTCTCTTTTGCTCCACTTCCGTGGCGTCGGAATATATAGCTCTCTTTCTCTCTACGTCACATCTTTCTTCTCTCTCATGTAACGTAATGTGTCTAAACGTGATGCGATCTTAAAATTTTACTCTTAATCCTCATTCACTTATCGTTTATCGAATTGCCGCCTAAGAACTTTCACTTAAAAAGTAAGTGGTATGCTTTTAGCTCTAAATAAAACATGTTACATCTACAAAGTGTAATGGTCATTATTTTTGTTAGTTATACCGAAATGAGCATCAGTCAATGAATGTTTTTTTTTATGTTAGTCTTTATTTATTTTATGATGACTACTTTTTTATGGCGACTAGACTGTTGTGCGTGGGAGTTTCAAGATGAAGCATCTTGGTATATTATTTTAAAAATTTCTTAGATGTATATTATTTACTACATTTTAACTACTTTAGTATAAATAATACAGATTAAATATTTATTCACGCACTGCATGCGTAAAAATATATATAGGCCTAGGTAAATATATTGTTTGTAATTTTAAAAGTACCTGAGCACTAATTAACAAAACTCATTAGTCACGCAACAACTAGGTACTTGTATTGTAAGATTTATTAGAATATATATTGTAAATTAATTCAACAAAGTTATTTCAGTTTTATATTACGTTATTTAAAAATGTAACAATTATAATTATTTTGTTTATTTAATAAAAATACTTGTTTTCATAGTCGATTACTTCTAGGTGTACACCACTGACAAGTTCACGTAATATAAAAAAAATGTAACCTACATATGTCTTAAACTACTGTCGGTTTCATTATCTGACGCAGACATTTACAAATCTTAAAAGACCGTAATAAAATGGGCGTTGTCATTATAATATACAAGCAATGAAACGTTGCAAGGTGTATAATAAAATTATTGAAATATCGCTGTGTTTAAAAGCACGCAATATAATAAGCAATGTTGCCATCAGTACTGGTAGAAAATGCATAATAAAAATGTTGCCATGATTCAATAATGATAACCGCAGAGTTGTCGGAAATATAGACCACAATACACTTTCCCTTTTTATTATGTTTATTGTCTATTACAGGCTTCAAGTGGGCTTGGCTGGTTAGGCTCTTACGGAATGATTATAAATATCGATCGTGAGTCACACTCGAAGTGTGACTCATGGGACTAGAACTCGTGTAGTGTAGTTATGGTAAGTGCTGCCGCAGCATGGCGGCAGTGTCATGGTTGTATTAGGTCATACGAGTATGCTAGTTGTTTGTATACTCGGGTATGATTGTGTGTTATGTAAGGGTAACGACTCATCTCGAATTCGATTCATACTTTCATACTTAAGTTAGTCACGGATTTATTATTGTGAAGTGATTTATTTAATAAAACTTTAACGTGAATTTTAGTAGGACATGTTGCTATAAGATATCAGTCGATTATGGCAAAGTGATTTAAAGATTTGTTTAGAGGTTATGTGACTAATTAAACAAACTAAATTGCACTATAAATAAATATAATTTTTTTACACTTTCTTCGTTTAGCTAATAGAAAATTTTGTATTTAATATTATTTTGTGTACCAAAATCGTTTTTGTGTATCAAAATTTTGTGTATCAAAAATTACCAAAATCGGTCACGATTTATTTTGTAAATAAAATTGTTCACATATAAATTGAATTTCGACTGCGATATACATGATATGAATACGCAAATACGTAAAAAAAATTACTGTATTCTTAATTTCTGTGAAAATACTGAACATACTATTTTAACATTATTAAAATAGTGTGACGATTTTAGTAAAATAGTTGACGTAAAGAAGTTGGATTTTTCTCTTAACTGGAGAAAACTTCTTAACAGGGAAAAACCCTTAACAGGAAACTACATAGAAGTTTCCTGTTAAGGGTTAACTTTTGGGGCGATCGCGGAAAGCGGTTCCATTTTTGAATGGCGACATTAGTGGAATAAAATTTTTTGTTTCGTTTTTCTTACGGAATGCTAACGAACCATTTTAGGTTGAAAACCATATTTTAAATTCGAACATTTCCGTAAAACCCAAAGTCGAGTTCATAGCGATATTGTTTGGTGAATGTTCAAACATGAATTTTGGTATTGAAATGTTTTTCTCAACCTATTGTACATTTTTGAAATATGCTCATCCTAGACCTTTAATTTAATCTCATTGGTCTGTTCGCATTATTATTTTTTCACAGTGGACAAAACGCCGACTCTTGACTACCATATTGCATAGATTGTGATGTCACCTAAAAATCTCCGAAGATTAGACGATTTTAACGATGTCTAATTTGTCGTAATCAGATTTTTCGTGCCAGGTCTAGAGAGTAACAGAGGGATACATTCGTATGCATGCGTACTTAAATAGACTAATAAATACAATACTCCGCCCCTGGATTTAGGGATGTAGGAAGTGCAAAAAAATATCGATATATTTTGTAAGTATCGATATTGGTTTTGATCTATCAAAAAAAATCGATATACACTATGATATACACGACATACGATTTAAAGACAATATCGACGTTCTAAAAAAATCTTGTATATTTAGTCTAGTATCGACAATATCGGCGTTCTAAAAAACTTGTATATTTGGTCTAGTATCGACAATATCGGCGTTATAAAGACAATATCGGCATTCTAAAAAAATCTGTATATTTGGTCTAGTTTAGCTCAATACAATCTCAGATTACTAAATAAATACTAATCAATGAACATTATTTCTAATACATGTATCTTGTATTTTTGAGTTGCAAAAACGCATGATAGTGCTTATTTTTTTAAATGTGCTGCTAAATTTGTTGTATTACCAATTGTTTTGTAGATTTTACCGCACAGATTACACAATACGTTTTCTTTATTTATTTGGAAAAGTTCCATACAGCACTAGACAAGATGTATAAAACACTTAAATTCACTTCACTCACTGTAATATAATTGAATGCACTCATAAATTACTTTGAGTAACTCGAGTGCAGAGTGAGCAGTCAGCTTGAGGCTTTGAGGTTATGTTTTTTTTATATTCACACACACACAAGTAAACAAAGTCATAGACAAACACGAGTTTTTCTTCATTCGCTCCGTTCTTGTAACGCTTTGAATTTCAGCAGTTTTTAGTCGGCTACGACAGGACATCGATAATTTAGTGTCGTCATTGAAAAAACTATCGATTTTAATATGTTTCCGATACTTGATATTTTATATCGATATATCGAAATATAAAATATCGCCAAAATTATCGATATAGCGAATAAAAAATATCCATATATCGTTATTTTTCAACAAAGCTACCTGGATGCCACGCATACAGATAAAAAGACTGTATATCAAAGATATAAAAAAATAAGATGGGAGAATTATAAACTAGTTCATTTATTTCAAATTTTCGTCTGTCTTTTCTTTTCGTTTATTTTTTTTTGTTTGAACGCGCATCAACTAAAACCTACTAGACTTAATTCACTATTGTTTTCCATTGAATCCCAAGTAACCGAGTCCCAGGTATCGAGCGACACTTAAAACTTAGGAAATAAACGATAATATTTAAATAGATTTTTCGCTATTTAAGAAATAAACTTAGATACCTAGAAATGACGTCAGAAAATTAAAAAATAAGAAGTGTCTCCTACAAAACGGCTACTATTTCTAGTAAATCGATACACGCGGGCAAAGTCACGACCAAAAAGCCAGTTACTTAATAAAATGCTCGTTCGTCGGCCTGGAACTGGTCCAATAACGTCCAGTGATGTATGTGTTAATAGTTAATACTTTTGTCAGTTGCTCACCACAACTCGTTCCATCTCAATAAACTTTTTGTACCGCCTCGAATCATAAATTGCCTTGTAGCTGTCACAATAATATGATCATAACTGTATTACCTCTATGAAAGCAATACGTAATCTTGAGAAATTGTTTATAAGTGATTGCACTCTAGTCATAGTTTTTTTTATGCACCGTGTATTCAAGAGCCTTCCTTGGTATGTCACAATTTATTGGCGTGGTTGATTTATGAAGGTGTCTTGAGTAATAGCCGTCAGTGTTTGGACCATCGCTGCACTCGCGTGGATCAATTATGGGATTAAATGCACTTGTGGCTTCGATGCATTTTGCTAAATGATTTTAGTTAATTATTGCAGTTATGAAAATGTGCGATGCTTGCTTTAAGCTCAAACGAGGCTAAAAGTTGTAAGAATGCATTTCCCTATAAAATTGTATATTTTTAATGTAATTAAAATTATATTTTTAATAATAAGCACAGGGTGTTCAATAAATTGCTATCGATATTTTGGCGACTTTGATTACATTTTCCGAAATATTAAAGTGATTCCTTTATTTCATCCCACGATTGGTTGCGTCGATTTTTTTTCTGACTGATGATATTGGAATGTGAAGAAATTCCTTTGATATATTTGAACCTTTAGAGCTGAATAGTCGTATCTGATTGTAATTATACTTTATGTTATTTTCGTCATATGCAAATTAATATACATATTAAAAGAAAAACATTATGAAGATGAAAATTATTAAATTTAATTCATTGTTACTTTTTCGGCGTTTGATAGTAATCCGATCATTGTTATTAAAATTTCAATCCATCGGTACGGCTTTTTCTTCACCAAGTTATAAGTAATTATGTATAATACCCGTATTTTCAACGGTAACACAATTTTCGTCATTTTGTTATGTTACAAACGTTTTAAAAACGAAAGGAGGTCAATAATTATCTTTTTTGCACAGACGCATAACTCGTCTTCGAACAGATATTTTTGAATAAAAGAAACGTATTTTTTCTTAATTTAAATATAAAACGCAATGATTTTACTTATTAAAAGTTTCTGCAAACCAATACTTTCGGCAAACCAACGCAAATAAATTGAGAAAAAAAATGTAAAAATAATATATAACTACATAAGTGGCTTCAAATTTAAATACTAGGAATGTTCTGCAATTTCCCTCAAGATGGCAGTGTTGATTTACATCGCGATAATGTTATTGGTTGTATTAAGATATTATGTATCGTAACTATGATCATAAAAATTAAAAAAAAATATTACTACCGACATACAGAATGATATAAACTTAAACCCCAAGCGGGTTAAGTTATTAAATTTATTTCCTTTTAAAAATAACTTTTTTCAGTAACCAACAGTTGTTAGTACTCATAAAAGCAAGATTAATAATCGATAAGTGATTTTTGATGATTAGAAATTCTAGCATACAACAGTTTAAATTTTTGACAAAACGGAAAGAAGTCGAAGGACAATTAAAGATGGATGAATGCTGTTTACGGAGAATTTGTCTCCTTGTTGTTTACAATTCAAAAGTGACAAAATGAATCGAAGGCGGCTATTGTTTGATTCATATTACGTCTGAAGAAAATGTCGTATATTTCATATTTTCTGTTGATTGTCTACTGGGTGCAGCGCTAGGTTGCCATTCTTTGCAATACAGAAAATAAATTTAATTTTTTTCATTTGTGAACATAATTTCGTTTCCTATTTTTTGGAAAATTCTCTCCGTGCTTGATAAGTCCATATGATGGCCTTGGTCTTATCCTTTTTGCAATAAAATAAATTATTCTATTTAATATTTTCTATTGATTGTCTATTAGGTGCAGCACTAGGTTATCATTATTTGCAATACAAAGATAAATTTCATTGATAAAATTAATTTTTCCATTTTCGAACATAATTTCGTTTCCTATTTTTTGATAAATTCTCTCCATACTTAATAACTCCATATGCTGGCCTTGGTCTTTTTCTTTTTGCAATAAAATAAATTATTCTATTTAATATTTTCTACTGGGTGCAGCGCTAGGTTACCATTATATGCAATACAGAAGATAAATTTTATTGATAAAATTCATGATTTCATTTCTGAACATAATTTCGTTTCCTATTTTTTGGAAAATTCTCTATCTCCGTGTTTGATAACTCCATATGCTGGCCTTGGTCTTATCCTTTTTCCAATAAAAGAAATTATTCTATTTAATATTTTCTATTGATTGTCTATTAGGTGCAGCACTAGGTTACCATTCTTTGCAATACAGAAGATAAATTTCATTGATAAAATTCACTTTTCCTATTTTTTGGAAAATTCTCTGTCTTCGTGCTTGATAACTCCATAGGCTGGCCTTGGTCTTTTTCTTTTTGAAATTAAAAAATTATATGGGTATTCCCCATTTTCCCACAATGCTGCAATTGATTAATCACGTAACCGCGATTACACTAAAGTGTGATCTATTTGTGATGAATAAGAACAAACGTCTTAAAATGGGGCGTCATTGCGCATTGTAATATTAGTGAATATAATATTTGCTGTATGTATTATAAACTTGATTACGTTCTCATTATTGAAATGTATAGGTGCATAATTACAATGTTCTATAACTAAATGTAATTACTTAAATTACATAATTAGAGGAAACGATTTTGATATTTTAGCTAATTGATCAACGTACATGAACAAAAATTATCTGTTAGAAATTTCCACTATTTTCTTTGAGTACAGAATTCCTTTAATATAAACTTGATTACGTTCTCATTATTGAAATGTATAGGTGCATAATTACAATGTTCTATAACTACATGTAATTACTTAAATTACATAATTAGAGGAAACGATTTTGATATTTTAGCTAATTGATCAACGTACGTGAACAAAAATTATCTGTTAGAAATTTCCACTATTTTCTTTGAGTACAGAATTTATTTTATTATAAACTTGATTACGTTCTCATTATTGAAATGTATAGGTGCATAATTACAATGTTCTATAACTACATGTAATTACTTAAATTACATAATTAGAGGAAACGATTTTGATATTTTAGCTAATTGATCAACGTACATGAACAAAAATTATCTGCTAGAAATTTCCACTATTTTCTTTGAATACAGAATTTCTTTTATTATAAACTTGATTACGTTCTCATTATTGAAATGTATAGGTGCATAATTACAATGTTCTATAACTACATGTAATTACTTAAATTACATAATTAGAGGAAACAATTTTGATATTTTAGCTAATTGATCAACGTACGTGAACAAAAATTATCTGTTAGAAATTTCCACTATTTTCTTTGAGTACAGAATTTCTTTTATTATAAACTTGATTACGTTCTCATTATTGAAATGTATAGGTGCATAATTACAATGTTCTATAACTACATGTAATTACTTAAATTACATAATTAAAGGAAACGATTTTGATATTTTAGGTAATTGATCAACGTACATGAACAAAAATTATCTGTTAGAAATTTCCACTATTTTCTTTGAGTACAGAATTTCTTTTATTATAAACTTGATTACGTTCTCATTATTGAATTGTATAGGTGCATAATTACAATGTTCTATAACTACATGTAATTACTTAAATTACATAATTAGAGGAAACAATTTTGATATTTTAGCTATTTGATCAACGTACATGAACAAAAATTATCTGTTAGACATTTTCACTATTTTCTTTGAGTACAGAATTTCTTTTATTATAAACTTGATTACGTTCTCATTATTGAATTGTATAGGTGCATAATTACAATGTTCTATAACTACATGTAATTACTTAAATTACATAAATAGAGGAAACAATTTTGATATTTTAGCTAATTGATCAACGTACATGAACAAAAATTATCTGTTAGACATTTCCACTATTTTCTTTGAGTACAGAATTTCTTTTATTATAAACTTGATTACGTTCTCATTATTAAAATGTATAGGTGCATAATTACAATGTTCTATAACTACATGTAATTACTTAAATTACATAATTAGAGGAAACAATTTTGATATTTTAGCTAATTGATCAACGTACATGAACAAAAATTATCTGTTAGAAATTTCCACTATTTTCTTTGAGTACAGAATTTCTTTTATTATAAACTTGATTACGTTCTCATTATTGAAATGTATAGGTGCATAATTACAATGTTCTATAACTACATGTAATTACTTAAATTACATAATTAAAGGAAACGATTTTGATATTTTAGGTAATTGATCAACGTACATGAACAAAAATTATCTGTTAGAAATTTCCACTATTTTCTTTGAGTACAGAATTTCTTTTATTATAAACTTGATTACGTTCTCATTATTGAATTGTATAGGTGCATAATTACAATGTTCTATAACTACATGTAATTACTTAAATTACATAATTAGAGGAAACAATTTTGATATTTTAGCTATTTGATCAACGTACATGAACAAAAATTATCTGTTAGACATTTTCACTATTTTCTTTGAGTACAGAATTTCTTTTATTATAAACTTGATTACGTTCTCATTATTGAATTGTATAGGTGCATAATTACAATGTTCTATAACTACATGTAATTACTTAAATTACATAATTAGAGGAAACAATTTTGATATTTTAGCTAATTGATCAACGTACATGAACAAAAATTATCTGTTAGACATTTCCACTATTTTCTTTGAGTACAGAATTTCTTTTATTATAAACTTGATTACGTTCTCATTATTAAAATGTATAGGTGCATAATTACAATGTTCTATAACTACATGTAATTACTTAAATTACATAATTAGAGGAAACAATTTTGATATTTTAGCTAATTGATCAACGTACATGAACAAAAATTATCTGTTAGAAATTTCCACTATTTTCTTTGAGTACAGAATTTCTTTTATTATAAACTTGATTACGTTCTCATTATTGAATTGTATAGGTGCATAATTACAATGTTCTATAACTACATGTAATTACTTAAATTACATAATTAGAGGAAACAATTTTGATATTTTAGCTAATTGATCAACGTACATGAACAAAAATTATCTGTTAGACATTTCCACTATTTTATTTGAGTACAGAATTTCTTTTATTATAAACTTGATTACGTTCTCATTATTAAAATGTATAGGTGCATAATTACAATGTTCTATAACTACATGTAATTACTTAAATTACATAATTAGAGGAAACAATTTTGATATTTTAGCTAATTGATCAACGTACATGAACAAAAATTATCTGTTAGAAATTTCCACTATTTTCTTTGAGTACAGAATTTCTTTTATTATAAACTTGATTACGTTCTCATTATTGAATTGTATAGGTGCATAATTACAATGTTCTATAACTACATGTAATTACTTAAATTACATAATTAGAGGAAACAATTTTGATATTTTAGCTAATTGATCAACGTACATGAACAAAAATTATCTGTTAGACATTTCCACTATTTTCTTTGAGTACAGAATTTCTTTTATTATAAACTTGATTACGTTCTCATTATTAAAATGTATAGGTGCATAATTACAATGTTCTATAACTACATGTAATTACTTAAATTACATAATTAGAGGAAACAATTTTGATATTTTAGCTAATTGATCAACGTACATGAACAAAAATTATCTGTTAGAAATTTCCACTATTTTCTTTGAGTACAGAATTTCTTTTATTATAAACTTGATTACGTTCTCATTATTGAATTGTATAGGTGCATAATTACAATGTTCTATAACTACATGTAATTACTTAAATTACATAATTAGAGGAAACAATTTTGATATTTTAGCTAATTGATCAACGTACATGAACAAAAATTATCTGTTAGACATTTCCACTATTTTCTTTGAGTACAGAATTTCTTTTATTATAAACTTGATTACGTTCTCATTATTAAAATGTATAGGTGCATAATTACAATGTTCTATAACTACATGTAATTACTTAAATTACATAATTAGAGGAAACAATTTTGATATTTTAGCTAATTGATCAACGTACATGAACAAAAATTATCTGTTAGAAATTTCCACTATTTTCTTTGAGTACAGAATTTCTTTTATTATAAACTTGATTACATTCTCATTATTGAAATGTATAGATGCATAATTACAATGTTCGATAACTACATGTAATTACTTAAATTACATAAAGGAAACGATTTTGATATTTTAGCTAATTGATCAACGTACATGAACAAAAATTATCTGCTAGAAATTTCCACTATTTTCTTTGAGTACAGAATTTCTTTTATTATAAACTTGATTACATTCTCATTATTGAAATGTATAGGTGCATAATTACAATGTTCTATAACTACATGTAATACTTAAATTACATAATTAGAGGAAAAAATTTTGATATTTTAGCTAATTGATCAACGTACATGAACAAAAATTATCTGTTAGAAATTTCCACTATTTTCTTTGAGTACAGAATTTCATTTATCTTTTGCGAAGACGGAGTGTGAAGTACTGCTACAATGTCCAGGCAATTAGAGATTGTCTTATGATAGTTGTGTATCTGAACAGTTATTGCAGTTTCTATATGTTTTAATCCTTTTTTGACCAATTTCGGCCATTTTTTAACTCTCTGTGGTGTCTTGCTCTTAGTGTGATAATGGTTTTTGTTACGGTCCTAATTTTGTTTATTTCCCTTCTTTGATGTTCCTTTTTGATTGCTTTTATTTTAATCTATATCTTCCGACTTGATTGACATCATAAATCGAACGTGTCTTATGATAGTTGTGTATCTGAACAGTTATTGCAGTTTCTATACGTTTTAATTTCTTTTCGGCCATTCTTTAACTCTCTGTGGTATCTTGCTCTTGGTGCGATAATGGTTTTTGTTACGGTCCTTACTTTGTTTATTTCGCTTATTTGGTATTCCTTTTTGATTGCTTTTATTTTAATCTATATCTTCAGCTTCATTGACATCATAAGTCGGACGTGTCTTATGATAGTTGTGTATCTGAACAATTATTGCAGTTTCTATATG
The DNA here is from genome assembly GCA_039881145.1 of Druceiella hillmani. Lineage (NCBI taxonomy): Eukaryota > Metazoa > Arthropoda > Insecta > Lepidoptera > Hepialidae > Druceiella > Druceiella hillmani. The sequence goes on along the minus strand of JAYKKI010000065.1, from coordinate 6,045,785 downwards.
TTTTAATCCTTTTTTGACCAATCTTTAACTCTCTGTAGTTTCTTGCTCTTAGTGTGGTAATGATTTTTGTTACGGCCCTTACTTTGTTAATTTCGCTTATTTGGTATTCCTTTTTGATTGCTTTTATTTTAATCTATATCTTCAGACTTCATTGACATCATAAATCGGACATGTCTTATGATAGTTGTGTATCTGAACAATTATTTCAGTTTCTATATGTTTTAATTCCTTTTCGGCTAATCTTTTGACTCTCTGTGGTTTCTTGCTCTTAGTGTGATAATGATTTTTGTTATTTTAATCCATATCTTTGGACTGCATTGACATCATAAATAGATATCCGCTCTGAAATATTATTGTCTAGATTTCTTGTTTCCACGGCCAATTTGTCAGGTATTTCGTATTCCTCAATATCCATACGCGTTTATTTCGTTTATTTAGTGTTCCTTTTTTATTGCTTTTATTTTAATCCATATCTTTCGACTGCATTGACATCATAAATCGATATCCGCTCTGAAATATTATTGTTTAAATTATTTGTCTAAATTTCGAGTTTCCACGACTAATTGGTCAGCTATTTCATACTCCTCAATATCAATATGAGCTGGTATCCTTCCTAGAGTGCAGCTTTTACCTAGTTCATTAATTTTACTAAATCGAGTATGAATGTTTTCGCAGTCAGTCATGTATGTCAGGGTTGCTACAAACAACAAATAAAACTACTGTTACAACAAAATTTAATGCTGAAGACAAAAAATATTGATGTACGACTTTTTTTATGAATAGATGTATTCTTAGTTCTCGAAACATTTATTTCGTTTTATATTTGAAGATGAAGACTTAACTATTTACACCTTTTTTTAACCAGGCAAGGAATAACATAAAGTATATTGTCGGAAAAGAGTGATAGAGGTAAATGAATATATAACAAAAATTTTCTTGTTTCATTACGGAACTGTTCAATATTGTAAGCTGAAGGGAAAGGAAGATGAAGACTTAACTATTTACACCTTTTTTTAACCAGGCAAGGAATAACATAAAGTATATTGTCGGAAAAGAGTGATAGAGGTAAATGAATATATAACAAAAATTTTCTTGTTTCATTACGGAACTGTTCAATATTGTAAGCTGAAGGGAAAGGAAGATGAAGACTTAACTATTTACACCTTTTTTTAACCAGGCAAGGAATAACATAAAGTATATTGTCGGAAAAGAGTGATAGAGGTAAATGAATATATAACAAAAATTTTCTTGTTTCATTACGGAACTGTTCAATATTGTAAGCTGAAGGGAAAGGAAGATGAAGACTTAACTATTTACACCTTTTTTTAACCAGGCAAGGAATAACATAAAGTATATTGTCGGAAAAGAGTGATAGAGGTAAATGAATATATAACAAAAATTTTCTTGTTTCATTACGGAACTGTTCAATATTGTAAGCTGAAGGGAAAGGAAGATGAAGACTTAACTATTTACACCTTTTTTTAACCAGGCAAGGAATAACATAAAGTATATTGTCGGAAAAGAGTGATAGAGGTAAATGAATATATAACAAAAATTTTCTTGTTTCATTACGGAACTGTTCAATATTGTAAGCTGAAGGGAAAGGAAGATGAAGACTTAACTATTTACACCTTTTTTTAACCAGGCAAGGAATAACATAAAGTATATTGTCGGAAAAGAGTGATAGAGGTAAATGAATATATAACAAAAATTTTCTTGTTTCATTACGGAACTGTTCAATATTGTAAGCTGAAGGGAAAGGAAGATGAAGACTTAACTATTTACACCTTTTTTTAACCAGGCAAGGAATAACATAAAGTATATTGTCGGAAAAGAGTGATAGAGGTAAATGAATATATAACAAAAATTTTCTTGTTTCATTACGGAACTGTTCAATATTGTAAGCTGAAGGGAAAGGAAGATGAAGACTTAACTATTTACACCTTTTTTTAACCAGGCAAGGAATAACATAAAGTATATTGTCGGAAAAGAGTGATAGAGGTAAATGAATATATAACAAAAATTTTCTTGTTTCATTACGGAACTGTTCAATATTGTAAGCTGAAGGGAAAGGAAGATGAAGACTTAACTATTTACACCTTTTTTTAACCAGGCAAGGAATAACATAAAGTATATTGTCGGAAAAGAGTGATAGAGGTAAATGAATATATAACAAAAATTTTCTTGTTTCATTACGGAACTGTTCAATATTGTAAGCTGAAGGGAAAGGAAGATGAAGACTTAACTATTTACACCTTTTTTTAACCAGGCAAGGAATAACATAAAGTATATTGTCGGAAAAGAGTGGTAGAGTTAAACTAATATATAATAAAGATTTTAAATATTGTAAGCTAAAGGGAAAGGAAGATGAAGACTTAACTATTTACGCCTTTTTTAACCAGGCAAGGAATAACATAAAGTATATCGTCGCAAAAAAGTGGTAGAGCAATAGAAAGGTCGTCGCGACTGGAGCTCAGCGCTTGTTTGGTAACTGCGATGTTCCTGCGTTCTATTAAGCACAAAGTAATTTTCATTGATTGCCTGGCGGGCAGCAATCGACGTTACGGGGAAGTCAGGCCATAAAAGTTAGGCGGCTCCATTCCGCTGGGCGATTCAGGAAATAGACAATTTCCTGGAGACGTCCAGCGGTTATGGCAACACTTTAATCGATTCTGGTGGCGAAACGACCCAATTTCCGAAATACCTTGCGAGTATTTCGGAAATTGGTCTCTTGGAAATTGGTCGAGTCTACGAGAATGTTAAATGGTGAGCCTACGAGAATTTTGGTTAGTCAGCGCGGATATTTGTAGTATATTTTGAGCTTAAGCAATGACTTTCCGTTGAAGTACGATGGAGCTATGAACTTGCCAATTAAGCCGGTCGGCTTTGACCAAATAAAAAGGGACTTTACAAAATTTTGGTTTAGTCCCTTTTTAAAATTCCTTTTGTTAGCTTTTGGTTTTATGTAATTGTGTATGTGCACAAATCTAGCAAGTCTATATAATCGATACAACTAGAATATACTTCTAGTTGTATCGATTTTAAACTTTATGAAGTTAAGCAATCCTACATGTAATATGGTCTATTAAAGCTATATGTTATCGAGTTGGTATGATTGAAAAAGAAGGTTGTCATAGAAAATTCTCAATGGCTGACAATAAACCCATCGAGTTTGGACTCCTTTGGCTACAAGTAGGACTTGTTAGGAGTTGTTGTTACATTTTATAACCTAGAAGATCCGATGTTGGAGGAGGGAGGCGATCATAGGAACTTTTCAATGGTTAAGAGTAAACTCATCAAGGTTGTATTCGATGGTCCTGTCTCTATGACCCTTTGGTTACATTTTATAACCGGGAGAATCTGATGAAGGAAAAGGGAGATGATCATGGGAACTTCTCATTGGCAGGAGGGTCTTATGATGGAGGAGGGAGGTGGTCACGGAAAATTTACAATGGCTAAGGGTTACTGTGGTTATATTGTGTAACCGGGATGATCTGATGATGGAGGAGGAATATGGTCGTAGGAGCTTTTCAAGGGCTAACAGTAAACTCATCGAGTTCTGGCTCGTTTGACTTATTAATGTATGTGTGTGCGCGTGTGCGTGCGTGTGTAGGAATTTAGGAATCCGGAAGTCTAAAGTTGACAATATTTTCCCAGGGGAGTATCGGGAAATGTATGGACAAAGATAGAATGGAGAAAATTTATTGCACGTTTTAATATATCCCCATTGTGATAAAAAATAGGCAGCTTACAAAGAAACTCGAGGAAGTTGACGGGCTGTAGAATTTCAACAAAAAGGCCTCAAAAACTTATCTGAAATAAAAAATCTACCGGTTTAATAACCTAAACATGGTGTGCATAAAAACTAGTATATAAAATGGTAAAAAGTGATTAGGAACTTAAAAAAAACAACAAAAAACAAATTTTGTGTGCGTATAACTTACTCAAAATCTTTTACATGTTTTTTTATTCTTTTTTACTAAGTGCTCATATATATGTAGATAATAAAACTAGTCGATTTTTTATTTATTGTAATTTTTTCAGGCCAGACCTCGTCGGGTTTCATTATTTATTCGAATACTTGCCCTGCATGTTCTGTGTGTCTAAAAAAAATTGTATTTTTCTTTTATCTTCAATAAAGATATATAAAAATGTATAAAACCTTTTATAGTTTTATTTTTTAAATTCATTTAAAGGTAGAAATACCCCTGGATTGGAGATTCAGGAGATAATCCTCACCAAGGTGTAATATAACATAATTTCAATACTTAAATTCATTGCTTAATTATAAGATTACTAGCGTGACCCGTGCGAAGTCTTCGCATTATAAATTATTCAACTCAATTTAATAAATCAAAATTGATTGCAGGTATTCAATTCATTTTTAATTTTGCACACTGCTTATTACGTTTTTATTCCATTATGAAGCTCAGATGACAGATCAAACAAATATTTTACTAAAATTGACATATAGAGGCGCAAGTATCAAAAGCATTGAGCTAAAGCGCCACTTTATTTATACGTGAGTGGATTTGAAATTAAACAAACATTTTACCGACCGTCAATCATATTGATGTTGAGCCGTTAGATGGCAGCATTGCTGTTTTGTGTATATAATTTTAATAATTAATTAATTTTCAAAAACAATAGCAATAATAATTTTTTTAGTTGTGGATGCCGGTAGAGCAAGCAATTATCTATAAAATGATATATAATTTATGTGGATTAGTTGTGAGGTTTTTTCTAAAAAGGGAGAGTAACATCTTAACCTTAACGTATTAATATATATGATGATGATGATGATGATTTGTAAATTATTAATTGTAAATTATAAGATTATTTGTAAATCCGATTATTTGCAAAACTGGATTACGCTCATTAAGTGCAATCCAACACTGTACATCTTCATTCACGCGCTCAATTCCAGAAAGTCATGCAGTTATGCAGCGTTGACGTTCGTAATGAATGAATTTATTCGCATGAGTGAAACAAGCAAAGAAGACTTGAGAAGTTGTTAATAAAAGAATTGTTTCGTAAGGACAGTTTAATTCAAGTGTTGAACAAGGCATAACCATTTTGTTTTGTAAGTTTTAACTGTATAGCTTATTGAATAGAGGAGGAAGTTATGTGATCATTGTTGGTAACTGAAAACAATGAACAGTTCGTAACATTTCGATTGGTCTTTTTTTAAACTAACTTAATATAGTTCTTAATTCGAGGCTTGTGTAACTTAACATCAATTTGTTAGTAAATTTTGCCGCAAATTTCAAAAATCGTTCTACTGTATACAGCACCCTATATACGCTTAACCGCCACTGTAATTTAAGTTAAAAAAGTTCATCGTTTCTGTAATTCGTAAGTTACACTCTATTCTTTCCTTATGTAGGTTTTCCGAGATAAATCTTCGTACTCCCGTCAGGAACTGATCTGTATGAGGACATCCTACTGTGCTGTGGTTTTGGAACTTTTAAACTGTCTCCTCAGAAGCGTACCTCAGTTTGATGTATTTGAATGATAATGTATTTAAGTCTTTTTGGGTTAGTTCTTGTTGTTTTTTTAGCTTTATTGAATACAGGTACCCGAAGTAGTGTAGAACTGGTATGTATGAGGACATCCTACTGTGCTGTGGTTTTGGAACTTTTAAACTGTCTCCTCGGAAGCGTACCTCAGTTGATGTATTTGAATGATAATGTATTTAAGTCTTTTTGGATTAGTTCTTGTTGTTTTGTTAGCTTTATTGAATACAGGTACCTGAAGTAGTATAGAACTGGTATGTATGAGGACATCCTACTGTGCTGTGGTTTTGGAACTTTTAAACTGTCTCCTCAGAAGCGTACCTCAGTTTGATATATTTGAATGATAATGTATTTAAGTCTTTTTGGGTTAGTTCTTGTTGTTTTGTTAGCTTTATTGAATACAGGTACCTAAAGTAGTGTAGAACTGGTATGTATGAGGACATCCTACTGTGCTGTGGTTTTGGAACTTTTAAACTGTCTCCTCGGAAGCGTACCTCAGTTGATGTATTTGAATGATAATGTATTTAAGTCTTTTTGGGTTAGTTCTTGTTGTTTTGTTAGCTTTATTGAATACAGGTACCTGAAGTAGTATAGAACTGGTATGTATGAGGACATCCTACTGTGCTGTAGTTTTGGAACTTGTAAACTGTCTCCTCAGAAGCGTACCTCAGTTTGATGTATTTGAATGATAATGTATTTAAGTCTTTTTGGGTTAGTTCTTGTTGTTTTGTTAGCTTTATTGAATACAGGTACCTTAAGTAGTATATAACTGGTATGTATGAAGACATCCTACTTTGCTGTAGTTTTGGAACTTTTAAACTGTCTCCTCAGAGGCGTACCTCAGTTTGATGTATTTGAATGATAATGTATTTAAGTCTTTTTGGGTTAGTTCTTGTTGTTTTGTTAGCTTTATTGAATACAGGTACCTGAAGTAGTGTAGAACTGGTATGTATGAGGACATCCTACTGTGCTGTGGTTTTGGAACTTTTAAACTGTCTCCTCGGAAGCGTACCTCAGTTGATGTATTTGAATGATAATGTATTTAAGTCTTTTTGGGTTAGTTCTTGTTTTTTGTTAGCTTTATTGAATACAGGTACCTGAAGTAGTGTAGAACTGGTATGTATGAGGACATCCTACTTTGCTGTAGTTTTGGAACTTGTAAACTATCTCCTTAGAAGCGTACCTCAGTTTGATGTATTTGAATAATAATGTATTTAAGTCTTTTTGGGTTAGTTCTTGTTGTTTTGTTAAATTTATTGTATACAGGTGCCTTAAAGTAGTATAGAACTGTTCTGCGTGAGGACACCTTACTGTGCTGTGGTTTGGAACTTGTATACTGTCTCTTCAGAAGCATACTACAATGTGATGTATTCGTACTGAATGATAATGTAGTTAAATCTTCTTGGATTAGTTCTTTTTGTTCTCTTAGATTTATTGTCGTATGCAATGTGCCTTAAAGTAGTATAGAGCTACAACTACTGAAAATATTTTGACGGGATTTTCAATATTTGAAAGCTTAGAATATAATTTAAAACCTGATGGCAAAACCAGCATGACTAGGGACATGATTTGCAGGGAAGCGTTGGAATAAACAACTTACGAAATCGTAAAATTGTTTAAGTGAAACTAAATTGCGGAGGAATTCGCTTGCGAAAGCTAATTATATATTGTGCATACTTAATCACGTAAAGATCCTTTTTCAGTCCAGGAAGAATAGGATAAACATAAGTTTGTCATAACATATATGGGCGATTCGTGTCAGCTTAGTGATGATAAATGTGGTAACATCAATAGGCCATCGATGATATGAACTGCGAGCTTCACTTCAGCATGGCATCATCAGTATGCAGAGCTCGCGGGGAGCGCGGCCACACGCTCCGGCCCGTTAGTCCACCGCGCCGAGACCCCTTTACCGCGGCACCAACCATTGTACCACAACCGCCTGGCCCAGTTTCAACCACGTTATATGCCTTGAAGAGCACCTAAAGTGGGTCTACCTTGCGTCAGTATTTGATCACTTTCTACTGGCAATGAGGTTTAAAAACAAATTTTTTTTGCACAAGGTTCGTAATTTTTAACTCTTGAACGTAATAAGATGGTTTCAAGTAAAAACGGTTGGCTGTGTTCGTTGGTATACAGCTAACCGTTTTTAAGGGAGCTGATCAAAAAATTATCAAAATTTGTATTGAAATAAAAATTAATACTATTTGTTATATCCTCTGAAGACATTCCATTACGGATATAAATGTGAATATCCATAATTATTGAATCATTATTCTTGCTGTCATCAACAACAACACAACATAGGTATCGTAAGGGGTCTTCAATCAACAACACAACATAGGTATCGTAAGGGGTCTTCAATCAACAACACAACATAGGTGTCGTAAGGGGTCTTCGATGATTAGGAATTTGAGCGCCGATCTGTTATTGAATTACCAAAACCGGGAAAGAAACCAAAAAAACAATGAAAGAAGAGATACACGCAATTGATGGCTCTTTCGTTATCCACTTTCCAGAGGTCGTCAAGTAAGTGTGAAAATGGCAGAGAAGATACCGAAGGTGATTTCCGCTCGGGAAGTAGGTCGGAGACACTGTTAGAGAATACATTGTCGGAGGCTAGAAAATTAACTTGAAAGATATTGAAGTTAAAATTGACAGAACACCAAAATTAACAAACGTTTCAGTTTCAGTACCTTGTAGACCATTGTTGACGAAGGTCTAATTGTGTCAAAAGCCAAAACTCACAAAATTAATTTCATAAAAGTTCACGTCACGTCAGAACCATTCGCACGTCGACTGTAAAAGTTTTTGTGGTTCTATGCGAAAATTCCGAAGATAACAAGTGAATTGGTGTCGGAGATGAAACTTGGATTTATTGCTACCATTAAGGAAGCAAGCAAGAGCTGATACGATAGCACACATTAAGGAAACAAACCATTCTGAAAAGTTCAAAATGACTCCGTCCAACGGAAAGTTTATGGCTACAATTTTCTCGCTTTTTGGTAAAATATTATTATTTAAAAATAAGAAGAAATTAGTTGTATCACAGGAGAACACTGAGATTCTTTTCTTTACCAAAAGCGATTGAAGAAAAGCGTTGAAAATGGAAGTTATATTCTCCAATATAACTCGATTGCGATTCGTATGGCGATTGTGGATTTCGACGAATTAACCGCCTCCAGGAAAAGAAACTTGACACTATTGATTCCTTAAAAGAAGCAATACGCAAAAATTTTACAGCAAAATAGAGTCGTGTTATTTATTCAAAGATACTTAAGTCAATCAATCAATATAATAATTAGTGTACTAAATTAAGGGGATTACAAATATATTAATAACGTATTTCTTTTCTTTCATATCTTTAGTAAAACTAAAGTTTAGTAAAGCTAAAGCTTAGTAAAACTAAAGTTTAGTAAAACTAATGTTTAGTAAAACTAAAGTTTAGTAAAACTAAAGTTTAGTAAAACTAAAGTTTAGTAAAACTAAAGTTTAGTAAAACTAAAGTTTAGTAAAACTAAAGTTTAGTAAAACTAAGGTTTAGTAAAACTAAGATTTAGTAAAACTAAGGTTTAGTAAAACTAAAGTTTAGTAAAACTAAGGTTTAGTAAAACTAAGGTTTAGTAAAACTAAGGTTTAGTAAAACTAAGGTTTAGTAAAACTATGCAAAAATATGGATTCTCACTGGGTTGTTGGAAAAGGGCAATTTATTTATATTTTGACACTATCAATAAGGGTCTTATTCTGAGTTGAATAACATGGTCAAAGAGGTTTTGTTAAAGACGCTATATTAGCAAATACTTTCAAACTAAAAATATCTTTGAACCGATTATGCTACTACAAAGATGGACCTTTTTTGTAGAGTATAAAATTCTCTGCAATTTTTTTTACAGCCTGCTATTTACGAGCTTCGCGTTAATATTTTCAAAAATCAATTAACATTTCAACGACATTAATTAGACCGTATGGTTTAAGCAAATTTATTGAACCGCTGAAAAGATTGCTGTTTTCGCCAGCCAAGCTGTTTGCTTCTGTTCGCATTGGCTCAAATGAAGACTCAGAATTCTGTAGCTAAGACGTCATACGTCGTTGAAAATAATTAGGAGCGCAATGCATTCGTTCCTCCGTCAGTTTCAGTATTTTGAGGCGACCGAGTAATGAACGCCCACGTCTTGGATCGTCACCAAGGTTCTCATGATGTTTTGGTACGGGATTACGGGGTTCTCTGAGTACGGACGTTGGAAAAAAGTAAAAATAGAGTTAAGTTTTCAGTCAGCTTCTGCAGTGTAATCGCTGTTTTGACCCGAATAAATGGTTCGGAAAAAACCGTTAAATATATCGAATAAGTTTTAAATAAAAGTGGAACATAATATTGTATATGAAAAAAAAAATTGTCCTATGAGTTACATCCGTATGTGTTATAACTTTGGAGAGAAAAAAGTACTGAAGTCAAATTAATCCAGAAAATATAACAATTTTAATAATAATCACAGAAAAATTTCTCTAACTTATTTTTTTTCGGGAAATCATTCTCTTTGATATAATTTTTTTTCTACATTCATTTTGCAAACAAACAAAATAAATTTTTTCTTTATTATATAGACATTCACACCGAACGTATTAAAAAAAAACATTAAACTTAGCATTATAATATTTATTTCAATTTCAGAAAAAACCTAAGCGGTTCGTATAACTGCGTCACTTCGCAAACAAACAAAATAATCTTTTTATACAGACATTCACACCGAACGTATTTAAAAAGCATTAAACTTAGCATTATAATTTTTATTTCAATTTCAGAAAATACCTAAGCGGTTCATAGAACTGTGTCACTCCGCAAACAAAGAAAATAAAATTTTTATATAGACATTCACACCGAACGTATTAAAAAAGCATTAAACTTGGCATTATAATATTTATTTCAATTTCAGAAAATACCTAAGCGGTTCATAGAACTGCGTCACTTCGCAAACAAACAAAATAAACTTTTTATATAGACATTCACACCGAACGTATTAAAAAAAAGCATTAAACTTAGCATTATAATATTTATTTCAATTTCAGAAAATACCTAAGCGGTTCGTAGAACTGCATCACGCCGCAAACAAACAAAATAAACTTTTTATATAGACATTCACACCGAACGTATTAAAAAAAGGATTAAACTTAGCATTATAATTTTTATTTCAATTTCAGAAAAGACCTAAGCGGTTCGTAGAACTGCGTCACTTCGCAAACAAACAAAATAAACTTTTTATATAGACATTCACACCGAACGTATTAAGAAAAGCATTAAACTTAGCATTGTAATATTTATTTCAATTTCAGAAAATACCTAAGCGGTTCGTAGAACTGCATCACTTCGCAAACAAACAAAATAAACTTTTTATATAGACATTCACACCGAACGTATTAAAAAAAGCATGAAACTTAGCATTATAATATTTATTTCAATTACGGAAAATACCTAAGCGGTTCGTAGAACTGCGTCATTTCGCAAACAAACAAAATAAACTTTTTATATAGACATTCACACCGAACGTTTTAAAAAAAGAGCATTAAACCTAGCAATGTAATATTTATTTCAATTTTAGAAATTACCTAAGAGTAGAACTGCGTCACTTCGCAAACAAACAAAACACATTTGAACTTTATTACTGTTAATTAATAATATTATGATCGTAAATCGAGCAGTGTAGTTAACAATAGTTCAACGCGTTAACTTTTTACGATGAGATTAAAGAAAAACTCTCAGCGCGCATCTTGATATATTATTCTTATATGATGGTAAGGCTATTTAATGATAATGTCTCTTTCCTCTTATGACATGCATTTACGTTGATCGAGTAGTTAACGTATCGCCATAAACGACAACAGTCATACAGAAAACTCGTTTGAGCGTTGAGTAAATGACCTAGAAAATAAAAAAAATCTAACGTAAACTTAGAATTATATGTTGGGTGCTCTCACTAAAATGGAGGAATGTCTGAAATTCAGGTCTCTAATCATTTACGGCCGGTGTGAACGTGATTTCGCGAAATCGTGGAGAAATTTATAAAGACGATATTCCTGATCTAACCAGCAACTAAAAAGAATGTATATTCTCATTATAGAAAAGAGAAAACGGAAGCAGTACAATCGGAACCATGCTCAATGAGAGAATCTACTCTGTTACTGTGACAGGAAATGGATTGAAATCATAGACACATATGATTACTCATTTTGTTTCATCGAAAATTAAATTATAGCAACATTTGATAACATTATTCTAGAAAAAAATATTTTTGAGGTGAAAGATTCACTTTTTGTACTGTTAGATAAAAAGATGAACGGTAAAGCATTTGATCAGGTAATGTGATAGCAAACGAATATTGAACGCTGAGTGTACAATTTTTAGGGTTTCATACCTCAAAAGGAAACAAGGAACCCTAATAGGGTCACTTCGTTGTCCGTCTGGCAGTCTATCAAGACACTTTTTCTCTGAGACGCGTGGAGGTATCAAGTTGAAATTATTATCAAATACTTAGATTTACGGTCCCTTGGAGCTGTAAAAAATTATGTTTACGGTCCCTTGGAGCTGTAAAAAATTATGTTTACGGTCCCTTGGAGCTGTAAAAAATTGTATTTACGGTCCCTTGGGGCTGTAAAAAATTATGTTTACGGTCCCTTGGAGTGGTAAAATCAAGTTACTAAGTCAACGCAATCAACCCTAAAAATACGGCCATATATGCAGAATATTTGGATTCGCAAATAAACTATTTTGACACTCGCGAATACATCAAAACCTATAGGGCATTTCCCGTTGACCGAAAATCATTAAATTTGGCAAGAAACAAGGTCTCACAACACAAGTAAAGAAAACGTTCTGAAAATTGTTACTTTGTAGTTATTTCACATAATTGTTTTTTAAATTTGCGCCTGTGAAAGATATAGGTACTAGGCAATATATTTTCGTTTAAAAAAATTAAAATTTTGTAAATAGTTTAATAGAGATATTAGTTACCATTAAATGTTTATAAGTGCTTTAATGTGTACGTGACCCTTGTAGTACGAGTTCCACTTGTGCTTGACATGTTTTTTTAATATTTATATTTAATTGATTTCATAATCTTGTTTATAAATTAATCAATTATCCGTCAAATGCATATCTATGGTCAGGGATTAGGAAGGCGCTCTACTCTTGTAGACATAATTAAACGTTGTGAACTTTTCAAGTTTTAGAATGTATTTAGATAGGAAGATAAATAGAAAGAGGTTATTGATAACAATATTTCAAAAATAGAGGATGCATTACGCTCAATCAGCGGGTTCGTGGGTAGCGACTACTGATTATTTCAAGTATAATTTTTCATTATCATTTTTCGTAATGTCCATCTCCGAAATGTTTTAAATACCTCTTTTTCTTACCGATTTATACCGACATACTTGTAAAACACTTTTTCTACATGTCTTGCGTTTTAGAGATGTGTTTTGTAAATCCGATCAATCAGTGGGTCCGTGGGTAGCGACTTCTGATTATTTCAAGTAAACCATTATCATTTTTCGTAATGTCCATTTCCGAAATGTTTTAAATATTTCTTTTTCTTACCGATTTATACACACATACGTGTAAAACACTTTTTCTACCTGTGTTCCGTTATAGAGATGTGTTTTAGTAAATCCGATCAGCGGGTTCGTGGGTAGCGACTTCTGATTATTTCGAGTAAACCATTATCATTTTTCGTAATGTCCATCTCCGAAATGTTTTAAAAACTTCTTTTTCTTACCGATTTATACACACATACTTGTAAAACACTTTTTCTACCTGTCTTGCGTTTTAGAGATGTGTTTTGTAAATCCGATCAATCAGTGGGTTCGTGGGTAGCGACTTCTGATTATTTCAAGTAAACCATTATCATTTTTCGTAATGTCCATCTCCGAAATGTTTTAAAAACTTCTTTTTCTTCCCGATTTATACCCACACACTTGTAAAACACTTTTTCTACCTGTCTTACGTTATCCGCGGATTAGTGGCTAGCGACTTCTGATTATTTCAAGTGAACCATTATCATTTTTCATATTGTCCATCTCCGAAATGTTTTAAAAACTTCTTTTTCTTACCGATTTATACCCACATACTTGTAAAACACTTTTTCTACCTGTCTTACGTTATAGAGACGTGTTTTAGTAAATCCGATCAATCAGCGGGTTCGTGGGTAGCGACTTCTGATTATTTCAAGTAAACCATTATCATTTTTCGTAATGTCCATTTCCGAAATGTTTTAAATATTTCTTTTTCTTACCGATTTATACACACATACTTGTAAAACACTTTTTCTACCTGTCTTGCGTTATAGAGATGTGTTTTAGTAAATCTGATCAATCAGCGGGTTAGTGGCTAGCGACTTCTGATTATTTCAAGTGAACCATTATAATTTTTCATATTGTCCATCTCCGAAATATTTTAAAAACTTCTTTTTCTTACCGATTTATACACACATACTTGTAAAACACTTTTTCTACCTGTCTTGCGTTATAGAGATGTGTTTTAGTAAATCTGATCAATCAGCGGGTTCGTGGGTAGCGACTTCTGATTATTTCAAATGAACCATTATCATTTTTCATATTGTCCATCTCCGAAATATTTTAAAAACTTCTTTTTCTTACCGATTTGCACACACATACTTGTAAAACACTTTTTCTACCTGTCTTGCGTTATAGAGATGTGTTTTAGTAAATCTGATCAATCAGCGGGTTAGTGGCTAGCGACTTCTGATTATTTCAAGTGAACCATTATCATTTTTCATATTGTCCATCTCCGAAATATTTTAAAAACTTCTTTTTCTTACCGATTTGCACACACATACTTGTAAAACACTTTTTCTACCTGTCTTGCGTTTTAGAGATATGTTCTATCTAAATGTAACTGATCAATAAATTATTTTTTTCTTCAAGGAACACGACCAGATATCTGAGAATCGGTCACGACTTAATCAGTCAGATGTTCGTGACTTGTGCAATCTGTGACTTGTATCTTTTTTATATAATATTTTTAATAACCCTTTCACTCCTTCCTATCTCAAACTAAATTTCAACCCGTGTCAACTCGTGGTCCTGAATTACTTTTAAAAAATGAGAACACTTTCCTAAACCCCCGGTATAGAACTACATTCGACGTAGAATTATAAACTATTAATGCAGTAAAGTGTTTTACGCACTTATCTATCATGCACGACCAGCGGAGAGAGATGCCACTATAAGAAAAAGAGAGAATAGACTAAGGCCGTATTTCTATTTCGCTTTTTCATATAGTGGCCTCTTCTTGCTTATCGTGCAACATGGTTGGTGCCTAAAGCCCTTGAGACAGTGGAGCCAGATAAATAGAGGGTCCTCACCGTTTGACCTCAAAATTATCCGAATTGCATTACCTAATATAACTTGTAGGTCGAAATTTGTTTTGTATCTCGTTTTTCGTTATACGCCTCTTTTTCCCTATGGCTTTCTTAATCGCTTATCAAGACAAGCCTTATTTTCTTTAACTCATATATACATATATATATATTAATTATATTTTTGTTTACAACAGTACTAATCCTCTACACATATTACTGCATTGTGGTTAGCTATAAAAGATTGCTGTTTTAACAATAATCTTTATTTAGATTTTTAATTTAGTAGTACAGTTTCGTAAATAAATACATTAATTAATACCTAAATTGTTGTCCTCACGTTTTTAGGTTTTCCTTTTTAAAAAGATGTCATTTTAAGATCCACTTACGTGTTTGTCTCACAACCGTTTTTCATCGAAACGGTTTGATGTAAAGGTTTATAATTTTGCCGTAGTAATGTTACTGTGATGTAGTTAGAACTTAAAAAAATATTTGAGAATTTTGTAGGAGGCAAGTAAAAACTTTTTTCAAAACTTTATGCAAGATGTGTCCATACAAAACGTACCTTAGATCACCGCCGAAACTGCTAAAATTAAATATATGAAAATGACTCGCAACCCTCTCGAGTGCCACGTCTCTGTGCGCGAGTTTGTTTCGCATTTACCCCTTTTTTTTAATTACTCTGCCCTTATAAAGGGAAACCATAGGTAACCATGTACAGATTTAAAAAAAACTATTTGGGGTCTAATTTTTAATTCTAATTTCTGTTAACGTTATAGGATAGATAATTGAGGAACAATTGTTTCCGATTAAAAACTGATTACTATTTTTAAAACTAATCGTAATTTAATTTTGTTAAAAATACTCGTTTTATTTGCTGTATTCCTCAAGTATCCACAATTTGCCTTCTCTCCCCTGCGTGGTGTATCTGGGGACACAGAGGTAGTAAGTGTACTTTGGCTAAAGTAAATTTTTCCTGGTTTTCTTTTATTTAATTGACAGAAAAATTGTGTCAAACCGTTGTTTTGGATATTTACAAAAGCCTCCCATGGTTTTTTATATAAAAATCGACGTAAAAATCATTCCATACGAATTATGTTTTTGCAACGAATTATTTTGAAGAACCTGTATAGTTTGACATTTGTTAGTAGTAAAAATACATTCTATTGTTTTTAGGTTTTCCGTACCTCAAAAGGAAAAGCGGAACCCTTAAAAGATCACTCGCTTGTTCATCTGGACTAAATGAGCACAGAACCATCGTAGTGCAAGTGCTACATATACTTGACAGGTTTTTTTAAATATATTAATCGTGAGTGGCCTTCTACCTGTTCAATATATCGTACACTTTGATTATAAAAAGAAAACGGCCTAAAATCGACATCTTTTTAGTTTTTATATAATAATTCCTCAAAACAAAACTATATTTTATGGAAAATCGTTTAGAGCAGGCCTGTCCAACTTACGGCTTGCGAGCTAGTTAAAACTTTAAAAACATTAATAGGATATTGTGCAAATATCCATTAAAAAATATGCCTATGTCAGTTGCACAACGCTAGTCGAAAAAAATTTGTTAACCTGAGGCTTTCTTTTTTTAAATAAATTATTCATATTGAAAAATTAAAATTACTGTTTTCTTTATATTTACAGTTCACTATGATATTGGCCCGCTACGGTTTGAAAATAATAAACCTGGCCCTCCACACAATTATGTTGGACACCCCTGATTTAGCGGATATGCTATAAAATTGTGAAATTAAATAAATAGAAGTATACAAAATGCGTCCTCAGTGTCCGTGTCCAAATCTCCATTGAAATTGCATTACCTAAAGTAATATATATAAAATATATAATTATATATAATTATAAAATAATATTAAATATATAATTATAAAATAATATTATTTTCCTATCCCGGGCGTGTCGCTTGTATTGTTTCATTTATTTTCACCTTAATGTTAAGTGTACATCTGATTTTCGTCTATATGTTTTTTTCTTTTCTTTTACGTAACTTAATTTTTTTTGCGTTTAATTCTCATTGCCTGTATCAATTATTCCAATCTGTGGTAGATTGTACTCTGTACTAATATTCACAGTTTTAATGTACTCTGTCTAATATAGCCTATACTAATATTTCTCAACCGTCGTTTTGTTGTTGGCTGTCCTTCTAGCAGTACCAACTCACAAAACATGGTAACAAAATTGGTTTGGCATTGCAGCTACGTAACTAGCATCTAAATCCAAAATTTAATTACACCACTCGATAGTTAAAGGAACAAAGAATTCGTTACGTTAAGTGGGGACTGTGACGCATCGCGCGCGGCGGAGGGGGACGCGCCGCCATTATGAGGTTGTTTCGCGCATAACATAATTTCCGTTTAGTATAAATTTTAACTCGGAGAAGCTACGACACTCGTTTGAGTTTCAGTCGATAGCTCCCGTCAAGATTTGTCGACAAAGTGTATGAAACATTAGTGTGCAATGTTTATGGTGTTAAATTTAAAAATTAAAACTTAATACAATGTCAGCCTGTACTCGTAAAGAGCCAAATCAACACATAGAAATCGTATACGGTTGGAAGAGCTTCTCAAGAGCAATCCAGTGATATCCAAAAATATTATATTATAGAGTGGAAACATAAAAAATATTACCCGTTAACGTACACGTATTCACGTAAAACATACGGCCATGTCTCCGACACATTAATACCCCGATTTTTTTTCAGATTTTGTTAAGTTTAATAAAAAAATTCCTTTTGCTAAAGACGACAAGCAATTAACTCGATGTTATATGATGATAGAAGCGGAAAAAGTGTTGATTAGGTATATAGTCGTGTATATAAGTCCGCATATTAGTCTCTCAATGACGGGTGCTAGGAGCTGCTGTTTCTCGTACTCGATCGTGCGTGGCCAACTCTTGTTAGCTCACGTATATTATCTTTAGTCGATAAGTTTGTTCAATTGTTATTTAAACTACGCGTATTGTTCGTAAGACATTGCGGGGCTGTGTTCTATCATGGCACTCTTTGTGTCCTATTGCAGCATTGTGACGTGAATGTGACGTAATGTGGGTGATGGCCCACTCAACAATGTTGCAACACCTTGAGAAAAAATTAAGATATAATTTGATATTTGACTTATCGAAGAACCATAAAAAATATTTTTTTATGAAACTAAAGTATTATAGTTTTTTTTATAATATTACTAACACTGTCAAAATGGTTTTTCTCTCCGGTCGTTGACCTATTCTCCCGATGTCCTGAAACCCTTTTAGATCTAAAAAGAACTTACTCCCATTTTTCAGTATATTTTTTTAAAAATATTTTGAGTAATATCTAAAGCGTCTACTTGCAAAGAGAGACTGAGGGAAGTGGACCTGGCGTTGCAGAAAAAGAATATATATTTTGAAAAGCTGGTATTTTTTAGATTATACACGGTGTGCGGAAATAGAAGTCGGACAAAGAAATACGCTATTCGGTGGCTATAAAGGAAATAAAACGTAAAACACGCCTTTTTCTAATCGAGTACAAAAAAATATTACACATAAACTCTTCTTAACACACCCAAAACTTGCCCGGAGTGCGGTGTTTACCCGCAGTGGCGATGTCTTCGCAGCTGTTCGCGGGTTATTCCCCCCGAGCGGCGCTTAACAATGCGCGCAAGTATCGTGTATACGAAAAAGATGGCAAATAATTATGAATATTATATTGAATTTTCTGAAAAAAAAGTCATGTTTTAAATTTTATTTCAACGCCAATCAACCATTTTTCAGTCAAGGAATAACGTTTTTTTTGTCCGCCACTTATTCCCGGATACCGTGTATAAATAATCCAACAATTCAGCGATTGAGAGTCGAAAGAAAAAAAAAGAAAATACAATTTCTAACCATAATGCGAAATGAAGAAAAGCTGTCTTCATAAACGCGCATACATTATATTTTTATAATACCAAGAAATGAAATAAATGTAATAATAGGAATCTAAAAACGTACATAATTATTATTGGAAACGATTGCAAAAAAACAATAGCGATTGTTTTTTTAATCGGTTTGTAGTTTATTTTTAGCCATTGCCCAAACTAAATAAAATCCTACATTTTACAATTGTCTATTTAATACACGTGGTTTATAGTTCAAACTAAATAATACAATACAATAAAAATAAACTGATTGTTTATTTAATACAATAAAAATTAAAAGGCATTGACATTCATTTTATATCGTCAAAATGATTATCTTTTGCTTTTTTCGAGTTTTACGTGACTTTTTTTCTACGATCCTGCGAGTTTCATGGGTTAGTGTGTTACATCTGTATGCGGAGGACACAATCTGCACTTTTATGAAACCTGACATCCTACAACTAGTGAAATCACACGTCATTGTTCTTAAATTAATTATGTTTTGTCGCAATAGAAGATTTGTTTGTCGATCGACAATCGAAAAACCAAAAAAACTTGTTTTTTCCCCGGAATTTACGTTAAAAAATTGACGGTTCATAAAGGCAAATTTGCTAACGCAGAAAGTGCTCCCGTGTTAGTGTAAGTGCTGATATATTCATAACGAACCACAAGAAATTCGATGTTGGACGACGGTGTATGGAAATAGGAGTGGTATTTTGAACTGACCGTCTCAGCTTCTAATTGGTGCCAGTTATCTCCATCAGCTTTACTGTGTCAAAATATCTGAAATATCGTGGCAATAGGATATTTATAGAACGTATCGTATATACAAATATTAGGATATAATGTATCATAAAATTATAAAATTTCGGGGCCAGATTGATAGAAATATACACGTTATTTTATATTTAAATATCTGCATTATTATGACATACATATATGTGTCTATAAACGTATATAACATGCACGTTATTCTATTTTTCGATCTAAAAACAAGAAAGAGTACGATTAAAACAAAATCCCCGACGCTGAGTTTCAGGGTTAGATTAGTCTCCGAAAAGCTCTAGCTCTTCCATGAATTGCTATTTGACCCCATCCCGGATGCAATACAGACTTTGTAGACAAAGACCTTTTAATTATTGTTAGGTAGTTCGCAAATTTACCGTAACAAAGTATAACCTATTATTATACTGATTTTCCCACGGAGTGAGTGGAGCAAGACATATCTCGCGTATAGATTAATTTAACTTGCACGCCGTGCAAAAATATACCGTATTAAACTAGCAAAATCTTACTGAGAATTGAAAGACTATCTAACGAAATATGTTACAGCAAGATCGCTTATAACTTTGGAAGTATAGCACCTACCGGCGTTATTTTAGTACCATAATTTAGAAGATTGAAGCCATTTCTCGATAGTGAATATGTCGCTGGCGTAAATGGCGCTGCAGTCGCGTGCAGTACGACTCATTCGTAACTAAATTTACCATCGCGCGCTATGTTTAATTAGTGATTACTCAGCAGTACATTGATCTAATCGAGCGAGAGTAGTCGCGTTTGACAGAGCTCATGACATTATAATAGGTGTGATATATAAAACTCATACTTGTGACAAGTAGAAGTTGTAGAATTAAAAAAAATATTTTTTGCAAAAAATTGTCGATAGGTCTACTATGGCGTCAACGCGTGCTGTACGTAACGTACAAAACTGGCGTGCAAGAACACGGGTAACTGCGCGTTTGCGAGAGAGAGAGAGAGAGAGGAAACGTGTGCGGCCTCGGCGGGGTGAAAAACCTCGGCGGGGAACGTGTTAGACTTACTATATTAAACACTCTCGTACGCTCAAGAAGTTTCACGTACTCCGCTGCGGCTGCGTTCCTGATACAGCCTATCCGTTTTTTCTCTCCCGTAGCGTTTATAACTTTTAATATCAAATTCTACCGTATTAAAGTACTTGCTAATATGTGAAAATAGCATTGCAATAAGTTTGGCATAACGTAGCACAGAAGTATAATACCTGTAGCACAGAAGTATAATAAGTATAATACCTGTAGCACAGAAAAAAGGGAGAAAATGGATAGAATAAAGGGCAATAAAGAGAAATAGGGAACGGGACATGAGTCATCCCAATTTTGATTCCAAAGTCGTGAATTTAACAATTGAATAGGTCGAAATGGGACATTAACTTCAATATTGAATGAAACGTATTCAGGTGGCAATGTTAGTACCTGCATGCGGTATATATAAATGGTTGGTCAAACCAATTTAAACTTCATCCTTTTTTCTGTATTAAATAAACAATTGTAAGATAAAGTTAAAAAACACCGGTGTGTGCTCATGACCAAAGCTAAAATAAAAAAAGCCAAGCTGAAATAAAAAGTACAATAACATACGCGTATTGTATTAAACTACTCTCAAATAAAATATTAAACACTAACTGTATACCCTTGAAATATTACACTGATTATATACAATAGCATACGCGCATTATATTAAATTATACTCAAATAAAATATTGATAAAAAATAAAACATAATTCTTGAAACGATGCACTCAGTGTTAGACAGTGAACTAACTCGGTCGATACTGAAGGGACCCGAGTTTACCCGAACAGTGAACTCGCTTGGCCGATGCCGAAGGGCGCCGAGTTTATCCGATTCAGCGTTACCGACCCGAGCATGACGGCTCAGTTTCGTTCGCAGCTCACGGAAAGTGCGCATAGTACGCCTAAAGAAGTTTTCACTTCGATAAACAGCAGGGAGCAGAAAGAAGAGGTAAGTTGATCCGCACAAAGCGGTGGTCGAGAATAGTTCGCCGAATAGGAAAAGAGGAGTTTTTGCAGAAAATTGGTAATGAAAATTAAACTATTTATCAAATGGACGATAGAAAAAGAATCACCAAAATTGGCTAGGAATTACTGTAAGATATCCTCATACGTACATACGCACAGACCAAAGAACGAAGACGCATGTAATTTTTTAAAGACAAATTGAGATCATAAAAAAAAATTTTATCATCTAAACATGCAACATGTATACATGACATATTTATGAATATTTAAATATATTTAATTTATAATATTCAAGCGAAGTCGTCAATTTAATGTATGATCTGTATCCTACACAAACCGAACGCCACCTGTCCGTGCATTTCGAAATGACCTGTACAAACTTCATTGTACTTAACGAATTTTGACTTGTATAAAATTACAAGCGTGTTCGTGACGCAATAGTTTTCTATAAGAAAGGAAAATTGATTACGTCTTTTCAAGCAGCCGAGTTGCAAAATAATTTGTATTTTTAATAAATGGAATCATTCTTTAAAGAAGGATCTGCTCTTTTCAAAACGCTTTATTAAAAGTTGATTACTTGGAAAATTTGCCAAGTTATAGTTATTTTTAACGTGAAAACTCGAGGCTGACGTCTAAAGCACACTCGCAAATATGCGAAAAGATGACTGGAGTCTTCGTTTTCGCGCTTAATAAGGTAAAACAAAAAAAACTGTCAAATACGAATAGAACTCGCACTACAAGGATTCCGTGCATATTTAGGCACATAAACTTTTAAATATACGTAATATTTCTAATTAAACTATTTATAAATATTAATTTTTCACAACATGAATATATTGCTGCTATATCTTTCCCAGGCATAAAACAAATTATTTATAAAAGTTTATAATTCCACATAGAATTAGAATTTATGGTTTCTGATTTTTTTCCTTTTACTTTCTCTAACACCTCCCATTATGCCGACTTTCAAAATTGTAGGTAGATTGGAAGTATCCTGCATGTTTTGATGATCAACGAGCAAGACTTGTTGTATGAATAAATAAAAATATGCTTTAAAGGGCTTTATCTTTTTGTTTTGTAAACCAACAAAACTTGAATTTTTACAGCTATATAAGGCTATATGCCTCAAGTACCTATACAATATTCATTACAACTTGATATCTCGAACCGTTTTTGAGAAAAGATCTTTGAAAGATGGACGGACAGACGGACAACCAGGCGTTCATGTGAGGTTCCCATTTTTTTTACTTTGAGGGAGGGTACCTTAAAAACATCCCCAAATTCAACATTTGAATTGTCAATCTACATAATTAACATGTTCAGTAAATGCAGGGTCAAGTGCAACTCTGTTGTCAATTGCAGAGAGTTTATTTGACTATGCCCAAAATTAAAAACGAGTGGTACAATTGTGGAGAATATTCAGAATTGGTACCTTAAAAATATCCCTAATTTCAACATTTGAATTGTCAATCTATATAATTAACATGTTCAGTAAATACAGGGTCAAGTGCAACACCGTTGTTGATTGCAGAGAGTTTATTTGACTATGTTCAAAATTAAAAACGATTGGGACAATTGAGAAGAATATTCAGAATTGGTACCTTAAAAATATCCCTAATTTCAACATTTGAATTGTCAATCTATATAATTAACATGTTCAGTAAATGCAGGGTCAAGTGCAACTCCGTTGTTGATTGCAGAGAGTTTATTTGACTATGTTCAAAATTAAAAACGATTGGGACAATTGAGGAGAATATTCAGAATTGGTACCTTAAAAATATCCCTAATTTCAACATTTGAATTGTCAATCTATATAATTAACATGTTCAGTAAATGCAGGGTCAAGTGCAACTCCGTTGTTGATTGCAGAGAGTTTATTTGACTATGCCCAAAATTAAAAACGAGTGGTACAATTGAGGAGAATATTCAGAATTGGTACCTTAAAAATATCCCTAATTTCAACATTTGAATTGTCAATCTATATAATTAACATGTTCAGTAAATGCAGGGTCAAGTGCAACACCGTTGTTGATTGCAGAGAGTTTATTTGACTATGCCCAAAATTAAAAACGAGTGGTACAATTGAGGAGAATATTCAGAATTGGTACCTTAAGAATATCCCTAATTTCAACATTTGAATTGTCAATCTATATAATTAACATGTTCAGTAAATGCAGGGTCAAGTGCAACACCGTTGTTGATTGCAGAGAGTTTATTTGACTATGCCCAAAATTAAAAACGAGTGGTACAATTGAGGAGAATATTCAGAATTGGTACCTTAAGAATATCCCTAATTTCAACATTTGAATTGTCAATCTATATAATTAACATGTTCAGTAAATGCAGGGTCAAGTGCAACACCGTTGTTGATTCCAGAGAGTTTATTTGACTATGCCCAAAATTAAAAACGAGTGGTACAATTGAGGAGAATATTCAGAATTGGTACCTTAAGAATATCCCTAATTTCAACATTTGAATTGTCAATTTATATAATTAACATGTTCAGTAAATGCAGGGTCAAGTGCAACTCCGTTGTTGATTGCAGAGAGTTTATTTGACTATGCCCAAAATTAAAAACGAGTGGTACAATTGAGGAGAATATTCAGAATTGGTACCTTAAGAATATCCCTAATTTCAACATTTGAATTGTCAATCTATATAATTAACATGTTCAGTAAATACAGGGTCAAATGCAACTCTGTTGTCGATTGCAGAGATTTGCTAGATAACGTAGCTTATTATCTATCTATACGGAGGATTGACCCTAACGGATAGATACCCGAACTAGGCAGTGTTTGCGCTGTCTTATATGATTAATTGGGAGGGGGGGAGGTGTATATATTAACTCGAATATCTCAAACAACTCTGACCTCTAGATTCATCTATATACTCTTCCTACAACATTTACCTACATAGACTTCAAAAAAAAGGTGAGACGTATTATTTTGCATATTCTTGTAGTATGTCTCAGCAGATGTATTCTACCTGATAAAAAAAGTATTATAATAAAATATAGAAACTCTCATAATTAGCCTTTTCGAACCCACACTATTATGGAATTTAAATTTTATACTTAATTTACCCTAAAATTTCAATACAAATACTTTTAATTGTGAGGTAGATATTGGCGGTTAATATGCTTTGCTACTACACCAAATTTTAATTTCTACCTCGATCGGTTTCTAGAACACGATTGTAATAGAAGGATATACGAACACTATGGTGATCTTATAAAATCTCCGTTTACCTTCTGATGCACGGAACCCCAAATTACGATAAAACGAACATCATTCCTTTTCACAGTTTACAATGCTTCCAAAAATCATATAACATTAAACGATTTTTGTATAAATGTTCACATTTATAGTCTGTTTAAGTCAAATGCATTATGTCGTAAATTAATATGATCGAAGATCAATATTTTACTCGTATCATCGAAGTTTCAATGTTTCGTATACCTCATAATCGATATTAAAACGTCGACATTTGATGATTTAACATCGATATTACGTGAACATCGATTTCCCGAGCACACATCAGTGTCGGCAACCGCGGAACTAGGTCTCGCCCGACGCGTTCCACACTAATTAGTACGGTCGGCGCATGTACAACTTACCACAAAACGCTGGTGGGCCATTTCTATTCAGTGAGACAGTGGACACGGCGTCTGAACTGCAAAATTGATTTAATTGAAGACCATTTCATACTTTTAATAGTGGCTACTCTTTATTACTCATTGGAGACCTAAAAAATCATTTTAATAAACAATGTTTGCTCGGAAACCATACGTTTTAAATGAAACATTTTTTATTGCATACGTTTTATGTATAACAAGTTTTGTTTAATTAATTATAAACTCGATAAATAAACTATAATTTATAGTTTATTTATTTATTTACACATACACATTTATCGATACATTAAACCTATCCGTAACGAAAAACATTAAAGGTTTAAAGTTTTAGAATATGAATATACAAGTACACAAAAACTACAAAAAATAACAACACATTTCGACAAATTTATTTTCACTATCATAAACAAATCACACATTGGGCGCGGCTATCAGGTGGTTGAGCAGTCGAATAGAGCGGGAAACTGAATAGTTCCGATATAATTCGGTTCTAGAAGGTACTATAGCAAAAAATTGACGATGTGAGCGCAACAAATTTCCAGGTATAAAGAATGAAAGTTTACCCAATAATAGAGAGCATAGGACTTTTCCTTTTGTTAATATTATACGCCATTAACTTACTCGCGTGATCTTGTTGTTGTGATTACGTATGACCTTCAGATCATTTATAACAAATTTACAAAACTTGATTAGTTTAAAAAAAGAATGTTTATTTACTTTGAAAAATGAAGAACAACGCCATCTGTTGTGTCTGGGCCGAATTACAACTCTCGGTACAATTTATGTCACAGTGTGATGAGAGTATGTCGGGAAAACAGTATGCAATTACCGATCAGTGTTTTCAATACGAAAGAAGTCTAATTTCAATAACGTCGTAACAGCCTCCCAGTGTGCAAAATTATCAAACTAACGTAATAAAAATTCATATAAGTTGTTACCTTGAACCAGACGAGTTAAGTTTTTGAAAATATATTACGGAATACACTAGTTATGGAATTGAAATAATTTACATACTTTATTAGTAATTCTACGGTTCTACTACGAAATAAAGTTTGCATGTGTATTACATATGTTTTCTATCATATATATTTTTCATACAACTTTAACAATAATAGTAGAGAAAAAACATAAAAGTACACGGATCTTAAGAACGAAACAGCCAGAACGTGAACGAACTTCTATCAATAAATGAAAGCTAATTAAGGAAGTCACGGTACATACCCACAACTGGGACTCGAATACACACGTACGCACACTCAACCACAAAACCTTATGCAGACACACACAAACCATACAAAACTAATACAACTACACACCTATGTAGTAATATATTCGTACTTCGTAACAACTATCGCTTGGAGAAAAGCCCACGGTATTGTAACCCCAAGCTAATATTGGAGAAATTATAAAATATTAAATAACAATAAAAATAATATTATATCATATGATTAACGTTTTAAAGTATATTATGTTATCCTATAAACGGCTGCATTTCCCGCTATCTGCGCTGTACCGCAAAAACGATTAGTCATACAAAAATGTATGTAACATGTAGAGAATTTTATGCTCTACAAGTTTTGTTGTACTTCTAACGCTCATATGTACCACACACGGTCAAGACTGTCAGTCGGTCTTACTGACAGATAAAAACGTATTTCTGTGTCTCGTTGACTGTCAGTCGAGTCGGAACAAGAGTCTACTTTACCGACCGTACCCTATTGCACAGTCCAATTCCTAAAGTAGCCATACAACATACGATTTTGACTGTCAGTAAATCCGACTGAGAGTCCTGCCCGTGTGTAGTGCATACGTGCGAAAGAGATGCAACATACCTCGCATCTCTTACGTATATATAAACGAGATACTTGCAGAAGACAGATTTTCGTGACCTTTGATATGTTGACTAGTGGACATAATTTAGTATGAGACTGTTCAGCCCATCTTTAGAACTACAAAACCATGGTATATACCAAAATTCCAGCTTCTTCTTTTCTTTCTGAGGTTTAGCCTTTATATCGCCTTATATGTTGTACTAATACTGTATATAACTAGAACGTATGTAAATAATTGTGCGGGTCAGCTCCGACCCACGACTGGAGTTTACTCCTTAAGTACGATTGTCTTGGAATGTATAAAGTAGGTAACACTGTTTATAAATATGAAAAAAGAAACTACACTTGTGCAAAGAAATTAATTCTGTATTCTATTTTCATTATAAACGTGTACATTTGACTGTACTCACCCTTTCATTAATAATATTTCTAGCATTACATTCCTTTTGTAATTCCAAGCCTTTTTCTTTTATCTTCACGTTTGCTCCGTCGGTGCGTTTATTTTCAATTACATCTTTGTAAGGGAGCAATATCTGCAACAATAGCCTTTTCTCTGTTTCCGTGTAGTTTCTTTTTCTTGAATAATATGTAATTTTACTACTTTGTTGTTAAACGCAATACTTTTAGCCGAAAAGAAACG
Source organism: Druceiella hillmani (assembly GCA_039881145.1). NCBI lineage: Eukaryota > Metazoa > Arthropoda > Insecta > Lepidoptera > Hepialidae > Druceiella > Druceiella hillmani. The sequence continues at coordinate 6,018,111 of JAYKKI010000065.1, read as the reverse complement.
ACGCTTACAACTTTAGTATATGATCTGTGCTTACAACTGTCAATAAATAATTCGATATGTCAAGATGTGCCAATGTGAAATTAGCTGACGATTGATGCGCAGTGCGTACTGCGCAGGCGAAAGTATTGAATCAAAACCTAAATCTCTGATCGGCTAATCTTTGAATTTCCAAACTCGATTAGTTAATACTAGATTAATATGCGTATATTGAAAAGTCAAAGACATAATACGACAATTCATATTCATCTAGACTTCCGTAATCGCGATTTAACCTGGTTTTATATTTTGACTTTAATACGAGCCTATGTGTGTCAAACTCTGTCATTGCGATTACGCCACAAGGAAATGCCAAATAAACATATTGATATCTCACTCTCAAGGTGCGCAGAGAGGTCACCTAACGGTTACACTTCCTTTAACGCTCTGAACTTCTGATTTTACTCCTCATAGAACTTCGTTCCGGGCGCTACATATGAAAATCGATTCTTAAGGAGTAAACTCCAAAAAAACTTGTCTATTACTTATACAGGCAATTCTGTGCATCAAACTGTCAATAGCGCTGGAAAAACCTAAGGAAATAAAGATGAAGATGAATCCGAGCTCACATAATCAAATCAGATGCTGCGCGCTTATACGCACTAGTAGTAATAATGGAATACAATACGGACACATATTTTACTTGTTCGACACTGTGCAAATAGAGCCATTAACAATGTATCTCCAGCCACCTTCGCATCAGAGCCGCGCGCACCGAAGCAGCTCGACATTGACCGCGTTGCGACCTGCGACGGCTCGCCTACGACGCCCGGTCTGTTAGCTCGCCCGACCCCCACCGACACCTGTTCGCTCTTTCTACGCGGACTTACTCCAATATTTGTCCACGCCATGCGTTCGATCGACAGCGCAAACACTGCCTAGTTCGGGTATCTATCCGTTAGGGTCAATCCTCCGTATAGATAGATAATAAGCTACGTTATCTCGCAAATCTCTGCAATCGACAACAGAGTTGCATTTGACCCTGTATTTACTGAACATGTTAATTATGTAGATTGACAATTCAAATGTTGAAATTGGGAATGTATTATTAAATATTTATTGTAATGACTTATGATAAATAAAATAATTTATCTTTAAAGGAGGTACGGAAGTCGAGTGCGCGAACCAAACTCGCACTTGGCCGCTTTTTATTTTCGTATATAGTCAGTCTGGTAGGCTTTTGACATAGAACTGCGTCTTTCCTAGTGTTAGACGGAGGCCTTTTTGAGGGTACAATGCAACAAAATATGTCATCAGATTGTAGTTTAGTCCAATCTATAATAAAGTAATAATTATATTCCATTTTTCACTAAAGAAGATTTGGAAAGAATACGTTATTAGAAAGACATTAACAGAAGACAATTTAACTAAAGAAGATTTTAAAGGAATACGTTATCAGAAAGACATTAACAGAAGACAATTTAAATAAAGAAGACTTTAAATGTAGACATTAAAAAATTAATACAGAAATATTAAAAAGTCACTGATGTCATTGTCCGCTCAGTTGCTTGTTCACTTGTAGCATCATGCAATGACATAGTTGACCATATAACTTACACTTTTAGTGATTTTTTGTGAACTGTTGGAAGAGGTAAGTTATTCATTGTGTTTAGTAGGTAAAGTTAAATAACAGAGGGTTCATTACTAAATGTATCTTAAGATCGAGCCAACGAAGAACGTGCTACATATTACATGATTGTGTACGCTATTTTCACCCATAGACGAAACAAACCGACACTTGTAAGAAAGTAACACCATCTATCCAATATAAATGCAATACATATGTTATAAAAAAAATAAATCGGTGGTAAATAACGCCATCTGTTTATAACTTAACAAACTTAATTCAAAGCGATGCAGTAGCGGCACCGTTCTGTGTTGATGAAAGTTACGGTATAGTTGCCAATGCTTTCGCTTTTTTTCTTTTTTTTATTTAATAAAATCATTTTTAGTAATTTATATTAATTTATTATCGATGTTTAGCTCACCATGTTAACATCGATGATTTTTCAACATGCTTCTAATGCGTGTTTGCGTATTAGCCACCTTTATGACATATCTGAGGTGATTGGCGTCAAAATCGGCGGAGCCATTGTGTCAAATTTGCTTTGACACAACAAATCAAACAGTCAGTCAAATTTGCTTTGACTCAACGGCCGATCTGTCAAATTTGCTTTTCTGTCTATGATGCTATGTCGACTTTTTTTTTATAAATACTTATTAATCGACCTGGACGTTAAATGTTAATTAGACGCCATCCGTTCGATATAAAGTATTCAGTGATCGATTTGATACCATATTTGAAGTGGAAATTTCGTTGCTTAGATGGGGATGTATGAACGAATCGGCGCTATAGTAGTTCGGAAGACAAATGTTGCTCTTGGAGTAAAATGTAGTTTTTTCGTTTTTTTTTTTCATTTTACAAGCCCAAGCCGAGAATTCATCATATCCAGCGATCTGATAAGGGAGTATATTAATATATTGTCGATCACTAAATCTTTGTTTAAATTGAATAAAATGTAATTATTTTTTGTTGAGAAGTTTGAAGAAAAAATTTCATCATCAGCTGGAATACTTCCACCCCCATATATTCCCACAAGATCAATCCTGCTGCTTGCATCCAACAGTTTTCCGTGACCTTTACCGGACAATCTGTCCAACTAGCGGGTAGCCGTACCACTCTGCGTCTTTCAGTGCCTGGTCGCTATTCGGAACCTTTCTTTCCCACCGATTTCCTGATTGCAGTTCATATTTCGTGGAGAAACTCCGAGCATAACACTTTTCATAGTTCACTAAGTAATTTGGAGACTTGTTAGGCCGATAGTCGTCACCGTAGTGTGTTGGATTGATCACAAGGCATACATCCTTTGACGGCGCACCGTAGGGATCCGGGTCCGATTCCCGACAGCTCGTCGAGTGATCTTTTGGTTGGCTATAAGATATTGCTCTCGTAGCAATAAGTCCGCACTATATATCAAGTGTATACATTAAAGTACATAAATAAATAAGTAAATAGTGAGTCTTGGCTCACGTCTCACTTCCATGTGTCATCACTGGCAACACAGGCTTGAAGGCGAAAATCTTCAGCCAGTAGACTGAAGATTTTCACCTTCAAGCTTTGGTGTAATTTTGTCAATACATATTGTAAAGTCTCCCGAACAATGCTACAAAGCGCTTTAGAAGAAGTGAAACTTCTGAAAGTTAAAAAGGAAAGTATTAAGAAAATTTTGCGATAAAATCAAGAAATGTTTTAAACAGGAACTGGATATTTTTTAAACAGGAAGTGCACTGACGGGTCCAGTCGTTGCATTTTGTTTATCACACTCTTTAGAAGAAATATGGCTACTATTTCCGGATTTGGAAAAAAAAATAATGGACGTTTAGCCATAAGCTGGATTTCGTTTTGGTTAATAGTCATTCTGTATAAATATAAAATATATTGTTTAGCTTATAAACTAAGAGGTTTTAGAATCTAACAAAGGGAATGGCATGCCACGTCACTCCTAATATATAAATTTAAAATCTTGTGAATCATTTTCCCATATCCAGTTTGACGAATCAAGTGACGTGATTTTTTCTGTGACGACATTAGTCGCCTACATGACTATGAATCAAGGTGTACGTTGGAAGCGGTTTCCCGTGCCTTCTTATTGATATCGTCACATCTTCATTTGTATTCTGACGATGAACTTGGTTGGAGGCCAAATTTGTAGGTCCACAACGGTGAATGCATAGTCAAGTAGGTGGCATCAGTCACCGCACTGAACGGTGCGTGACTTGTGGCTTCTAGTCACATCACAGCATTAGGCAATAGATATTAATTTATGTGCACGTCATTGCTCATCAGCTGACGTTTTGTTTGTAAAATAAGTACTTACAGAAAAGATGCGATCTGAAAGAAATGGAAATTTTCGTTCTATAGCGAGATACAGATCAAGTGGTTAAGATAAGAGAAGATGCGAACCAAAATGGCCAATCAAAATTCGACTAAAATATATGAACTTATAGTATATCTCGAAGGTTATATTATATGATTTGTGTCGAAAAGCATTGTTCCTTTTTGACTCAGCCAGAAAACGGTCAAAAATAATACTTCTCTAGGTGAATCTCGTGTTTATAATGATTACCTATTAAAATACCGAAGACTCTCGTGTTTATAATGATTAGCTGTTAAAATACCGAAGACTCTCGTGTTTATAATGATTACCTGTTAAAATACCGAAGACTCTCGTGTTTATAATGATTACCTGTCAAAATACCGAAGACTCTCGTGTTTATAATGATTACCTGTTAAAATATCGAAGACTCTCGTGAATTTGATTAGGAAAACGCAATTATTAGAATAATTTATTCATACGTTAAATTAAGCAACCCTACCATAGTTGCAGCGTTTAGGGAGTTTTAAGGTTCTGTAGTCAAATCATGAGATACGACACTTATGACTTCTTCAGATGTATTCGTCTATTTTTCACAGCATCACAGTTTCTAAAAATTGAAATTTATTTTCTAAAAGAAATTTATTTTCTAAATAAATTCTTTCATATGAAGCGCTTCCAAAAATAATAAAATAACCCTTTCAATCACTCTGTAAAATACTTTGCTTCATTATAAAACTATTTGGAAATATAATTGCTCATTTGATCACGGACATTTTGACTATTCTTAATTTCTGCTTTTGCTGTTTCTGGGCCCCTTCAGGTTGCCGTAAAACCCCCATCATAACTCGCGTACATTTTGGCGGATGCACTATTCTTACCTTTCACCCTTGTTGTCTCAAGGCCCCTCCAGGTCCTCGTAACACCCCCTCCCCCCTCATAACAACGAAGGCGATTTTCGAAGGTCACCTAAAAGTGTCCCATATAAAACGCTTCCACTTAACTGGGTTAATGGCTGTCACTTCTCAAAGGGTCATTTAGTACCTCCATTTTTCAAGATCGCGTTTTGCAAACGCTTCGAATGGCTCAACAAAGATCGGTCCACTCTCAATTAATTTACCGTGATTATAAACCACATTCTAAAGTTCCGCGTAATTCTGTTTTAATATTAGATCGCATGCTCTTCATCGAAACTCTACGAGCATCGTCGTACTCACCGCAGTGGAATAACACGCGATTCATATCCTGGATTTCGAAACCACAGGAACGCGCCGTGCCATCTCTTAAGGCAAACCTATACAAAATGTCACAGATTGCACCATGCCCCGTTAAGAATTGTGAATTATAATAACGAGCCATGTCTTATTCAACCACTTAGACAAATCGTGGCAAGCTAACCTAGTGATTTTCCCCTTGGAATCGGGAGGAATCTACCTGGACTGCCAATGCATACAAAAAACGAGATAATTTGGTAAATGCAGCAAAACTAGGATTTGTGTTGCGTAATACCAGGTACTTTTGAGTAAGTGCGGTATTTAGAACGAAGTAACTTAGAAGCCCGTTTAATTATAGTTCGTAGGAGACCAAGTACAGTCTAATTAACATACATAACCAAAAAACCTTGCTACAACTTTTTTTGGTTATGTTGATTTGTCTAAACGAGACAAGGAGTGCTTCCCTTTCCATTTAGGAGTTTCCATTCTTTGCAACTGGAAACAGACCTTCATTGGTGAAGTTCATTTTTAGTATGTTAAAGTGGGATAGTTTTGTTCTATTTTATTGAAGGTTCTGATAGCTTCCTGCTCTGGCATAGTCACCGCCTTTATTCAAATGCAACACCTCGAACTGAATTATATCAGAATTCCTACTTTCCACCAGAACCCACTTTTTAATTGTCCAATACTTGACCGCACTTGCACTAAAGTACGATTTGTTTGGGATAAATAAGAATAAATTACTTGAAACCTGTTATTGTTAAATATTCTAGGGGTATTGGTTTGATTAAATGAAACCTGTCATTGTTAAATATTCTAGGGGTATTGGTTTGATTACTTGAAACCTGTCATTGTTAAATATTCTAGGGGCATTGGGTTGATTAAATGTTGTATTTATACTAAACTTACTCCTGGTATTGTTATAAAAACTTGAAACCTGTCATTGTTAAATATTCTAGGGGTATTGATTTGATTAAATGAAACCTGTCATTGTTAAATATTCTAGGGGTATTGGTTTGATTACTTGAAACCTGTCATTGTTAAATATTCTAGGGGTATTGGTTTGATTAAATGTTGTATTTATACTAAACTTACTCCTGGTATTGTTATAAAAACGTTTAAACAGTTAAAATATAACAGTTAAATAACTGTAATATTTTTCTAACTGTACATTAATAATTTAATAAAATAAAATAAAATAGATGTGACACAGACAAAGCAAGTGTGACTGTATTGAATAAACGTCAAACGGTCGTTTATTCTCATTCAATTATCACTAATGACTCGACGAAACCGACAATTACCAAATCATCTGTTGTCAGAATTCTTTTATTTTCTACTGTACAGCGCCTCAGCGTCTAACTTCTTCCGACTGTCTAAATCATTAAGTTGCCATTAGTGAGGAGACCTACATAGAAATGTAATTCGCTCACAGATGATGGTTATAGCATTCACGTGCTTTGCCCATTAATACCGTCATTGTTGACGAAATAACGGTCACTAGTGAACGCGTGTTTGTAGAGAGAGAAAGTGGATTCTTCATATTGTTGAGTTGATTAAAACAGTAATTAAGACTTTAGCTTCTTGGGGGAAAAATTGTCATTATCTTTTTGGCCTTTTAAGGCAATTTAAACTGCACTGCGGCGGTGAGGGATGAAGAAATTGTTTGGGGGTTGACGCTCGATATTTTGGTGCCAGTAGGTACCGGTTGCCGATATAGGGCATGGGGGCGAATTGGGGCAATTTATGTGTTACATAGGTAATTTTGTGGTTCGATTGCGTGTTTCAGCGGAAAGTAAAGTTTTATTACGGGTAACTTAAGTTAACGTTAGCCGTAATAGTTTGAGCATATGGTAATTATTCGGCTTGCCTAGAGCTGCGGTGTCATCCGCAGTCTGTTGACTTTTGTTTCTATTTCGATGGTTGTATAAACGGTACAAGTTGTCAAGTTTATAGTATTTTCGTTTAGTTATTTTTACAATATTTTGAACCCCTAATTTTTTTTACAATATTTGGAACCCCTTTTATCCTCAATTGTCTCATTGTCAAAATGCCGCAACTTTAAAGTAATACAAGTGGACGTTTCAGAGGGACTGCGTGTATGTCGTACGTGCGTAGATTTGGCTTAGTGGTTTTTATTTTTTTTGTCTAATTGGTATTTCTTAAATATTTTTCTGAATCCTGTGATAATTGTATTAGTCTATTTAGGAATACTAAGAAATATTAATTTAAAAGTAGATCTCAAGCAGATTGTGCCATATATACTAGACAATGTTTTATAACATGGTAAAAATTCAGTAGATAGACTTCTCTGTGTTATAAAGTGTATCTTTGGATCCTAGGTCCGACAAATTTGCAACATTAACTTAGATAAACCTGAATCTGATCTGCCTATGATAGTTGATTCTAATACCCCAAAAGTTGGATCTATAATTATGATTCTGTATTTTGGAAAACATATTTTAATAAGTAGCCCAGTATTTCCGTGTACTTCTCTGCATTTGAAAGTTTTTTTTATAGTTCCAAAACTAACGAAGTTGATGTACTCAAAATAATACGAAAGGACCCATCAAAAAGGTGTTCGGGATTGTTTTCACATTTTAAAATAGTCCTGTTCGGAAATGGGATGGGACACACACTGCAAACGATTTTGTAACGTAATATAACTGAAAAGGGCTAAAAAAATTGAAAAGCGTAATGGAATATTAATTTCATTTTGAAAGACCGTTCTGACGATACCCCATACAATTGGGTACATTAAATATTTTTTTCATCCCCTCTTCTTAAAAAGGAGACCTCCCCTTAAAAATAATAGGGCAAAATTCCGTATTTCATCCGATTTCGCACATGATTGAATTCCGTACTTGATCGAATTCAGTGCTTGATATAATTCCGTACTTGATTGAATTCCGTACTTGATTGAATTCTGTACTTGATCAAATTCAGTACTTGATATAATTCCGTACTTGATTGAATTCCGTACTTGATTGAATTCTGTACTTGATCAAATTCAGTACTTGATATAATTCCGTACATGATTGAATTCCGTACTTGATTGAATTCTGTACTTGAACGAATTCAGTACTTGATATAATTCCGTACTTGATTGAATTCCGTACTTGATTGAATTCCGTACTTGATTGAATTCTGTACTTGATTGAATTCTATACTCGATTTAATTCCGTACTTAATAGAATTCCGTACTTGTTTGCTGGCCTGTACGAAACTTGATTAAATTCCGTACTATTCCGTATTTGATCGAATTTCGCTCTTGATCGAATTAATAAGGAGGCCTCCCCTTAAAAATAATAGGAGAAAAATTTCGTATTTGATCCGATTCTGTACATGATTTAATTCCGTACTTGATCGAATTTCGTGCTTGATCGAATTCCGTACTTTTGCTTGATTGAATTGCGTACTTAATTTAATTCCGTAGGCCTCCCCTTCATAATAATATGGGGAAAAATTCCATACTTTATCCAATTTCGTACTTGATCAAATTCCGTACGTGATCGAATTCTGTACTTGATCCAATTCCGTACTTGATCGAATTCCGTACTTGATCCAATTCCATACATGATCGAATTCCATACTTGATTCAATTCCGAACATGATCGAAATCCGTAGTTGGATCCTGCTCTATTTCACCATTAAAACGTTTGATTTCTAGCCACAGCTCTTAATATTTTTTATCTCGGTCGCGCCATATTGGCAGGTTGAATGTGTCATTATATAAATAAATTCGCGAATAGTCTAGATACGGATTCGCACCCACCAGGCCAGCAGACTGCGCATATCGGGACTGCGTTATAAACTTCCCACAGGTCTGACATCATGCTTTAGTCACCTACGACCGCATCGGTCCTCTTATCTGCCGCATTGGGCTCTAAACCAGACTCGCTGTTTCACTCGCATAGTTGTTTAATACCTACTTAGTCACAAATGGGCTTCGTTGACAGAGGGAAATCTCCTAACGCAGAGCCTACCGATAACTTCAGGTTGCTGAGAAATAAACAGCACACGTCACGATGGAGACTCTCGCTTGATCTACTGTTAAAAATTCCTGAGAGGCTATCTGCGATTTAGGAAAATCGATACCTAATTTCGTATCCAATTCAAGCAGTATGAACCGACAAAATTTTACCCGGGTTACACAGGCTTATAGGGAGGAATTAAAACATGCAGGTGGCATCTAGAAAGTTTAAAAGAAATTAAAAATTAATTAATATTTTAATTTGCTTTCTCAAATACCCTGAATTAAATTAAGGACACAATGTTTAAAAGTATTAAGATACATGCTTTAATTTAATTCAGTAATAGTTCTACATGTTTACGTTACAATTATATCCTAAAGTACTACTTATAATTTTAATAAAATTCGTTAACTTATAGAGGAAGTCAAATACTAGATAACATTTTTAATATTATCTACATTTGTTGGATAAGCCATGCAGCCCAAACAAACTCAATCAGGATTGACAGAGTATTTGCTGTGTCACTGGAACAGCAATCATTAGAGACGCCTAACATTCTATGAACTCGTAGAATTTCCTGACATTACACGGACTCCGAAGAGCAAGGATGGTAGCTTTATATAGGTATACTTCTCTGGTTCGAATGAAATTTATACTGGGTTCCATGGTCTACCCACTATGACAAACAAACACACTTACGTATTTGTGACATTATTAGATTTCCCGATTAATCACGTCACGTCTTCTGTTTACGTATTTCTATTATTTTTGCATTCAAACATATATATCAAACATATAAATATATATATATATATATATATATATATATATATATATATATATATATACACACATATATGTACGTATATGTAACTGTACATAGCGTAAAACTTCACGCGAAAAAGGCATGTATCATGAATACACGTAAAAGGATTATGTGAGCTATTGTACAAGCAGAAACTAGTGTGATGCATGCGGGCAAAACCGTACACAAAAGCCAAACTTAAGCAAATGCTTACGCGAGTTACAATTTTACGAAAATAATATAATGTTGCCAAGTCAAACGTAACGACTATTAAGAAAAAACGTCGCCTTGTATATTGAAGCATTTGAGAACCCACTTCCATCAACTTCTCAGGACATCAATCATTCTAGCGGAAGAAAGTGAAGAAGCGGAACAACGCCTAACATCGAATCGAGAATTATTCAGGAAATTAAAAAAGATACTTTGCAAATGGTTTGCCATTACTTCAACTGTTAAACTATTTTCAAGAAGTTAATATTAATTTGTTTTCAATGTGCACACCCGTAAGGCGGACTTATTGCTATAGAAGCAACCTCTTCATCCAAAGCGCTAAGTAAAAATATATGTGTTGTGAAAGACTCCGATTACAATTGGAAAAAAAGAGGGACAGGATATAGGAGGGAGTGGAAGTTACGAAAAGAATTTTTTTTTTCAGAAATACCCTTGAATACCTGAAATGACTGCACATTCCGGATATCAGGGCCCAATTTTAAAGCAGAAAATGTAGATCTAAGATTACCCGGGTTACGAGTAGACTTCAATATATTAAAGTGAATTATAGGGATTAGATGCCGGATTATCACACAACGAATGTGTAGATAATCTGGCATCTAATCTCTAACCAGTGAAACTGTGCCTGTGATCAGGAAGTTTTCTGAGACCGAAATTGTAGCTAATTTTGAAGTCGTTCTTTTCTATTTAAGTCATCCTCGGTATGATCCAAATACAATTTACAACCAAATTAACAAAAGTTTAAACATATGCTTAAACTTGTATTACTATGTTCAAACTTGTATTATTATGTTTAAACTTGTATTACTATGTTTAAACTTGTATTACTATGTTTAAACTTGTATTACTATGTTTAAACTTGTATTACTGTGTTTAAACTTGTATTACTGTGTTTAAACTTGTATTACTATGTTTAAACTTGTATTACTATGTTTAAAACTTGTATTACTGTGTTTAAACTTCAATTACTATGTTTAAATTTGTATTACTATGTTTAAACTTGTATTACTATTATTGTAAACTAAGTTTAATAAATATATTATCATTTCGTATATTGGTAACAACAATAACAGCGTATTGGCAACGTTATCAGGTTTGATAACGCGTGTTATCTACTTTTGCTCCGACAAAAGGAAAATTTGGAAATAAACTCCATGGTTAACCGCACAGTGACCATGGGCCAAACATTGTTGTCTAAATAAATATACATACGTATAAAGCTTATATATAAATATATATATATATATATATATATATATATATATATATATATATATATAAATAAACCAATACTACTCACTGACTCATCATGAAGCCTCCAGAATTACGAGTATAAAGCCTTACTAATGTGAAATGTGAATCTTGAAAGGCTTAGCTTCTAGGTGATCGTTAAAAAAGGGTTATTTGAAATTCAATCTTAAGAAAATTGGAAAGCTTAAATGACAGGCTTCTTTTTTCAAAATGTTTTGAAACAACAAAAATTTGCTATTTGACAAAATTTTGATAATGTTAGACATCAAAAAATCATATGTTAATCAAAAAAGATAACGTTAGACAATTAAAAATCGTATTTCAAATGTTATTTAATTTAATACTGAGGGAACTTCTATAAAAGGAGATCTAAGCGGTGTCGTTAAAATAATTTCTTGAAGAAATTATGTGAGTGGTCCAAAAAATTGCCAAAATCATTTAATTCAAAAAACATTGCTTCAAAATGTGCCGATCCGTAAAACACTAAGATAACAGGAGAGTTCCTCAGAGAACATTAAACGCACTAACCCACAAAAAGGTCTAAAGATCCATAGCATAATACCTAATGTCGGTTAGCGATAAAAAAAATTGTGCAATCTTCAATTGCAACTATTGTTGCTATAGTCTCGTCTGCACCGATTAATTTAGATATCGATCGGTTGGATACAGGAGTTGCATCAAATAAAAAAACTGTTGTTGCAATATAACAATAAAAGATAATGAAACAAATTGCATCGACATTATAATTAGGTGCATAATTAATTATATTTAGTAACAGAGGCCATTGTTTATTGACGGTGTTTGCTCGTCGCTGGGCGGTTCACCTTGGCCTCGAGACGGGTGACGCAACTTTGACTAGGATAGCTGCTTAATTAGCAAGGTATCGTGTGACTCACCGTGTTGTGACACGGAGATGATGGGATGCTGAGAAATGGTGCCCATATATACTTATAATGGTGTCAGTGACATTAAGCTCCGCCCTTTTAACCCTCAATTAAAATAGAAATTGTCTGATTGCATTATTTTTTGTTAGAAATACACCTAACGCGGAGTCTAATGAAACAAGTTCACTTTTATCACTACTAATATAATAAAAGTGAAACGTTGTCTGTTTGTTTATTTGTTTATCTTAATTTCACGCCTAATGCATTTCAATGAAATTTTGCATATAGATTATAAATATCCTAGATTAAAAGCAGGTTGTATAAAATTATTCTGTCTTTATAGGCGCAGAGCAGGTGAACATGAAAGCTAAAAAAATATTCCGCACACGAAAAGCTGAATTCGTCGCTATAAATTTAATTTTTGCAGTTAATTGAATATGATCCATTTAACATGCTTAATTAATTAAATTCATGCTTAATTAATTGTTGCATGGCACTAACTCGTGCGGTTCGCCGACCTTACATCGCAAGAAATGTCTGGTAAACCATGTTGAAAATATTTTGCATCCTCCTAGTGCCACGCGGGTGAAGCCGCGAACAAAAGCTAGTAGTTTATTCAGTTATATAATTCGTGAGGACAAAAAACAAGTGACATACCCTACGTTTGCTTAATCAGTGCGGTCATTGATCTTTATTTGCTTTCTCTTTTTGGTCAATGTTTATATTTTCATCTGAAGTTGGTTAACGTGTTTGCTGATCTTGATTATAGTAATTTTTTTAAACTTTAATTTCATCTTTCAAGGTTTGGGATGGAGATCTAGAACCGAATAGGTCTTAAGCATTTCAGTTATTGCAATGTGATATTTTTTAAGCTAAACAACGGAAAACAATGTTTTGATAGAATTATGTATAATTATAAAACACGCACAAGTCAGTTGTAAATACATTGTTTTGAAATAGTATATGTTTTCAATGGTAATTTTTAGAGTTTCGGACCTAAAAAAGAAAAACGGAACCTTTATAAGATCGCTCGCACATATCTGTCTGTATGTCACAACCGTTTTTCTCAGAAACCGCTTGACATAGAAATTTGAAACGAAAAAAAACAGTAAAACGTATTAATATCTGCATACATCTCAAATAGCGGTCACTCAAAAATATTTGGATGACAAGTTGGGGGGGGGGATTAGTAATACTTTAATTTTGTTTTAATTCATACATACATATAGTGTAAGTTGTCGGTTGAAAGGACTAGTTGTATAAGGTCTCAAATATATTTTTCATAATTTTAGATAATATACTTTCAGGCGTATAATAAAAAATATGAAAAAAAAATGTCAATCCCATTTCCGAGACTACTGAAACTAAAATTATGGAAAAAATAGGGTTCTTTAAAGCCCAGGTAAAGGTTGTAGAAACACTATAGTGATAACGCCTAAAAGTGTACGGACCCTCGTAGGGCGAGTTCTGCTAGTGCTTGACAGTTTTTCTTAATTCTTACATATGAAAGAATTTTTTTTGTTCTTTTCAGTCACAATTTTTTTATCATCTTTGTGTTCTGAAACTTTATTTTTGTCTTTGAAAAAGAGCCTGTTTTTTTTAAATCGCCAATAAACAATTTGTTCTTTCCCTGATCCGAAAAACCACTGATCCGAAGGTGAACTGATCTGATCCGAAAAATCCGGTGTAGTTCCGAGAGTGTTTCTCTCTTAGATACGCAAAGATGGTAATCTCTGCCGGCTTGAGATGTTTACTTAAGCCTCAAGGCTGGTGACGTATTGCTATATTATAACAAGTGACGTACGCAACACGTGAGTCATTCATTATCGTATCGGCGTGGTGTTGTTATGATTCACGGTGACGTCGAACGCGGGGATGCTGCAAATGTTGTATTATGTGGATTTGAGATGTCAATCTCCAGAGATTGCTAGTGACAGAATCGAATTGTAGTCTAGTGAAATAATACTTCAACCGTGCAATCTAGACAGGCAGCATTTGTTTGCAATGTGTGTGGGGGCCGATTTTCTTCAACTCTTGAAAAGAAAAGTGCAGGCAGTTTTTCAGCCGTATCTCTGTAACTTTGATTTTTATAAAAAAAATCGCACAGAGATATGCAATATTATTTATTAATTTTTGGACTTCAGGATGATATCCAAAACGTATTTTAACAAATTTCATTAAAATATCTATCGAGCGGTATGGAATATACAATAGAAATTGGCTGTAATGAGATCAGTTATAGCGACATTCTGGTTGTAATGGCGGAAATTAGGAACCCTGGCTGGATCCCATACAATCGCCTTATCTGAAACACCTCTCATTACGACGTTGCTTATAACGACATTCAGCGTCATATTTTTCAAAGGTTTTTCGGAGAATCGTGTCGATAATAATGACTCGATGTCATGGGTTTTTTTTTTTCATTTAGTAAAAATAATACTAACACAGATGTTGCACATCTGTCATTTGAGAACACTTTCGGCAATGGCTAATTTATAAAGCAAAACGTGTTAACGTCCATTCTAAAAAATTAATGATTTTGTTTAATGCCGACACACATGCAACACAATCGAAAGAATAGTATCAGTCAGTTTGTCGGTAGCTAATCGGTAGGTTTGTGGTTGATTTCATGTTCCACAGTGGCAATTATCGGGAGATTTTGATTGAAATTCAATGACAATTATCAGGAGATTTTGTGGGAGTGGTAATTATCAGGAGATTTTGATTGAAATCCAATGACAATTATCAGGAGATTTTGTGGAAGTGGCAATTATCAGGAGATTTTGATTGAAATTTGCAAGTACATCTGAGTATTCGAAACAAAAGAAAATAACAGAGTACGTAATAAATGTATATACGTCCATATGTTTTTAATGTAAATATTTTCAATGGTTTTATTTTATTAATGCATTTTTTTCATATTATAATTGAAATGGCGAGTCCTTTGTACATAATATAAGAATAATTTTAAAATTGTCCGTTTTACAACGTTCTGTTTTAACACAACTCGGTATGCTAGTTGCTTCAATGTAACTAGTCCTTTCACTGTAAATAACCAATTTCTACTTCGTTATCACTCTATTTATGAAACCTATTTGGAGGCTGTTTATAATAAAAAAAAAATTTCATACAAAAATTAACTGAACACAATGCAGTAAATAAGTCATCAAAAATCATACCTGAAGACGTAGCAATTAACGACCGACCAGTAACGAAATGGCAACAAACGCTAGCATGACAACAAACGTTAGCATGACAACAAACGTTAGCATGACAACAAACGTTAGCACAGGAACCCTTAAGTCGTTAACTACAAGATAAAGACGTTTTAGAGTAAAAAAAAACTGTATCTCGGCGAACAATTGTTACAAGGATGCCAAGCTCAATGCGACTCCAAAGTGTGCACGTTTTTCTACCGACTGATAAACATCAAGCAAGCACTTGGCGACCGCGCCACCACAATCTGACCTTCAAATATCTTAAACAGTAAGAATTTGTCAGATATGCAGACAGGTATAAATGCTAGGTGTGCGGCTACTGCACAGGCTGACCGTGGCATCGCGCTGGGGAAACTCACTGCACGGTATGCGATCGTAATATGCGCCACTAATGCTAAAATAATTAATATTTTAACTACTGTGCGATGTTTTGAATAACTCCCTATTTAATCAAGTTTCTTGACTTATAGCTTATCCATTGGTAGTCTGAGTTAAACTTGGGAAAACCTACACACGTTTCTAAAATTATCAATATTTGCACTACTGTGTAATGTTTTAATAACCCACTGTTTTACCAAATTTCTCGACTTATAGCTTATCCATTCGAAGTCTAAGTTAAATTTGAAAGAATTTACACATGATTCTAAAATTATCAATATTTGAACTACTGTGTAATGTTTTAAATAACCCACTTTTACCAAATTTTCGACTTATAGCTTATCCATTGGTAGTCTGAGTTAAACTTGAGAGAACCTGCACACGGTTCTAAAATTATCAATATTTGCACTACTGTGTAATGTTTTAATAACCCACTGTTTTACCAAATTTCTCGACTTATAGCTTATCCATTCGAAGTCTAAGTTAAATTTGAAAGAATTTACACATGATTCTAAAATTATCAATATTTGAACTACTGTGTAATGTTTTAAATAACCCACTTTTACCAAATTTTCGACTTATAGCTTATCCATTGGTAGTCTGAGTTAAACTTGAGAGAACCTGCACACGGTTCTAAAATTATCAATATTTGCACTACTGTGTAATGTTTTAATAACCCACTGTTTTACCAAATTTCTCGACTTATAGCTTATCCATTCGAAGTCTAAGTTAAATTTGAAAGAATTTACACATGATTCTAAAATTATCAATATTTGAACTACTGTGTAATGTTTTAAATAACCCACTTTTACCAAATTTTCGACTTATAGCTTATCCATTGATAGTCTGAGTTAAACTTGAGAGAACCTGCACACGGTTCTAAAATTATCAATATTTGCACTACTGTGTAATGTTTTAATAACCCACTGTTTTACCAAATTTCTCGACTTATAGCTTATCCATTCGAAGTCTAAGTTAAATTTGAAAGAATTTACACATGATTCTAAAATTATCAATATTTGAACTACTGTGTAATGTTTTAAATAACCCACTTTTACCAAATTTTCGACTTATAGCTTATCCATTGGTAGTCTGAGTTAAACTTGAGAGAACCTGCACACGGTTCTAAAATTATCAATATTTGCACTACTGTGTAATGTTTTAATAACCCACTGTTTTACCAAATTTCTCGACTTATAGCTTATCCATTCGAAGTCTAAGTTAAATTTGAAAGAATTTACACATGATTCTAAAATTATCAATATTTGAACTACTGTGTAATGTTTTAAATAACCCACTTTTACCAAATTTTCGACTTATAGCTTATCCATTGGTAGTCTGAGTTAAACTTGAGAGAACCTGCACACGGTTCTAAAGTTATCAATATTTGCACTACTGTGTAATGTTTTAATAACCCACTGTTTTACCAAATTTCTCGACTTATAGCTTATCCATTCGAAGTCTAAGTTAAATTTGAAAGAATTTACACATGATTCTAAAATTATCAATATTTGAACTACTGTGTAATGTTTTAAATAACCCACTTTTACCAAATTTTCGACTTATAGCTTATCCATTGATAGTCTGAGTTAAACTTGAGAGAACCTGCACACGGTTCTAAAATTATCAATATTTGCACTACTGTGTAATGTTTTAATAACCCACTGTTTTACCAAATTTCTCGACTTATAGCTTATCCATTCGAAGTCTAAGTTAAATTTGAAAGAATTTACACATGATTCTAAAATTATCAATATTTGAACTACTGTGTAATGTTTTAAATAACCCACTTTTACCAAATTTTCGACTTATAGCTTATCCATTGGTAGTCTGAGTTAAACTTGAGAGAACCTGCACACGGTTCTAAAATTATCAATATTTGCACTACTGTGTAATGTTTTAATAACCCACTGTTTTACCAAATTTCTCGACTTATAGCTTATCCATTCGAAGTCTAAGTTAAATTTGAAAGAATTTACACATGATTCTAAAATTATCAATATTTGAACTACTGTGTAATGTTTTAAATAACCCACTTTTACCAAATTTTCGACTTATAGCTTATCCATTGGTAGTCTGAGTTAAACTTGAGAGAACCTGCACACGGTTCTAAAATTATCAATATTTGCACTACTGTGTAATGTTTTAATAACCCACTGTTTTACCAAATTTCTCGACTTATAGCTTATCCATTCGAAGTCTAAGTTAAATTTGAAAGAATTTACACATGATTCTAAAATTATCAATATTTGAACTACTGTGTAATGTTTTAAATAACCCACTTTTACCAAATTTTCGACTTATAGCTTATCCATTGATAGTCTGAGTTAAACTTGAGAGAACCTGCACACGGTTCTAAAATTATCAATATTTGCACTACTGTGTAATGTTTTAATAACCCACTGTTTTACCAAATTTCTCGACTTATAGCTTATCCATTCGAAGTCTAAGTTAAATTTGAAAGAATTTACACATGATTCTAAAATTATCAATATTTGAACTACTGTGTAATGTTTTAAATAACCCACTTTTACCAAATTTTCGACTTATAGCTTATCCATTGGTAGTCTGAGTTAAACTTGAGAGAACCTGCACACGGTTCTAAAATTATCAATATTTGCACTACTGTGTAATGTTTTAATAACCCACTGTTTTACCAAATTTCTCGACTTATAGCTTATCCATTCGAAGTCTAAGTTAAATTTGAAAGAATTTACACATGATTCTAAAATTATCAATATTTGAACTACTGTGTAATGTTTTAAATAACCCACTTTTACCAAATTTTCGACTTATAGCTTATCCATTGGTAGTCTGAGTTAAACTTGAGAGAACCTGCACACGGTTCTAAAATTATCAATATTTGCACTACTGTGTAATGTTTTAATAACCCACTGTTTTACCAAATTTCTCGACTTATAGCTTATCCATTCGAAGTCTAAGTTAAATTTGAAAGAATTTACACATGATTCTAAAATTATCAATATTTGAACTACTGTGTAATGTTTTAAATAACCCACTTTTACCAAATTTTCGACTTATAGCTTATCCATTGATAGTCTGAGTTAAACTTGAGAGAACCTGCACACGGTTCTAAAATTATCAATATTTGCACTACTGTGTAATGTTTTAATAACCCACTGTTTTACCAAATTTCTCGACTTATAGCTTATCCATTCGAAGTCTAAGTTAAATTTGAAAGAATTTACACATGATTCTAAAATTATCAATATTTGAACTATTGTGTAATGTTTTAAATAACCCACTTTTACCAAATTTTCGACTTATAGCTTATCCATTGATAGTCTGAGTTAAACTTGAGAGAACCTGCACACGGTTCTAAAATTATCAATATTTGCACTACTGTGTAATGTTTTAATAACCCACTGTTTTACCAAATTTCTCGACTTATAGCTTATCCATTCGAAGTCTAAGTTAAAGTTGAGAGAAACTACACACGGTTCTAAAATTATAATTAGTTGAACTACTGTGTAATGCTGTAAATAAACCACTGTTTTATCAAATTTCTCGACTTATAGCTTATCCATTGGTAGTCCGAGTTAAACTTGAGAGAACCTACAAACGGTTCTAAAATTATTAGTAGTTGAACTACTGTTCAATGTTTTAAATAACCCACTGTTTACTAAATTTCTCGACTTATGGCTTATCCATTGGTAGTCTGGGTTAAACTTGGGAGAACCTACACACGGTTCTTAAATTATTAGTAGTTGAACTACTGTGTAAGGCTTTAAATAACCCACTGTTTTACCAAATTTCTCGACTTAAAGCTTATCCATTGGTAGTCTGAGTTAAACTTGAGAGAACCTGCACATGTTCCTGATCTCCAAACATACGTTTTAAGCGCATTCTCATCCTTCATCTTCGTCGCTGAAATATATATTCATTAAACTTATTTTATTTATAGTGATCTTTTAATATGTCAAGTTCAGTTTTCTTTTAGTTTATTGTTGTTATGACACATAGGTATATTTGAAGTGAAAAGTTGGACAAAGTTATATTTTACTATATAAACTATTTTATATTGACGTATCTTGTTTTGTCATTATATTTGGGCTTTATAAGTTATCCATTAATTAACATTTGAAGAAATAACAGAAAGAATTGACAAAAATTAAAAAATAAAAAGGAATTGTACGTATCAGCTCCGATTTACGACTAGAGTTTACTCCTTAAGTACGATTGCCTTGGAATGTATGAAATAGGTAACACTGTATATAAATATCAATATCATTAAATGTAAATGGAAAATTGTTTAATAAAAAAATGCTGACAATATAATTATTTTGAAATAAAACACAAATGAACAAGATCAAATTTATACAACAAAATTAAAAACAATTAGTAACGTCAGACTAAGAAGTTAAAATTAAAACAGACTTTTTAGTTTAGTAGGATAGAAAACACTAAATATTCACACATAATAACATTTAATGATTACCTTGATATAAGCGAATGATAGCAAATCATGTGACACACCCTCCGTCATTGCGATTACGCCATAAGAAAATGCCAAATAAACATAGTAATATCTCACTTCAAAGATGCGCAGAAATGTTGCGTGGAGAGGCCACATAACGGTTACACTTTTTTTAACTCTCTAATTTTACCCCTCATAAAACTTCATACCGGGCGCTATATAAGAAAATCGAGGCGTTATATATGAAAATCGATTCTTAAAGAGTAAACACCAAAAAAATGTTTAGTCCCGACGAAAAACGGAATTTTTATATGGAACTCTTACACACTTAGTTCTCCGTCCGTCTGTCTCTCAAAGCCCTTTTTTCAGAAACGTCTCGAAGCCCTTTTTTCCAGTCAGCCTACAATCATGGAAGTCGGCATAATGGGAATCTTATAGCACAAATAAAGGGAAAAATCCAAAAATTTCTAATTCTATAAAATCCAAAGATTTCTAATTCTGTGAATTATAAATTTGTGTAATTTAACTAGAAATATTATCTATCCTTAAATGTTTATAAGCACCTAAACGTTTACGGAACCCTCGTAGTGTCGTGGAGTTCTATTCGTTCTTGGCAAGTTTTTTTTTTTTAATAAAAAGGTGTTTATAATTTTTCGTTTGTGTATATTTTTACTAATGTCTATCGAAGTCTATGGAAGTTTTCAAGGAAAACTTCAGGCTCCTGTCAACACTATCAGCAATGTTTGCATCTCGTTTCTGCTATTTCCTCGCAGAATTGTTTATTTGGCAAAAAGCATTTATTATTATTGAGCCATATACCGATAATTTATGGATGGTCGATGTTGTGGGGTATCTCCTTTATAAGCTTATGTACCTAATGTTTGGCTGTTTTTTTGCACAGGTCTCCAAATTTTTGTGTATCGATTTCACGCCCACTGGAAATTATTTATAAAATAAATATGTATTCATTTATGAAATTCAGGTCCATTTTCAGTATCAACGATTGAAGACATCGTTAAAAGAAATGAATTATCTTTAGTCATAAATTATATATATATATATATATATATATATATATATATATATATATATATAACCTTCATCCTTGTATCAAGCTAAGTTTACTGATAAAACCCAAAAAAAAATATCATATACCTAACTGCAAAATAGCAGTTTTTGGAGAGCGCCAAAAAAGAAATACTCTGCAACAACAACCGCATTCCGACTGACTGTAACGGGTGACAAAATGACTGTTAAGTATATCTGCAAAATGGCGGTTAAGTATGTCTGCGGTTAAGTATATTACGGTTAAGTATATGTGCGATTAAGTATATCGGCCATGTGACGTTATATATATTAGACTACTGTAAATAAGTATCAAAACCACTAAACCTCAAATATGATTTCTTGGACTTTTGACCGGTTTTTTATGTTAAATACTTTTTGATGACGTAAGAAGGTAGAGTAATAAATTTAAAAAAAACTGGGCCAGCTAACCATAATGACGTTCCTCATCTAATAAACATGTAAATCAAAGAGTAGACATAAATAAATAGCCAGAAATAAAGTAAATGTTTAAATGTCAAACCATTTGTAAACATGCCATTGAAGTGGAAAAAATACTTCACTACGGCGTAAATTTATCGATGCTTACCCTGTTGGAAGCCACGAAAGACGGTGTAAATCTATAGAATATAGAAGAGCGTCGACCTACTTTAAGCAATGAATATTCCTGCGTCAATGGGTATATACAAAAAAATATTCTCTAAAAGTCGAGTTTATAGAGTAAAGCAATATCAATATCGAAATATCATCTCACTGACCTTCAAATACCATCAACTGGCGAGTCGCTGCATACCGATAGTGGTAGGTACTGTGCAGGTAGCAACTTATCGATATGTGCTTTGTTATTCAGGGTACTCTAGTTAAAATATCGATTCAAGCGTTTATATTTTACTGAGGAAAAGATGAGATGTTTTGACAGGTTTACATGTTGAATTGTTATCGCTTTAAACAAAATTTTCTTATTAACTGCGACACTTATCGATATATGATTTGACATTCAGCCTACTGTAGTTAAAATATCGATTCAAGCGTTTATATTTTACTGAGGAAAAGATGAGATGTTTTGACAGGTTTACATGTTGAGTTGTTATCGCTTTAAACAAAATTTTCTTATAAACTGCAACACTTATCGATATATGATTTGACATTCAGCCTACTGTAGTTAAAATATCGATTCAAGCGTTTATATTTTACTGAGGAAAAGATGAGATGTTTTGACAGGTTTACATGTTGAGTTGTTATCGCTTTAAACAAAATTTTCTTATTAACTGCGACACTTATCGATATATGATTTGACATTCAGCCTACTGTAGTTAAAATATCGATTCAAGCGTTTATATTTTACTGAGGAAAAGATGAGATGTTTTGACAGGTTTACATGTTGAGTTGTTATCGCTTTAAACAAAATTTGTCTTATTAACTGCGACACTTATCGATATATGTTTTGACATTCAGCCTACTGTAGTTAAAATATCGATTCAAGCGTTTATATTTTACTGAGGAAAAGATGAGATGTTTTGACAGGTTTACATGTTGAGTTGTTATCGCTTTAAACAAAATTTGTCTTATTAACTGCGACACTTATCGATATATGTTTTGACATTCAGCCTACTGTAGTTAAAATATCGATTCAAGCGTTTATATTTTACTGAGGAAAAGATGAGATGTTTTGACAGGTTTACATGTTGAGTTGTTATCGCTTTAAACAAAATTTTCTTATAAACTGCAACACTTATCGATATATGATTTGACATTCAGCCTACTGTAGTTAAAATATCGATTCAAGCGTTTATATTTTACTGAGGAAAAGATGAGATGTTTTGACAGGTTTACATGTTGAGTTGTTATCGCTTTAAACAAAATTTTCTTATTAACTGCGACACTTATCGATATATGATTTGACATTCAGCCTACTGTAGTTAAAATATCGATTCAAGCGTTTATATTTTACTGAGGAAAAGATGAGATGTTTTGACAGGTTTACATGTTGAGTTGTTATCGCTTTAAACAAAATTTTCTTATAAACTGCAACACTTATCGATATATGCTTTGACATTCAGCCTACTGTAGTTAAAATATCGATTCAAGCGTTTATGTTTTACTGAGGAAAAGATGAGATGTTTTGACAGGTTTATATGTTGAGTTGTTATCACTTTAAACAACATTTTCTTATAAACTGCAACACTTATCGATATATGCTTTGACATTCAGCCTACTGTAGTTAAGATATCGATTCAAGCGTTTATGTTTTACTGAGGAAAAGATGAGATGTTTTGACAGGTTTACATGTTGAGTTGTTATCACTTTAAACAACATTTTCTTATAAACTGCAACACTTATCGATATATGCTTTGACATTCAGCCTACTGTAGTTAAGATATCGATTCAAACGTTTATATTTTACTGAGGAAAGATGAGATGTTTTGGCAGGTTTACACGTTGAGTTGTTATCGCTTTAAACAAAATTTTCTTAGAAACTGCGACACTTATCGATATATGCTTTGACATTCAGCCTACTGTAGTTAAAATATCGATTCAAGCGTTTATATTTTACTGAGGAAAAGATGAGATGTTTTGACAGGTTTACATGTTGAGTTGTTATCGCTTTAAACAAAATTTGTCTTATTAACTGCGACACTTATCGATATATGTTTTGACATTCAGCCTACTGTAGTTAAAATATCGATTCAAGCGTTTATATTTTACTGAGGAAAAGATGAGATGTTTTGACAGGTTTACATGTTGAGTTGTTATCGCTTTAAACAAAATTTTCTTAGAAACTGCGACACTTATCGATATATGCTTTGACATTCAGCCTACTGTAGTTAAAATATCGATTCAAGCGTTTATATTTTACTGAGGAAAAGATGAGATGTTTTGACAGGTTTACATGTTGAGTTGTTATCGCTTTAAACAAAATTTGTCTTATTAACTGCGACACTTATCGATATATGTTTTGACATTCAGCCTACTGTAGTTAAAATATCGATTCAAGCGTTTATATTTTACTGAGGAAAAGATGAGATGTTTTGACAGGTTTACATGTTGAATTGTTATCGCTTTAAACAAAATTTGTCTTATTAACTGCGACACTTATCGATATATGTTTTGACATTCAGCCTACTGTAGTTAAAATATCGATTCAAGCGTTTATATTTTACTGAGGAAAAGATGAGATGTTTTGACAGGTTTACATGTTGAATTGTTATCGCTTTAAACAAAATTTGTCTTATTAACTGCGACACTTATCGATATATGTTTTGACATTCAGCCTACTGTAGTTAAAATATCGATTCAAGCGTTTATATTTTACTGAGGAAAAGATGAGATGTTTTGACAGGTTTACATGTTGAATTATTACGCTTTAAACAAAATTTGTCTTATTAACTGCGACACTTATCGATATATGTTTTGACATTCAGCCTACTGTAGTTAAAATATCGATTCAAGCGTTTATATTTTACTGAGGAAAAGATGAGATGTTTTGACAGGTTTACATGTTGAGTTGTTATCGCTTTAAACAAAATTTGTCTTATTAACTGCGACACTTATCGATATATGTTTTGACATTCAGCCTACTGTAGTTAAAATATCGATTCAAGCGTTTATATTTTACTGAGGAAAAGATGAGATGTTTTGACAGGTTTACATGTTGAATTGTTATCGCTTTAAACAAAATTTGTCTTATTAACTGCGACACTTATCGATATATGTTTTGACATTCAGCCTACTGTAGTTAAAATATCGATTCAAGCGTTTATATTTTACTGAGGAAAAGATGAGATGTTTTGACAGGTTTACATGTTGAGTTGTTATCGCTTTAAACAAAATTTGTCTTATTAACTGCGACACTTATCGATATATGTTTTGACATTCAGCCTACTGTAGTTAAAATATCGATTCAAGCGTTTATATTTTACTGAGGAAAAGATGAGATGTTTTGACAGGTTTACATGTTGAGTTGTTATCGCTTTAAACAAAATTTGTCTTATTAACTGCGACACTTATCGATATATGTTTTGACATTCAGCCTACTGTAGTTAAAATATCGATTCAAGCGTTTATATTTTACTGAGGAAAAGATGAGATGTTTTGACAGGTTTACATGTTGAGTTGTTATCGCTTTAAACAAAATTTGTCTTATTAACTGCGACACTTATCGATATATGTTTTGACATTCAGCCTACTGTAGTTAAAATATCGATTCAAGCGTTTATATTTTACTGAGGAAAAGATGAGATGTTTTGACAGGTTTACATGTTGAGTTGTTATCGCTTTAAACAAAATTTTCTTAGAAACTGCGACACTTATCGATATATGCTTTGACATTCAGCCTACTGTAGTTAAAATATCGATTCAAGCGTTTATATTTTACTGAGGAAAAGATGAGATGTTTTGACAGGTTTACATGTTGAGTTGTTATCGCTTTAAACAAAATTTGTCTTATTAACTGCGACACTTATCGATATATGTTTTGACATTCAGCCTACTGTAGTTAAAATATCGATTCAAGCGTTTATATTTTACTGAGGAAAAGATGAGATGTTTTGACAGGTTTACATGTTGAATTGTTATCGCTTTAAACAAAATTTGTCTTATTAACTGCGACACTTATCGATATATGTTTTGACATTCAGCCTACTGTAGTTAAAATATCGATTCAAGCGTTTATATTTTACTGAGGAAAAGATGAGATGTTTTGACAGGTTTACATGTTGAATTGTTATCGCTTTAAACAAAATTTGTCTTATTAACTGCGACACTTATCGATATATGTTTTGACATTCAGCCTACTGTAGTTAAAATATCGATTCAAGCGTTTATATTTTACTGAGGAAAAGATGAGATGTTTTGACAGGTTTACATGTTGAGTTGTTATCGCTTTAAACAAAATTTGTCTTATTAACTACGACACTTATCGATATATGTTTTGACATTCAGCCTACTGTAGTTAAAATATCGATTCAAGCGTTTATATTTTACTGAGGAAAAGATGAGATGTTTTGACGGGTTGGCTTGTTGAGTTGTTATCGCTTTAAACAACATTTTCTTATAAACTTGTCGATATAATCGTAGATGTTTTAAGAGTGTCACAAGTTAAAATTCAATTTATGATTAAGTTGAAAACATAAGTGACATGATATGAAAACATAAGTGACATGATATCAATATATTACTGCATATAATACTTAAACTTGTCGATATAATCGTAGATGTTTTAAGAGTGTCACAAGTTAAAATTCAATTTATGATTAAGTTGAAAACATAAGTGACATGATATGAAAACATAAGTGACATGATATCAATATATTACTGCATATAATACTTAAACTTGTCGATATAATCGTAGATGTTTTAAGAGTGTCACAAGTTAAAATTCAATTTATGATTAAGTTGAAAACATAAGTGACATGATATGAAAACATAAGTGACATGATATCAATATATTACTGCATATAATACTTAAACTTGTCGATATAATCGTAGATGTTTTAAGAGTGTCACAAGTTAAAATTCAATTTATGATTAAGTTGAAAACATAAGTGACATGATATGAAAACATAAGTGACATGATATCAATATATTACTGCATATAATACTTATTGCCTTTTCAAATGTAACCGTCGCTCGATTGTGGGGTAAGTTGGAACAGCGCAACTGATTCATAGTGTAATAGGGTATTTGACTGATGTCAATATTTTTTTTAAAACTGCAGAGTAGGTTAAAAAAAATCTTGTGATAAAAAATAATCCATATAACAAACAATTAATCGAAACTTCTAAATAGGGAAAAACGTATTTTTTTTGTTCATTAAATTGAAGAAGTTATTCTGAATTTAGTTTCCACACAAGAAAATGAGAAAATTATAATACGCGATATATAATTTAAACGCAATATTTAACGAGATACTAATAATATTTAATAATCTCCCTTATAATGAATGCTAAATAACTGGCCAGTGACGTCATAAGACAGTTGTGTTTAATATACGGCGTTTTCGCGAGATTCCTTGATATTACTGTCTTTGGTTAATGTGCCACTCAACCCAGCTACAAAATTACGCAATATTAAATAGTATTTAATTTTTAATTTTTTCTGACTAATCAGTGTCCTTTCAATATATTCTACAGGAAATTACATTTCTGAGATCTTGCATAGTTCAAAATCACCCTAAGTATATCTGCAAATTCAGATGCGAAACCTTGAGGAATAATTGGACCGAAACATGAGTATTATCTCTATAACTACATAGGATCCATTTCATATAAAAAATAATCAAAATAAATTATGACAAGTATATTTTTGGTCACTCAATATATAACATATTTGTCGATATTTTTTTATCATTTTAACAGTATTTGATTTATGCATCCTCTGTAAAACTTTGCTGGACGTGAATTAATGAATTCTTGGAAAAAAGCTTCTACCGCTTCTTGAGAATAAAATTTTGTTGCTTTCTAAGAAAATGGTCCAGATTTTGAAAGAAAGTGAAAATCAGTTGGTAGATAGCTTATCTAGCTTTTAGACGGTTTGTTGTGCCATTTGTGGTAGTCTGTTGATTGCAGTGGAGACGATCGATTGAGATCAGTTGCAGTTGGTGGATTGCGAGCATCTGTATCATTTTTTAAAGTTCTTGATAACATTATAAATATAGTCGTATGAGGTAGCATGAATATGCTGTGGATTACGCTGGCACAAGAGCATTAGATTTTCTGTTTCGCGCAATTCAACATGCGTTCAACACTTACGTTTACCGTATAGGATCCATTTCATTCTGTTCAAAATGTCTTCATTTTTGTGTTAATTCAACTGTTTATACATACCTCGACGTGCGTCGCTGGTATTCTTCAGCTTCATGAAGGTATGAAGATGTACCGTCTTACGTACAGGCTTTTTTTTATCAAATTGTTAAATATTATTTTAGAATGACTTTAAGCCTCGCTGTTAATTCAGCAGTAATTTTAGAAAGGCGTCTGCTTCCTCTATTGCAGGGTTTCCCAACCTTTTTTTTTGTTGAGGCTCCCCGGACTATAAATTATATTTTCATGCCCCCCCCTTTGATTTAGTAAATTAAATAAAAATGGTAACTGAAGTTTGTAAATACACAAACTTACCTTTTAACAGTGAGACACAATAATTTTACACACTCAAACTGATTTCTCAACAAAAAATGTACACCAAAACGTCAAATTTTTCGCAAGTTTGTGGTAATAATAGTGAATATGATCTTTAATTTCATTAATTTTATGCATTTAAATTAAACATTACATTGTAATGTTATTTGTTAATGTTGTTCGTATATTTTTTGTTTTTTCTTTCTAAAATGCAAACGCTTTCCGCCCCCCTTGACACGTCTCTATGGCCCCTTGGGAGGCGCGCCCCCCTGGTTGGGAACTCCTGCTCTATTGCTTTCTGCTTCCTCTATTAGCCACTGTCAACTTGAGACTCCGGCTGAAACAACAAAACCATAAGGTGATACTTTGGCATGCTCACCTATTTGACAATGCCGGCTGTATTGACTGACTTCCACGATGAAACAAAAGATAACACACATTAATATATTACGTAAAGTGTCAGTATGGAAATCGGCAACTTCCTCGATATTTCCAACATTTGATCGTATTCATCGAGATAGCCCTTTTAATAAATGCAGCATATTTACATAAAACCTGCAAAACAACGTTTAAGTGGGTCATATTTTTAAGATAGTTAAAGAAATTCTTCGAGTAAATTTTGTGAATGAACCGACATTAATAGTGCAGATTTATATAGTGTGTGGGAGTACGTGCGACCGTGGCAGAAATCGCGTCAGCCACGTGCGGGTGAGCAGGAAGGCTCCACCATACCACGCGGTCGGCCCGGTCTATTAGATAAACTGGTTCTCGTGGGCGCGAGACGGAGTCATCCGGAGGTGGGCGGCATTCGCGCGAGTATTTTATTCGGGCAGCATCCGCGCCAACCACTGAGTGGCAGAATCACGAAAATAACTTAATAATAATCTTACTAAGAAAATTTCATATATTTTTAGTAATATTTCGGTTACAGAGAAATCTGTAAGACCCTGTATAAAATCACACTTCACGAATTTTTAAATATAAAACAACTTTGTCCGCCAAGACGCACATTCGCGTCACTGTGTCGACGACACCTTATCGACGCGTTGATGGACGCATGTGGGCCTCACCTAGGGTTGCCGACTTTTCTCGTAAAAAAAATAAGGTATATTTTTATCCTTGGAGTTGGCAAATATAGAAAAAGTGTTTTTTTTTTAATTTAAGCTTTTATTATATAAAAAACATACTTTTTTGCACTGATGTTAGTTTTTGTTTGTTTGAAAACGTTCTAACTAGTTCTAAATTTAATTATATAAAGGGCTCATTTGAGAATAGCGAAACTACGTAATTACGCCATGTCCATCTATCTGTCAGTCCGTCTGTATATTACAGCCGTTTTCCTCGCAGACTGTTAGTTCTATAACGCTGAAATTTGGCATGCATATTTACAGTGTCTATGAAAATATAAAATAAAATCATAAAAAAACAGTTTTTTAAGGTGATTTTTTGATAGAGTTACATATCTCCATCCCCTACGAGCTATACTGCTATTTTTTAACATCAAAAAAGTATTCACAATAATAGTTATATAGTATATGTAACGAACTTAAAAGGAAAATCATCACAGCTAATTAAAGTCTACAGTTACGAGTAACAGTCCATCAATTCATGACATGTAGTTGAGTCTGTAAAAAGTCTGTTAAAAAGTGTCTGAAGTAAACCCAAAAAAAATAGGTGTGTTTTAAAATGTATAGTTATAATGTTTGTGAAAGATATACTAGGAAACATACTTTATGTTTTAACATGCATCATGTTTTTACGGCTTTCAACAATATAGAAGTTAATATTAATATTTCGTCTTTGAACGATATAGCAGGCAATATTGTTATACAAAAATTAATATTCGTAAATAGTTTAACTAGAAATACTATGTACCCTTAAATGTTCGTAAATGCTTAAATGGCTACGGATCTCGTATTACTAGTACCCGTACGACGACTAGTATTATGTACCCTTAAATGTTCGTAAATGCTTAAATGACTACGGAACTCGTATTACTAGTACCCGTTCGACGACCTATTCGTCGTATTTTTAATTTACGCACTGTATCTCTCCGCTCGCAACTTAGCATTTATCAGGGACAGTAGATAGGAAACATTTTTTTTCTATATTTTTTAAACTCTTTTTTGCAGGTATAAATATATAGTTAGTATTAAAAATAACACGTTCTTAATTGTCACTTGTCTAAATAAGTTATAGGATCTCGCTAACATTGACATTTTACGTTCAGAAATGGAACGCGTATGTTCTATTTCGTCTTTGAGAAGGTATTTAATCCGGCATCATGAAATCGTTCATAACTTAATTAAAATAACGTTTCGATCTATGAATTGTAACAGTTTACTCAAAATAAAGTATTTCTTTACACTTATGCAAAATTATCAAGTACTTAAGCAAAATTATCAACGAAAATATAGTATGATAATTTATTTTTACGTATGGCTGTCAACCCTAGTCTCACCTCATATACGCGTACATATTGCGCGTGTACGAGATG
This sequence comes from Druceiella hillmani, assembly GCA_039881145.1. Classification (NCBI taxonomy): domain Eukaryota; kingdom Metazoa; phylum Arthropoda; class Insecta; order Lepidoptera; family Hepialidae; genus Druceiella; species Druceiella hillmani. The sequence goes on along the minus strand of JAYKKI010000065.1, from coordinate 5,987,130 downwards.
GAAAACTGTTTTTATTACCCGACGTCTGAATATTGGTTGCCGTTAGCGCATGGCGTCTCACTTGTCGGCATTCATTTGCCGGCTCGCTTCAAATAGCAATCTTCTTTATCTATGCTCATCACTCAAAGCACTTGAAGGTATAGGCTTCAAGGTGGTATCACGTGTTTGATAGATTTCGTATTTAAATATTCGATGTAATAGAGTATTTGACCGATATCGACATTTTTACTGTAGAGTTTAAAAAAACGTTGGGATGAAAAAAATAATGCATATAACAAACAAACAATCAATCGAAACTTCTAGGGAAAAGTCAATTTTTTTTCATTAAATAGGAAAAGTTATTATAAATTTAATTTCCACGCAAAAAAATTAGAAAATTATAATACGCAATATATAATTTAAACGCAATAGTTAACGAGATACTAAAGATATTTAATAAACTCTCTTATAATGAATGCTAAATTCTGGCAAGTGACGTCATAAGCCAGTTGTGTTGTGTATGAGGCGTTTTCGCGCGAATCGTAGTGCGTCAGATTTTATAGTATGAAAAGTTCTAGGTAGAATATATTTATTTTAACCGCTTTTAATGTTATGATTTATTATATTTTAGTAATAAAAAAAATATAGTCAAATATCCTATTTCAAATAAGATTCCATTTAATCGTTTTAATTGTGAAAAATTATAAATTTACCCGTATTAAACTTATTCGTTATTTTTATCATACTAATAAAACCGAATTCAATTTAAGTTATTGATCGATCATAATTTCAGATGACAGCCTCAAGTGAATTTTCAAAAAAACACTACAATCTAAAGCAACTTTGTAGTAAAATCTAAGTTTGTCAAAGGGTTTTCGATTTTTTGATATTGACATCATTGACAATCGATTAAACTAATTAGGATGTCCATTTTAAATAAATTTGCTATCAGAACGATTCACACCTGTGATTACTATGAAATGCATGTAAGAAAAAGAACTTGTTTTTTCGTTCTTTGGAAGTGAAATTTTAAACTCGGAAAATTATAAAACCAATTGCTACAATTTTCACCAAAACTAGCAGTGGGAACAGAACCAGCCGACCGATTCTCAATGGACAAAAATTTACCACTTCACAACTGTATATCCAGTATTCGATTTTTCTGCTCCTTCCAGAGCTATTTTATCTTAAGTTATATCTAATTGTAAAACTAAGTACTACACTGAGAAACACTGCACATATGTACTTACGCTGGACACATAAAACATAATTAGCCAGAAGAAAGGTGGAGATATGAGATCAACCTTACGTGGAGAGCTGGTTTTTTTGCCTTGTTATCGGCATTTGTTACCCTTTACGAGTCCAATTTTCCGTCTCGCTAACTTCGCAAGCGGGCGCAGCAACGACATTTACGAGCGAAGAGGCATCTGACTGCAGGGGGGCGGGCGTATTTTAACGTCTCGTTACACACGGGCTACTAACGGAACGATCTTAGGTGCGCGGCCCTAGATGTGGATTGTTAAGCGTTATTGGAAGATGCTTTCACGAGTGTAATATTGTTGGATTTATTTTCCAGGCTTCCTTGGTATTGTCTAATTTCACTGGCGACATAACCGTAGAGCATTTCGCGTTGCATGATAATTTTAAGATGTAGATTTTTATGAATGTCTACTACCTATTCTATTATAATTTTAAATGGTGTGCGAAAACGACAAGTGTTTGTGACCCTTTGTGAGCACAAATTGCTGTGCTTTAAAAATAAGAAGACTTATTAGAAACAATTGCAAGATCAAACGAACGCGTTGCGTTGCATAAGGCTGTTGGCTTCTTGTGGCGCTATCTATCCGTCTCCCTTCCGAAAACGACAAGTGTTTGTGACCCTTTGTGAGCACAAATAGCTGTGCTATAAAAATAAGAAGACTTATTAGAAACAATTGCAAGATCAAACGAACGCGTTGCGTTGCATAAGGCTGTTGGCTTCTTGTGGCGCTATCTATCCGTCTCCCTTCCGAAAACGACAAGTGTTTGTGACCCTTTGTGAGCACAAATTGCTGTGCTATAAAAATAAGAAGACTTATTAGAAACAATTGCAAGATCAAACGAAAGCGTTGCGTTGCATAAGGCTGTTGGCTTCTTGTGGCGCTATCTATCCGTCTCCCTTCCGAAAACGACAAGTGTTTGTGACCCTTTGTGAGCACAAATTGCTGTGCTATAAAAATAAGAAGACTTATTAGAAACAATTGCAAGATCAAACGAACGCGTTGCGTTGCATAAGGCTGTTGGCTTCTTGTGGCGCTATCTATCCGTCTCCCTTCCGAAAACGACAAGTGTTTGTGACCCTTTGTGAGCACAAATAGCTGTGCTATAAAAATAAGACTTATTAGAAACAATTGCAAGATCTAACGAAAGCGTTGCGTTGCATAAGGCTGTTGGCTTTTTGTGGCGCTATCTATCCGTCTCCCTTCCGAAAACGACAAGTGTTTGTGACCCTTTGTGAGCACAAATTGCTGTGCTATAAAAATAAGAAGACTTATTAGAAACAATTGCAAGATCTAACGAAAGCGTTGCGTTGCATAAGGCTGTTGGCTTCTTGTGGCGCTATCTATCCGTCTCCCTTCCGAAAACGACAAGTGTTTGTGACCCTTTGTGGGCACAAATTGCTGTGCTATAAAAATAAGAAGACTTATTAGAAACAATTGCAAGCTCTAACGAAAGCGTTGCGTTGCATAAGGCTGTTGGCTTCTTGTGGCGCTATCTATCCGTCTCCCTTCCGAAAACGACAAGTGTTTGTGACCCTTTGTGGGCACAAATTGCTGTGCTATAAAAATAAGAAGACTTAGTAGAAACAATTGCAAGATCTAACGAAAGCGTTGCGTTGCATAAGGCTGTTGGCTTCTTGTGGCGCTATCTATCCGTCTCCCTTCCTCAGACATACAATTAATGGATGTGAGAGGTTATACCTTCGTACTGTTTTAACGTGCACGATTATTGCATATCGTATTTTCAATATTGTTATTTTCCTTGCGATTAAATTGTGTTTTCTGGGTCATAGTAATAAGATACCAGTTTGCATATCAGTCATAACAGTAATGGTTTCGTAGCCGTAGACTTTGAATTTTCTTTAGGACGTTTTACGTAAAAGTACAGAATGAAAATAGAAATTTAGGACAACTTCCAGTTGTCTGCACTTGGAGTTTGCATTGGGAGTTTGAATCATAACAATGATTCTGTAGATGAGAGGTACATCAACAGTTAAGGAGAAAAATGGACGTGCTAGATAAAACAGAAAAAGGACCTAGTTGGTGAAATACCTATGTACTGAAGGTATTTCACCAACTAGGTCCTTTAGCAGACTTAGTAATTATTTATAAAGTAACTGGGTGTTATAATCACTATTCTGTAGAGTTTCATACGAAATTCATGTTTATTCGTTTTCAATTCAAAATTGTTGAACAGAAAATGTCTACCTTTTTCCGTATATTTTCTATGTCTTTCTATTTATATACTTTAATATATCTAATTGGTACATATGGCGGACTTATTGTTGCGAGAGCAATCTTTTACGGCCAATCAACACCAGTCCAGTCCAACCCCGCCTGACGAGCGGCCGGGAATCGAATCCGGATCCCCGTGGTGTGCCGCGCCGTCAAAGGCCGTATGCCTTGTGATCAAACCAACACACCACGGCGACGACAAATATAAATGTACAAGAGATCATGACTATTTGCTCTTTCCTCTGTTTTAAATAAAACTAATTTAAGGTACAAGTGTACTGTGTCCTAGTATTTCAGAAATCGTTGTCGCTCACTGGCAGTCAAGATGGTCCTCCCCCGATTCCAAGGGAGAAACGACCAGATTGTTCTTTCCTGATGTTTCCGAGCGGTTGAGTAAGAACTGGCTCGCCTCCGACTATTACGTTTCCCAATTCTGAACGGGACATGGCGCATTCCGTGCCAGTTTGTTTAGATTTGCCCTCAGAGATAGCCCGGCGTGTTCCTGCGGATTTGAGACGCAGGACATGAATCATATTTTATTCCACTGCAGTAAGCACGATGATGCGCGTAGAGATTTATTAGAGAGCATACGTCTAAATAGTACCGTAGAATCACGCGAAGACTTAGAACGTGGTATCTTCAGTCACCGAGACTTGGTTGGGAATGGTCCGATCTTTGAGTCATTTAGAGTGTTCGCGAAATGCGTTCTCGAAAAAATGGACGTATTAAATGACGCATTGAGTAGGAGCAGACTCTAACCCTGTTGGGTGAAAGCGCTGTGATTGTAGATACGGGACACTATTAGGGGACTTTCGAAGGTCCCCTTTTTGTATGAGGTGGGTCGTTACGGGCCCCAGGAGGGGCCTGAGACTACCCGGGTGGAATGGCGGGAATAGTGTGTCCTAGTGTTAATCATATTAAACTCTTTTTAACAGAGTGCCTGAGTAAAAGATACATGACTGTAGATTTATCTACGAAATTTGCTACAGATAATTTCCTAAATCACTAAACCGATTTGAAAATATATTTTCCTACTGGAAACTGTCAACGTAGAATACGTTCTAGCAGAGAGTAGTAAGCATTAAATTTCTTTAGTTTCCGGGACCATTTACGTGGAAAATACCGTTCACGAGTTATAGGGCGTTAAATTGGCGAAATTTGCTTATATCAGTTTTATCAATATTTAAACAAATATCACGCAATTAATTATTGAAACTTAAACTTGATTTAAAGTTTATGTAACAGATCATAAGAGCTACTGTATTTATCAATATTTAAACAAATATCACGCAATTAATTATTGAAACTTAAACTTGATTTAAAGTTTATGTAACAGATCATAAGAGCTACTGTATTTATCAATATTTAAACAAATATCACGCAATTAATTATTGAAACTTAAACTTGATTTAAAGTTTATGTAACAGATCATAAGAGCTACTGTATTTATCAATATTGAAACAAATATCACGCAATTAATTATTGAAACTTAAACTTGATTTAAAGTTTATGTTACAGATCATAAGAGCTACTGTATTTATCAATATTTAAACAAATATAACGCAATTAATTATTGAAACTTAAACTTGATTTAAAGTTTATGTAACAGATCATAAGAGCTACTGTATTTATCAATATTTAAACAAATATCACGCATTAATTATTGAAACTTAAACTTGATTTAAACTTTAGTAACAGATCATAAGAGCTACTGTATTTATCAATATTTAAACAAATGTCACGCAATTAATTATTGAAACTTAAACTTGATTTAAAGTTTATGTAACAGATCATAAGAGCTACTGTATTTATCAATATTTAAACAAATATCACGCAATTAATTATTGAAACTTAAACTTGATTTAAAGTTTATGTAACAGATCATAAGAGCTACTGTATTTATCAATATTTAAACAAATATCACGCAATTAATTATTGAAACTTAAACTTGATTTAAAGTTTATGTAACAGATCATAAGAGCTACTGTATTTATCAATATTTAAACAAATATCACGCAATTAATTATTGAAACTTAAACTTGATTTAAAGTTTATGTAACAGATCATAAGAGCTACTGTATTTATCAATATTTAAACAAATATCACGCAATTAATTATTGAAACTTAAACTTGATTTAAAGTTTATGTTGCAGATCATAAGAGCTACTGTATTTATCAATATTTAAACAAATATCACGCAATTAATTATTGAAACTTAAACTTGATTTAAAGTTTATGTAACAGATCATAAGAGCTACTGTATTTATCAATATTTAAACAAATATCACGCATTAATTATTGAAACTTAAACTTGATTTAAACTTTAGTAACAGATCATAAGAGCTACTGTATTTATCAATATTTAAACAAATGTCACGCAATTAATTATTGAAACTTAAACTTGATTTAGAGTTTATGTAATAGATCATAAGAGCTACTGTATTTATCAATATTTAAACAAATATCACGCAATTAATTATTGAAACTTAAACTTGATTTAAAGTTTATGTAACAGATCATAAGAGCTACTGTATTTATCAATATTTAAACAAATATCACGCAATTAATTATTGAAACTTAAACTTGATTTAAAGTTTATATAACAGATCATAAGAGCTACTGTATTTATCAATATTTAAACAAATATCACGCATTAATTATTGAAACTTAAACTTGATTTAAACTTTAGTAACAAATCATAAGAGCTACTGTATTTATCAATATTTAAACAAATGTCCCGCAATTAATTATTGAAACTTAAACTTGATTTAAACTTTATGTAACAGATCATAAGAGCTACTGTATTTATCAATATTTAAACAAATGTCACGCAATTAATTATTGAAACTTAAACTTGATTTAAAGTTTATGTTGCAGATCATAAGAGCTACTGTATTTATCAATATTTAAACAAATATCACGCATTAATTATTGAAACTTAAACTTGATTTAAACTTTAGTAACAGATCATAAGAGCTACTGTATTTATCAATATTTAAACAAATGTCACGCAATTAATTATTGAAACTTAAACTTGATTTAAAGTTTATGTAATAGATCATAAGAGCTACTGTATTTATCAATATTTAAACAAATATCACGCAATTAATTATTGAAACTTAAACTTGATTTAAAGTTTATGTAACAGATCATAAGAGCTACTGTATTTATCAATATTTAAACAAATATCACGCAATTAATTATTGAAACTTAAACTTGATTTAAAGTTTATGTAACAGATCATAAGAGCTACTGTATTTATCAATATTTAAACAAATATCACGCAATTAATTATTGAAACTTAAACTTGATTTAAACTTTATGTAACAGATCATAAGAGCTACTGTATTTATCAATATTTAAACAAATGTCACGCAATTAATTATTGAAACTTAAACTTGATTTAAAGTTTATGTTGCAGATCATAAGAGCTACTGTATTTATCAATATTTAAACAAATATCACGCATTAATTATTGAAACTTAAACTTGATTTAAACTTTAGTAACAGATCATAAGAGCTACTGTATTTATCAATATTTAAACAAATGTCACGCAATTAATTATTGAAACTTAAACTTGATTTAAAGTTTATGTAATAGATCATAAGAGCTACTGTATTTATCAATATTTAAACAAATATCACGCAATTAATTATTGAAACTTAAACTTGATTTAAAGTTTATGTAACAGATCATAAGAGCTACTGTATTTATCAATATTTAAACAAATATCACGCAATTAATTATTGAAACTTAAACTTGATTTAAAGTTTATATAACAGATCATAAGAGCTACTGTATTTATCAATATTTAAACAAATATCACGCATTAATTATTGAAACTTAAACTTGATTTAAACTTTAGTAACAAATCATAAGAGCTACTGTATTTATCAATATTTAAACAAATGTCCCGCAATTAATTATTGAAACTTAAACTTGATTTAAACTTTATGTAACAGATCATAAGAGCTACTGTATTTATCAATATTTAAACAAATGTCGCATACATATTTATTCTCTCTTCTGAAATCATCTTGGTATCAGTCTGTCACAAACATTTTTCGGAGGTCATTTAACATTGAAAGTTAAAATTTGGCACTATTGTTAAACGTAGTGGTTTAATTACAGACGTTTACATTGTCACGTTACAGTTTAATTTTTTTTTGGGGACATTTTTGAGGGGTGAGAGACGAGACGAAAAAATATTATATATCACGCCCGTGGTATAGGGTATCAAATTAAAGCTCATTGAATATCGAATTCAAAAATAAGTGATTGTTTTTTTTAATTTAGTTATTTAACAAAATTCCCAAAAATCTGAAAAAGCCAACTCGCGAAAACTGGTCAGAAAAATGTGAAAAAAAATCGGAAATGTTAGTCATGAGGTCTATATTAAGCAATGATTTCAGTAAAGCATTATCGTAGCTAGTTTTTATATAAACAATTTAGTTATCATTCGGATCTAAATTATAACCAGAACTAACCAAAGATGTCGATAAAATCATTATTGATATAAGTTTCTCATTTTTTTCATGCTTTTTATTATTTATCGAGTTAATACAACGTTAACTTAACACGGTTTATACGAATGGTATATGTAGCACGCGGTTGGCACAGTATATTTTATTTCTTTATTTATTTACACACACACATTTATCGATGCATTACAGGTAACCTACCTATTCGTAAGGAGAAAAAATTATTGGTTTTACAAAGTTTATTCTTTTAGATTAAACGTGAATACAAATGTACACAAAAACTACGAAATATAACGACGACACATTTCGTCAAATTTACTTGCACTCAAATAAATTACACTATGCTGCAACCGCGATCGGTTGGTTCAACAGTTAGAAATTGGAATGTTTCGATATAGTTCGGTTCTAGTGGGAAGTATAGCAAAAAGATGATGTATAGCAAAAAGATGACGCAGGAAATTGTCACGTACAAAGAATGAAAGTTTACACAACGATACAACAATACACAGTAATACAATAATATACAAGATGTGCAATTTCTAAGTTTTACTAAAGGTCCTTACAGTGAGACTTATTATCTGTAATTCTCGAGTCTTAAATGACATTGGAGTAGAAAAACATAGATTGGAAAAGATCGCTACACATAGTACAAAACGCAGTAAATTTTCAAATTTTTCGAAAGTCCTTGCAGTGAGACTTATTATCTATAATTCTCGAGTCTTAAGTGACATTGGAGTAGAAATACATTAATTGGAAAAGATCGCTACACATAGTACCAAACACAGTCGTTGATTTCTAAATTTTACCAAAGGTCCTTACAGTGAGACTTATTATCTGTAATTCTCGAGTCTTAAATGACATTGGAGTAGAAAAACATAGATTGGAAAAGATCGCTACACATAGTACAAAACGCAGTAAATTTTCAAATTTTTCGAAAGTCCTTGCAGTGAGACTTATTATCTATAATTCTCGAGTCTTAAGTGACATTGGAGTAGAAATACATTAATTGGAAAAGATCGCTACACATAGTACCAAACACAGTCGTTGATTTCTAAATTTTACCAAAGGTCCTTACAGTGAGACTTATTATCTGTAATTCTCGAGTCTTAAATGACATTGGAGTAGAAAAACATAGATTGGAAAAGATCGCTACACATAGTACAAAACGCAGTAAATTTTCAAATTTTTCGAAAGTCCTTGCAGTGAGACTTATTATCTATAATTCTCGAGTCTTAAGTGACATTGGAGTAGAAATACATTAATTGGAAAAGATCGCTACACATAGTACCAAACACAGTCGTTGATTTCTAAATTTTACCAAAGGTCCTTACAGTGAGACTTATTATCTGTAATTCTCGAGTCTTAAATGACATTGGAGTAGAAAAACATAGATTGGAAAAGATCGCTACACATAGTACAAAACGCAGTAAATTTTCAAATTTTTCGAAAGTCCTTGCAGTGAGACTTATTATCTATAATTCTCGAGTCTTAAGTGACATTGGAGTAGAAATACATTAATAGGAAAAGATCGCTACACATAGTACAAAACGTAGTCAATTTCTAAATTTTACCAAAGGTCTGCAGTTTATCTGTAATTTTATCTATAATTCTTGAGTCTTAAATGACATTGGAGTAGAAAAATATAGATGAGAAAAGATCGCTACACATAGTACAAAACGTAGTCAATTTCAAAATTTTACCAAAGGTCTTTGCAGTTTATCTGTAATTTTATCTATAATTCTTGAGTCTTAAATGACATTGGAGTAGAAAAATATAGATGGGAAAAGATCGCTACACATAGTACAAAACGTAGTCAATTTCAAAATTTTACCAAAGGTCTTTGCAGTTTATCTGTAATTTTATCTAAAATTCTTGAGTCTTAAATGACATTGGAGTAGAAAAATGTAAATGGGAAAAGATCGCTACACATAGTACAAAACGTAGTCAATTTCTAAATTTTACCAAAGGTCTTTGCAGTTTATCTGTAATTTTATCTAAAATTCTTGAGTCTTAAATGACATTGGAGTAGAAAAATATAGATGGGAAAAGATCGCTACACATAGTACAAAACGTAGTCAATTTCAAAATTTTACCAAAGGTCTTTGCAGTTTATCTGTAATTTTATCTATAATTCTTGAGTCTTAAATGACATTGGAGTAGAAAAATATAGATGGGAAAAGATCGCTACACATAGTACAAAACGTAGTCAATTTCTAAATTTTACCAAAGGTCTGCAGTTTTTCTGTAATTTTATCTATAATTCTTGAGTCTTAAATGACATTGGAGTAGAAAAATATAGATGGGAAAAGATCGCTACACATAGTACAAAACGTAGTCAATTTCTAAATTTTACCAAAGATCTTTGCAGTTTATCTGTAATTTTATCTATAATTCTTGAGTCTTAAATGACATTGGAGTAGAAAAATATAGATGGGAAAAGATCGCTACATATAGTACAAAACGTAAATTTCTAAATTTTACCACAGGTCTTTGCAGTTTATCTGTAATTTTATCTATAATTCTTGAGTCTTAAATGACATTGGAGTAGAAAAATATAGATGTGAAAAGATTGCTACACATAGTACAAAACGTAGTCAATTTCAAAATTTTACCAAAGGTCTTTGCAGTTTATCTGTAATTTTATCTATAATTCTTGAGTCTTAAATGACATTGGAGTAGAAAAATATAGATGGGAAAAGATCGCTACATATAGTACAAAACGTAAATTTCTAAATTTTACCACAGGTCTTTGCAGTTTATCTGTAATTTTATCTATAATTCTTGAGTCTTAAATGACATTGGAGTAGAAAAATATAGATGGGAAAAGATCGCTACATATAGTACAAAACGTAAATTTCTAAATTTTACCAAAGGTCTTTGCAGTTTATCTGTAATTTTATCTATAATTCTTGAGTCTTAAATGACATTGGAGTAGAAAAATATAGATGGGAAAAGATCGCTACATATAGTACAAAACGTAAATTTCTAAATTTTACCAAAGGTCTTTGCAGTTTATCTGTAATTTTATCTATAATTCTTGAGTCTTAAATGACATTGGGGTAGAAAAATATAGATGGGAAAAGATCGCTACATATAGTACAAAACGTAAATTTCTAAATATTACCAAAGGTCTTTGCAGTTTATCTGTAATTTTATCTATAATTCTTGAGTCTTAAATGACATTGGAGTAGAAAAATATAGATGGGAAAAGATCGCTACATATAGTACAAAACGTAAATTTCTAAATTTTACCAAAGGTCTTTGCAGTTTATCTGTAATTTTATCTATAATTCTTGAGTCTTAAATGACATTGGAGTAGAAAAATATAGATGGGAAAAGACCGCTACATATAGTACAAAACGTAAATTTCTAAATTTTACCAAAGGTCTTTGCAGTTTATCTGTAATTTTATCTATAATTCTTGAGTCTTAAATGACATTGGGGTAGAAAATATAGATGGGAAAAGATCGCTACATATAGTACAAAACGTAAATTTCTAAATTTTACCAAAGGTCTTTGCAGTTTATCTGTAATTTTATCTATAATTCTTGAGTCTTAAATGACATTGGAGTAGAAAAATATAAATGGGAAAAGTTCGCTACACATAGTACAAAACGTAGTCAATTTCAAAATTTTACCAAAGGTCTTTGCAGTTTATCTGTAATTTTATCTATAATTCTTGAGTCTTAAATGACATTGGGGTAGAAAATATAGATGGGAAAAGATCGCTACATATAGTACAAAACGTAAATTTCTAAATTTTACCAAAGGTCTTTGCAGTTTATCTGTAATTTTATCTATAATTCTTGAGTCTTAAATGACATTGGGGTAGAAAATATAGATGGGAAAAGATCGCTACATATAGTACAAAACGTAAATTTCTAAATTTTACCAAAGGTCTTTGCAGTTTATCTGTAATTTTATCTATAATTCTTGAGTCTTAAATGACATTGGAGTAGAAAAATATAAATGGGAAAAGTTCGCTACACATAGTACAAAACGTAGTCAATTTCAAAATTTTACCAAAGGTCTTTGCAGTTTATCTGTAATTTTATCTATAATTCTTGAGTCTTAAATGACATTGGAGTAGAAAAATACACAGATTGGAAAAGATCGGAGTAGTAAGATAATTTTAGTCGATGTTTTCTTCGTTCTGTCGTGGTCTTATCTTTTTAATAAAATATGGAATTTATTATTACCGACTTGTTTAATCTACGATCGTTAATCATACACATATAGTTGCGCGTTTGAATATGCCCTATGTAACTGTAAATTACAATCTTGATTTATCGCTTCGAGTAATTGAAACAAATATGCGATCGTTAGATAAGACAAGGTAACGGGTTGTTTAAACTCATGGCCGTTTGTTGTTGATTACTGTTGTGCCGGTGTCTGAGTAAATAACAATTATTACTTGATTGGAAAATTATGGAAGTTTTGAATTTTTACGATTCCAAAAAAATCCGAATTGTTTTAATTTGAGCTCCCAAAAATGCCTTTTTCTGGCAATCATAATATTGGCTTCTATGTAGCCTATATTTCTCTCCGATTCCAGTAAAATTATGAAATTAAAACTTGACCACAGTCAATCAGACTTGAAATTCCTGTCGTTCAGAATCGTCTTTAATGGCCAAGTATTAGATTTCTACTTTTTTCTGACATACATAGAGTAAATACAAAAAAATTAAGTTTTCTTGAAAATTTTCCATATCTTCAGCATCGGAAAATCTGATTATGTTTTTGAATATAGATCGCGGCTAAATTGATTGGAGATACGTGACCAAAGCAATTTTCAGTATTGTTTGCCTCCTTCATAACTTGTAAAATAATTCGAACTGTTATTAGGCCTTAGCTCTAAATTTGTGACCCTAGACTACTGCTAAAAACCGCCTAACACGTCTCATTCCCAAACATACATCATTCTAGGAATATTCATTTAAAGTACATGTTGCTGCTAAGTTGTGGGATGAGTTGAATTTGTAAGGTGCTGAATCCACTACTTTGGTAAGCGAAATGTTCCATCAATATAAGCGTTCAAATGTCGTCTCGAAAAGATATACATTACGTAACTTCGTCTATTTCTTCTCTCTATCTCCACTCACATTAGTCCAGTAAAAATTGGCCAGCATATAGGTTAGTAGTAACGCATGATTACACTAAGTCAATTTTTGGCAATAGTTTTATGCCCTCATTTAGATACTCGTCGAGTACAAACGAATAGGCATGAAAACGAGTATGAAAACACTTGTTTAGGTGTATTCTGAATATAGACGAATGTATAAACAGGTCATTTCGTGGTCGTATTTGTGCACGACTTATTCGGCAAATTGTTCGCCGATAATCTAAATGAGGCATTAAGGTTCGTATTTGATAGCGCAGCTTGAGAGGTTCCATCTTTGCAAAATCTTTAAAGTCAAACATCTCTTGAACTTTTGACGCTACAACAAATATGATAGGAACCTTTTAGTCAAGCGTTATATTTCTTCAGTTTCCAGGATTACTGAAGAAATATAATGTTTGACTAAAAGGTTTCCATCATATTTGACGTGGAACGCACCGTTTACGAGTTATATTTCTTTAGTTTCCAGGATTATTGAAGAAATATAATGTTTGACTAAAAGGTTTCCATCATATTTTACGTGGAACGCACCGTTTACGAGTTATATTTCTTTAGTTTCCAGGATTACTGAAGAAATATAATGTTTGACTAAAAGGTTTACATCATATTTTACGTGGAACCGCACCGTTTACGAGCTGTAGGGCGTTAAACTTTGTGTAATTCAGTTAACGTCTTAACGAATCGGTAGTTTGTGTTTAACTACGTTTAGTAGAGAAAAAGGTTTATTCATACGTCTTCTTTTTGTCATTATTAGTTTGATCAGTATTAGTTTGATGAAATTAACGAACGACCGAACAAACAGCATTTTCCCCTTGCTTCTCAACTGCTAACGAGGCAATTAAGATGTGACTTGAGTAGCTATGTGTCACGACCTATTGAATGAGAAACTAACAGTGCTGATTGTGTTCCGCTCGGCATTGATACTCTGGTTTGCTTCGAAAATGATACATGTATGGTTTACCTTAGGGTAAAAATTGTGGAAAATTATTTTTCCAATATCAACAGCTTCACAGTTCCAATGAGGTGGGAGCATGTCTGAAGAAGCTTGTTGTTGTTGTATTCTTTCACTCTAGCGTTTCTCAATCGTTGTAGGTACTCCAGTTAAATTATAATTGTATCATTATCTTGGTAATAATAATAGAAAGAAGAGTACACAATGTGCCTTACGAATCCTTTCGGGTCTGTAAGGTCTATAAAATAAAATATATTATTTTAGAGTTGTAGTGTCGCTGGTATTTTTGTAGGAAACTAGGTGAAACTGTGTGTAAAATTCGTAAAACCTAAGGTTTCTTCCCATCTGACCCCGAAATTTTAAATTTGTGATCAAACTGTAATTAATTGATACATTATTATGTTAATTTCCGCCTTTTATTTCTGACGTACGTGCGTCTAATCACTTTTATGTGCCACATTAAAAGTATTGATGTAGGTATTTATGTTTAGAAACGTAATATTAAATTTCTCCCGAAGTCATGTTTATGAATACGAAGGTCAATAAACCGGCGGTGTAATCAACATTACGGCTTAGCGGTCGGTTTTAGCTTTTAAACGTATATACGTATAATCACTTTTAAGTTCATCGTTAAAAATATTGTAGTAGGTATTTATGTTTAGAAACAAAATACTAAATTTCTCCTGAAGTCATGTTTATGAATACGAAGGTCAATAAACCGGTGCTTAATCAACATTACGGCTTAGTGTCGATTTTAGCTTTTAAACGTACATGCGTATAATCACTTTTAAGTTCATCAAGTAGGTATTTATGTTTAGAAACAAAATATTAAATGTCTCCTGAAGTCATGTTTATGTATCTGAAGGTCAATATTTCGGTTCTGTAATAAACGTCACGGCTTAGCGGTCGGTTTTAGCTTTTAAACAGACTGTACCGCTCTAATAGCGAACATGTCATCTGTACGTGTTTTTGACACCGTTTCGCCGCGTTCGCGACCTTTGATGTGTACATGTGGCCTAAAAACGTGTGAGCAGTGGGAATGGGGTCAAATGCTGAATTATATAGGTAGGTGGCTGGACTAGGACGTAACATTTTTTGGAGTTTACTCCTTAAGAATCGATTTACATATGTAGCGCCCGGTATGAAGTTTAATGAGGAGTAAAATCAGAAGTTTGGAGCGTACGAAGTTCAGAGAGTTAAAAAAAGTGTAACCATTAGGTGGCCTCTCCGCGCAACATTCCTGCGCACCTTTAGAGTGAGACATCAATATGTTTATTTGGCATTTTCTTACGGCGTAATCGCAATGACGGAGTATGACACACATAACTTACTATCGTTCGCTTATATCAAAATGTAATCATTAAATATCGTTGTATTTGAATATTTGGTGTCTTCTATACTACAAAATTAAAAAGTCTCTTTTAATTTTAACTTCTTAGAATGACATGTATAAATTTGATCTTGTTCATTTGTGTTTTACTTAAAAATAATTGTATTATCAGCATTTTTTATTAAAGAATTTTCCATTTACATTTAATGATCGCGTGTCGGAACTAACACGCACAATTTTTTTATTTAGAACCATTTACAAAGTGTTTCATCTAAACAAAAACGATTACATTTGGTATTAGAAGAATTCGATTGAAACTTGTTTGTTAAAAGATATTTTGATAATATTACAAAACGGCTGATTGGGGAAAATATTGTTTTATTTCTTTTCTATAAAATATAAGTTTATTAACTTTTTAAAGTACCTTGGCTAACTTGCCGAAACAGAACACTGATGGAATCACTTCGGTGTGTTTCCATCAGTCTGTCAGCCTGCCAAACCTCCACCTCCTCCCCTCTCGCCTGTCGCAGGCGATTTTCTCGGAAAATATTGGGCGTAAAATTTTTGAAATTTGGCACAGAGATAGAGTATAGTAGCCCATTTGAGGGTGATAAGTATAAAAAGGTATGTTTTTACTCTTTTTATCGTGTTGAGCGCCAAATGAAAACTTATTGAAGTACGAATTCAACCATAAATATGATTTATTTAGAAAAAACGCTTAAAAATAGCCGTCCCCCACTCTTTTTGCGAGAAGGATCGTTCAGAAAAATCTAAAAAAATTCATGAACGTCGGGAGTAAGGTATAGATTGAACGAAAATTATCAAGATTGAAAAATTCATAGCGCAGCAGATGGACACGTTTTAAACACAAAGTTCGAGTGCATTATTGTCAATATTGAAGTGGAAGGGGGCTGACAACTTTAGTGGCATGTGTACAGCACGATAGAGAGTTGCGTTTTGGATGAACTAGCCCTACTGTTTATCTATTATTGGTGGCACTGAAAAAGGTTTTGTAAAGTTGCTGCCTGGTCTTCGGGGTCTGCAAAAGTGTTTCAATATAATTTTAAAAGCACGTAAAGAAAAGATGCTCATCTTTAAACAGAGTTCTGTTATCAATACCAATATTTTGTTAAGTATCATAAATTTTATCTCAATTTTTAATGGAATCCGTAAATCATTTCCACTAGATAATTCTGTGTCAATTAATTGTGAACAAAGATCTTTTCTAGGAATAATTCACGGGTAATGCCAACAGAAGGCGCCCGTTAAAACCAGGTAACGAAACCAAATGTCATTAAGCACAAAATAGCAAAGATCTCTAATGATCTCATCATTCATTATTGCTTTGAGATAAGGCTAAATACTTTAGATAGAATGCAACAGATGACGACCTCGAATTTTGATGGAAATGTTGACCTACTTGCCGACTGCAGCGCCATTGTGTTATGCTTGCGAGGCGGTGTATTCCGGTCATTACTCGAACGGAGCTTTACTAATTGGCATCAATTGGATCATTGAGCTTTGGTAGTGTAAAAACAGTTTGGATTTTTTCAATTCAATGAGCTATAGGAGTTTAAGAATGTTTAACATATTTTAAATGAAGTTTATTTCTTTCGAGATAAAATTGGTTACGATTTCCATCAACACTCAGGTTCGAGAATAATTTGTCTAGTATTGTGTCGAGGGCTTCTAATAGTGTCCAGTATTGTTTTCAGGGCTTCTAATAGTGTCCAGTATTGAGTCGAGGGCTTCTCGTAGTTTTCAGTATCAATCGATAAAATTAAATACTGCCCCTAATCGATGAAGCATTCAGAGTCTATATTTAAAAAAATATAGCAATTGTTCTGATCTTCCAGACGCATTTGCGTCAAAAGTTGGCCTGATTTATTGGGCAAGTTGGCCTTATATATTATTTAGAATTATTGTATGTATAAATATAAAAACAATGTTGGTTTGTGTTCTGCGTTGAAGGATATGAAGATACTTCATTCCTTAGAAGATTTACAACCTGCAAAAAATGTTATATCATTAATTTTGCTGAAATCGACCCTGCCGACATGCTATGAGCATCAAGTCTCCTTGTGGTAAAAGGATAATTTTGGTTTGATGTACGATGTAATCTGCTGTAAGTAGGAGAAAATTTTTTGGAAAGATATTAATTTTTTATGCCTGGTTTTATAATAAAACAAGGAACTATACGTGATAATAGTGTGTGTGGTATGCACGAGTGTGCCGTAGGAAGTTGGTGTTACGAGAGTCAGCCGAAACGGAAGAACGGCTCGTGCGTTTGGTTTGATCTATTTTGGAAAAGCTGCAATGGGAATGACCCTTGGTGGTTTTCATGCTGCGTGATGGATTGTGGGCAGGAGTTAGAGCGGCGCTATTGCGCATCGTTATTTGCGTAGTTTTCGGTGCTGTTCCCAATGCGTTTTCTGGAAGCGTGAGTTGGCTGACGCGGTGCAAGCGCTTGGCACGTATGCGCTTGTCCACGGTAATAATGTTCGCTTTGGATGTTCATCGTTATTTTTGGTTTTGAAAGCCGCGTGTAATTATATTTAATTACGCTCGTTGGCCGCTGGAAGTGAGCACTGAGTTGTAAAATGGCGCTGATACTGTGATTTTTTTTCGTTTTACGTCAGACCACAGCTTAGAATTTGTGCGTTAATTACTTTGTGTATATTTTCGTTTTTTTTTCCCACCTCGATATTTTTCAGGGTATCTAACTATGTAGAGCTTATGTACAGTTATGTAAGGATAATTAGTACCTCAATATATTCTAATAGAAAAATCATATTTGAAAACTCGGAAAATTGATTTATTGTCTAATGCCAATATTACCTTCAAAGTGTATTTTTTTCAGTACTGCAAGGAAAACAGTAAAGATGGGAAAATCATTAGATATCTATGAAGAAAAACCATTATAGAGTCGTTAATACGTCTCGTCACTTACGGGTGTTATCTTTACGAAACGTCGTAAGACAAAGAGAAAACTGCACGGTGCCTTTGCAAGACTATTAAAGGAAATAAAATCGTTACATAAACATCGAAACAAAATTTAAAATACAACCCATGAAAAAATCTTAATTTTTATTTAGATGGATAAATATATGAACATAAAAAACCGTATATTTAGTTTCTAGCATTTTGTTCCATTTTATTTTTATGTGTTACTATTTTTCTTCCATTTTATCTTAATGTAGTAGTATTTTTGTCCCATTTTACCTTTATGTAGTAGTATTTTTGTTCCATTTTATCTTAATGTAGTAGTATATTTGTACCATTTTATCTTTATGTAGTAGCTTTTTTACATAATGAGCTCTCTTTAAGGTTTCTGAAATATAAAATAATCTTTATGTTTACGATCTTATATATACAAATATTTGAGGGAATGTTTGTGTGTACATGTGCCTGTAAAGCCGCTTCCGCGTGCGCACATGTTTGTGTGTGTGCATGTGTGTCTGATTCTGTCTGTGTTCGTGTGTGATTTCCTTTTAAAGTGAAACTTTCCTCGCTGTAAGAATGAAAATCGAATGAGCAATCGAAAATCAAAAAGGCGCCATGGCTGATAGCGGCGAAGTTGTTCAAATCTTTGTCCAATATTAATGAAGTTAAACAACTTCGAGCGCGGACAGTACTTGGATATGTAACCACATGGAAATGCTTTAGTTTTTTCTTTAAAACGTATGTTATTCTTTAAAACGTATTGTTCTATGATTGAGGCAATCTTACCTCAATCCCCGAATTAATTCGCTTTTTTTAACTAAAAATTTAATTTCCAAATAAGTGGAAAAAATTGTAATACGTGAAGAGACGTTTGGTACTTTATATTGGTCATCAGAAAAAGCATTTTTAAAATTGGTTTTTGTTCTTATTTTTTATTAAAAAAGAAGAAAAACGATCAGAAAAACAAGATTAATTTTTGTAAAACACACTTGTAGGGACATGTTACGCATTAGAGTGTTACGAAGTTAATATTATGTAAATTTATTTTTATATCAAGAACGTTTTTTATAAATTTTTTAATTTAAAGTTGATTTGAAAGTTGTTATGTTTTAATAGTTTTCCGTCAGACTCTTTTTTACACGTGTTGTTTCTATGTTACGACGTTCCGTGAGAATGTCGCGCGAACAACCACGACATCTGGAGCGCTTGGAGTCTGCGTGGGCGCGCGCACAGATTATGTTTATAAATAAGATGCGCCGACATAAATAGAATGTTTTTAATTTAGCGCGTTTACAAGTGTACATGAGACGTCGGTTGCGGCGGCTGCTGAGTGCTCCGGGTGACCAACCCGTCGGCGGTTCGAGATCCAATGAATCCTTGGGATAGCGCGTGTGTTATTACTGCACGCTCAGCGCTGTACACACATGCAAGCACACATACGCAAACGCTGATTTACATTTTCTCACGACACTGCTTCCAAAGATTATTAGAAAAACAGAAATGTTTTACGAGATAATCGTCATCCGTGAATTAAAAAAATTATCAGTTTCTTATAAAACAACTATTACATATTATTCCCAGAAGAGGAATAGACCTTTAAAATGCACCGATAAAATATTTCTTAAATTTTAATATATGTTGTAAAATCTGCTTTAATTTATGTAACATTAATAATTTATTTTATAAAATAATAACAATACAAAATCTGCTTTACTTTATGTAACATTAATAATTTATTTTATAAAATAATAACAATACAAAGTCTGCTTTAAAATCTGCTTTACTTTATGTAACATTAATAATTTATTTTATAAAATAATAACAATACAAAATCTGCTTTAAAATCTGCTTTACTTTATGTAACATTAATAATTTATTTTATAAAAAAATAGCAATACAAAATCTGCTTTAAAATCGGCTTTACTTTATGTAACATTAATAATTTATTTTATAAAATAATAACAATACAAAGTCTGCTTTAAAATCTGCTTTACTTTATTTAACATTAATAATTTATTTTATAAAATAATAACAATACAAAATCTGCTTTAAAATCTGCTTTACTTTATGTAACATTAATAATTTATTTTATAAAAAAATAGCAATACAAAATCTGCTTTAAAATCGGCTTTACTTTATGTAACATTAATAATTTATTTTATAAAATAATAACAATACAAAGTCTGCTTTAAAATCTGCTTTACTTTATTTAACATTAATAATTTATTTTATAAAATAATAACAATAAAAAGAGACCTTGCAGTTTTTTGAAGAAAAAAAATTTATGGAGTATCTTGAACAGCATTCAGATTATTAATGGAGATACGACTATATAGATGAGACACGGGCACAGTAGGCTTATTCGAGACGTCATCGATAATAAAATAAAGAAAGGAGGTGAAGGTAGCGGATAGCGGAAAAGATAATCGTATATTTCACTCTCGAGCGTTCTATTTGCATGTGCATGAACGAGAAAAAAACTTACAAGATTTTAGAAACAGAGAAATACATTTTTGGTTAAATAATTTGGTGTTCGATCAAGAAGGATGGATTAGTCTTAAGAGATGGATTGATCTTAAGAGTACTAGCTATCTTAAAAGTAAGCAAGTAGAAAATAATTGCAAACAACGGGATATGATCCTTGAATAAGATCCTTGATAAAGCCAGAGCCACCCCGAGCAGTCGCGCTACTGAAGAAGTATAATAAAATACTGATTATCTGGCAAAATCTCGGCAGAGTGTGAAATAAGAAGTCATCAATATATTTAGTTACTATTTCCATTACTCCAGACCCCTGGCCTTCCTGACAACCTCGCTCCTGATCTTCCTACCTTGCACTTTTCTCCGCCAATCTTTTAACTCCACACAACAACACCAACTCTTCAAGTTCTCCTCAATTTCATCGATATCTTCCTCGTGAAGTCCTCCAACCAACCATCTTCTTCCAGGTTTTCCTCCAGTTTGTAAAAATCTGTTCTTATCCATTCTTTTGATATATTCTGCTGTCGTAGCCTGTGTTTCTTTTTTCTATCACAATATTGGTAGCCCTGGAAAGTCTGTATATCCAGTTTGTTCAGAGTTCTCCAGATATTCTGGAAAGATCTAAAGCTTTTCCTTAATATTTTTTGCATACTAATAGGAGTTTTTGTATTAGTGTCCACATTTCGCCACCGTAGATAAGGATTGATCTTATTAAAATTTTATATAGTTGGATCTTGGTTTCTGGAGAGGAATTTGGATTCAAAAAGCGGGTGTGGTTATACCACATCTTTATTATATATTTATCACAGATGGAAAAAAACGATGTTAAGTTTAAATACGTTAAAACAAAATCTTGCCTTTTTTTCTATGTAAGATTTTGTAAAAACGCATATAGGTTTTCACATGTATCGAAAAAACAAAATATACCTATATGTAAGCGTATATAAAACAATAATATATATTCAATTATGCCTGTAATTGGTTGTTGGTTGACTAGTATATTGTAGAGACGATTCCTGGAATACCTTATCTTTGTTTATTAGCGAACTGTGATGATTGACGTTTCGGTTGATTAATGATTGCATTGTGCGCTTTAAATGGGGCGATTCGGTCCGTTTGCATTTCCAAACATGCATGCGTCTGAATGAGGTTGAAAGAATCTTCAGAGGAGGGTAACGTTAACGTCTATCTTAATATATAAGATGAAAAATTTTGTTTATATTTTGTTCACTAATCTTTAGAACCACTTGTACGATTACAAAAATTATTTTTGTGTTAGGAAGCCCATACTTTGAGGAAGATTATAGGTTTATATATCGCTACGCTGCTGTTAGCGTAGGGGCACAGCAGTGGTAAAAAATGGAACAGAAGGAAATACAGAGGGAGTAAGGCTTATTGACTGACTGATAAACCCTAGTAGTGCCGCTGATAAACCACTGATGACCACTTTAACAAAGTACTTGTCCGCATACGTGTCGCTTCAATCCAGCGGGCGTGTAACTGAATAATTAATTTTAAGACGCATTGAGAGTTGTGTACTTAAGTAACTTTATCTATAAATATAGTTTTTGTGATCTATACTTTGAAGTTTGAGTCTTGGCTTAAAAAGCATTCAATTGTAACATATTATAGGAATATGTAGCTCGATATCTATATCTCGTAATATTATTGAAGCGAGTTAATCGAAATAATGATAATTCAAAATTGTAATGAAGTAACTACAATAATTCCATAATTTTCAAGTTCACAGTTGAAAATTAAGGATGAACTGGGAGACGGTTCACATCGTCAGCATTAAGCTGAATCATTAGCTTAATCACTTTCATATTTGGGGGAAATATAAGTTTTTGTTAACATTTTGTTACATATTAATGTAGATTCCCATCTAAATCATCTGCATACTAATTATATGCATATACGTTTAAAACTGTGAGGCCGTGACGGACGGCGGACGATAATGACGAGCATTACTTTACTGCGTAACTCTTAATTAGCAGTTAAAGTATGTTTACATATTTTACGAGATACTTTACAGTGACAGACAAGTGTATGAATGAAGTAAATAAATAAATCGTTGGTAAAATCGAAGGTACACACCATTTTTTTTTCGTTTATTGATAATATTTTAAAATTGAATATTTTTGGAGTTTACGTCTTAAGAATCGATTTTCATAAATAGCGCCCGGTTTGAAGTTCAGAGCATTGAAAAGGTGTAATCGTTATGTTCTGATCGTACGAAGTTCCGAGCGTATAAAAAGTGTAACCGTTAGGTGGCATCTCCGCGCAACTTTTATGGGCATCTTTAGAGTGAGATATCGATATATTTATTTGGAATTTTCTTATGGCATAATCACAATGACGGAGTGTGACACACATGGTTTACTATCGTTCGCTTACATCAAGATGTAATAATTAAATGTCGTTATGTGTGAATATTTGGTGTCTTCTATCCTACAAAATCTTCTTAGTCTGACGTTACTAAATGTTGTATAAATTTAATGTTGTTCATTTGTGTTTTACTTGAAAATAATTATATTGTCAGCATTTTTTTATTAAAGGCTTTTCTATTAATAATTATATAAATTTTATTTATATACAGTGTTACCTATTTTATACATTCCACAATCGTACTTAAGTTGTAAACTCCAGTCTTGCGTCCGAGTTGACACGCACGATTCTTTTTCCCATTTTTTTAATAATCGGGCAAAAATCAATGAAAAACGTAGACATCAACCGCGTTTTTGGTCATATACGTCTCTAGCAGGGAACTCAGAGAGAGCATAAGAAGATCCGCGGAAAACAAAGGACAGCATAAAAAAGATGTTTTTGGATATTGTTTATAAAAATTGAACTATTTGATAAATCATTGTAAAAAGCAATATTAGAAACATATTGCTGCATAAACATATACTTATCATAAACATATCCTGATCGTTCACCAGTCGATAAAAACAGGAATCATCAAAATCGATCAAGAATTGCGTATGTACTGTGGCGGTGACATATGTCATATTTCAGAGGCAAATTTATATCATAAAAAATATTTAAAAAAATTAATAATTGATTTTTTTTTAGAGGAAGGTCTCATCTTTCCAAAAAGCTTAAAAGTTGGTTACTGGTAAAATTATCCAACTTACAATTACTCAACTTATATCGTCCAGTCGAAATCTCACTAGTTGATAATAAAGCAAACAATATGCAATAATCTTTCCTGCCGTAGATCCACAAAATGGCTTCATCAACAATTAAAACGTTTCTGCCATCGTCACCCTTCATAGCTGAGGACAAAATGGGTGGTGGAGTGGTCGTTTTAGGGTAAAAGACGTAGAATTAATATATTGATTATATTGTACCATTATAGTTTAAATATGCGTCATAGTTTAAATCAATATATTTCAAGTCCGTCGTAAGCGCAAAGCATGGTCACCCTAAACGCTTTCGTGCGCGTCATTTTGACGCGCGGATTATGCTCACCGCGATATTTTTGTTTACGATTTTGTTTTTGTAAAACGATGGCGCTTATTGCATTACTGACGTCTTCGTGTTATTATATTCGCGTGATTTAATGTTATTGTCTCGTTTTAGAGACGTAAGTGAAAAGATTTAATTCTTTAAACAGTGGTGCTGTTAAAATTGGACGCTAACTGATCACGTCATCTGCTGTTCAAATCGTCGTTCAGAGGGTTTTAAAAAAATCGTTTGGGTGGTATTACTAATTTAATAATCGACTTCATATAGTCCTTTCAAATGCGAGTGGAAATTGGGCGGAACTGGTCTATTTTTTTTCTTGAAGTTTTCTTTATCGAAGCTAAATAAATAAAATGTTGTCTGGTATTTTTATATGAACTAAATATGATGAACAAATAGTAAAGTTTTTAGGATTGTGCACTCAAACACAATATGTTTTCCTTTATAATTTTTTGTGTCCGTTTTTCTGTTCTTCTGTCACATCTTCGTAATTTTTATAGCTTTAGACCTATGTGCATGAAATTTTGCAAAAATTGTGATTGGCAATTGAATTGAATCAATGAAATGTGATTGGGATTAACAACTCAATTAATAATATATAACTAAAATTTGTTTCTACTATTTTTTAAGGTATCTTTACTCATTAAAAATTTGGGATGAAATAAAAAATTAACGCTCTCCATTTTGTGGGATATCGCTGGAAAGTGTTTTAAAACTAGTATAGGTTCAATTTACCACTTTTCGTTTTTCCAGCTCGATTTGCACAATATTAAATTTCAACGTTGTTAGCAATATGTGTCCCCGCCCTCTTATTTCCAGACTGTAAAAATGTGAGAAAATCCCGAAAATATTTGGATTGAAAAATCCCGAAATACTTTCAGACAAAATTATTTTGAGTAATTTGGAACTATAAAGAAACTCTTAAGTACACCCTAATTACACAAATGGAAACTGTTGGACGACTGAACTTAATAGTGTACTTAACTTGTTCATTCATAGACTGAAGATCTATGACAAAAGTTTTTATAACAATTGAACAATAACCATTAGTTTTTATTTTTGTCACTTTTTGTTTAGTTTTATTCAAATAAGCAAGACTAAAATATGAGAAATCCCAGTATGTAACAAGCAAAACAATGTTTTAAAAACTTTATGACGAATCTTTATGTTGTGTGCTCCTGATAGAAGTATTCGTGTCGCGTGCGACCTAGTATTTTGTAACAGGTATATGTACCTATTATTTTTATATAATCATAACAGGGTCACCTAGTACGAAGAAATACTACAATTGCACACGTCTAACTCTAAATATAATTTTAAGAATCTTGCGAGACATTTTGTTTATATTATTAGTTAGGATCTAAAAAACAATAAAATTGGAATCTCTTTAACTTATATTGAAATAACCAAACATAAAAAAGTACACAATATTTAAATTAGTATCTTGTAAAGCATTGCTTATAATCGTTGTATCCAACATAAAGGTCAAATGCATGTTGTAAGTAGTAACAAAAAAATATTGTTTTTGTGGTTCTATTGTTAAACTCCAGAGTACAGACCCTTGTAAGTTCGTCCAGAGAACATTAATGCTTGAAAGAGTCAAGGTTCTTAGACCATTCGTTATTTTGTAGGAAGTACTGATTAGGGCTTTAGCCGAATAACCGACTATTCAGCTTACGCCCGTATGCAGCACACACGGTCAGGACTGTCAGTCGGACTTACTGACAGTTAAAGACGTATTTCATATGGATATTTTAGTGATTTCACCGTGCAGTGGGGCACGATTGGTAAAGTAGACTCTTGGTCGAACTCGACTGACAGTTAATGAGAAACATAAATACATTTATAACTATTAGAAAGTCCGACTTACAGTCTTGACCGTGTGTGGTGATGTGGGCGTTACGAACCACCGACTTAGACGGCCTGTGAGGTTTATTTCTACACCGTTCGTACGTTGTCAACTGTTATGTAGACTTCATATAAACTTTATTTATACAGTTTTGTAATTTAATATGAAAATAATTTATTATATACTAATTTTTGGTTATTAACGGCGCTACCGATACCCTCGCCCGAATTCACGCAACTAGTGAAGTGCGAAATGGTTTAATCATACGACTGTTCCGGGGCATTACTTTCTAATAATAACTGATCAAAAGATCGTTAAATCAAAAGACAATAACGATTCCCAGACCTACTTTGGACGAGCTGAGGAATATATGGAAGAACGGTAACATTACAAAAATAACTGAACCCCGACTCGTATGAGCACTAGTGTTCCCCATTTTCCTCTACGCCGCAGAGACGTGAACACTACGTGAAAGCAAAAGAAAAAAGATAGATGCCCTGGAAATGTGGCGTTGGAGAAGAATGCTTGAAATATCGTGGACTGAGTTCCGTACTAATGCACCATACTCCAAGTACTCGGTATCAGGCAGCGTTTGATCAATATTGTACAAACTCATATTATTAAATTCTTCGGACATGGCGTAGCAACAATTAATATTGAATATCTGGTGATACAGGGCAGAGTGGAAGGTACCAGACCACGTAGGAGAGAACAGATGATATGGATAGATCAAGTCAAGCTCGCTATGGACGTTTCCCTACACGAATTGACCAGGAGAACAGCTGATAGAGTAGAATGGTGACATACCCTGTGGTGCATCACTTATCTGCAACGCACTTGACACTATGATCACGATCACTATGCCAAGAATTTAACAAAGACTTTTTGTCCGTGGCTTGGTATTTAAACAGATCCTTTCTCTTTATCTCATGCATACGCGCAAACGCTCCATCCGTCAGCATTCCCCATCCGATCGAAATGCACAGACAGCACGTAATTAATATACAAATTGATAAACCATTACCTTTATATCTACTAAACTGTGAGAACTTAATATAAGTACCATAGAATTTTTATAGTTAGATAATCATCATCATCATCATATATATTAATACGCTAAGGTTAAGATGTTACACTCCCTTTTTAGAAAAAAACTCACAACTAATCCACATAAATTATATATCATTTTATAGATAATTGCTTGCTCTACCGGCATCCACAACTAAAACATTTATTATTGCTATTGTTTTTGCAAATTAATTAATTATTAAAATTATATACACAAAACAGCAATGCTGCCATCTAACGGCTCAACGTCAATATGATTGACGGTCGGTAAAATTTTTGTTTAATTTAAAATCCACTCACGTATAAATAAAGTGGCGCTTTAGCTCAATGTTTTTGATACTTGCGCCTCTATATGTCAATTTTAGTAAAATATTTGTTTGATCTGTCATCTGAGCTTCATAATGGAATAAAAACGTAATAAGCAGTGTGCAAAATTAGAAATGAATTGAATACCTGCAATCAATTTTGATTTATTAAATTGACTCTAAACACTCTGTTGTAACTAATATGACAGCTGTGAGTTCATTTTCTCATGTGTAAATATTTATAATCTACCACGCAAATTGATATAATGCGAAGACTTCGCACGGGTCACGCTAGTTATTTAATAATGCTTCCTTGTTAACATTGAAATTTATTTATACACGGTGTCCGGGAATAGATGTCGGACAAAGAAAGACGTTATTCCCTGGTTATAAAGGAATCAATTGTCGTTGAAATAATACACACCCTTTTTCTAACTGAGTGCAAAAAAATACACATAACTCTTTTTAACACACCCAGTATTTGGCCGGAGTGCAGTGTTTATCCGCAGTGGCGCTGTCTTCACAGCGGTTCGCAGGTGATTTCCTCGAGCGGTGCTGAAAAATATGCGCAAGTATCGTGTGTACGAAAAGATGATAAATAATTATGAATATTGTTTTCAATTTTGGAAAAAGTTATCTTTTAAATTTTATTTCGGCTATAATAAACTGCTTTTCAGTCAACGAATAGCGTCTTTCTTTGTCCGACACTTATTCCCGGACACCGTGTATAAGAATTCATAAATCTTCACAATAAACATCCACGAATACAATATTGAGCAGTAAATACAATATTTAGCGACAATACTTTATCATTAGAACGCGCATTGTATACTAGCTTTTACCCGCGGCTTTGCTCACGCACGTGGTTATAGGGAGAAATTAAAACACGTAGCGCCATCTAGAATGATTAAGAGAAATTAAATACTAAGTCTTCATTTTCGTAACTTTATTTTTTATTTTTTTTTCGTGAAAATGAAAATATTTTCCTTTAAGTTAGGGGTTAAAGGGTGTAATTCTGTTGCACCTTTAAATAGCGTACACAGCATTTAATAAAATCACGTCGATCACAATTTCAAATAAGTATTTTCCTGAAAGAACGAAATTTCTAAATTTTGATATTTTTCGTACAATATTGAGAAATAAAATTAATTAAAAACCAGTCTTGAAAAAAATTCTAATATTGATTGAAAAATAAGCCAGTTGTAGGCGTCTAAATTTGAAGGTACGGATAGAGTTGGGTATATCCCTGTCTCTTTTCCTCTCGTCGAACATAATGTGCAATATTAAAAATGATCTCACAACACAGTATTGCCGTCCTTCTCTAAAGGTTAAATTTAAATTTAACTCGGTCAATTTTTAAGATTATTAAAAAAAAATTTCGCTCTTCATCAGCTTGTACCTTGAAATTATGATTAATGAAATAAAAAAAAATTAGTCAAATACCATGTCATTTGCCGCCCGTCTACTCTCTACAAAAAATCACTTCGATCTATTGTTCCTTAACAACGTGAAAGAACAAACACTTTCGCATTTATAATATTAGTTAGAATTACCTATTGGTTCATGGGTCATCGCTTACTTTTTGTATAGTTTGAGCATTAGGTTTTTTGTCCGTAGGTATAATTTTCTTAGTATTTCTATTCAGTGCTCTGCTTCTGTAAACGGTAACGTAATACATATGGCCCATATTTTAATCTAGGATGTATATAATCTATACGGAATTAAACCGAAATCCGTTGAGTTGTTTAAACGCAAAAGAAAGATTAATAAAGAAGTATACAGACATTTCATTTTTGAAGCGAAACTTCTTAACAAACGTTTAGGATGGAGACCTAATTGGGAAAAATTGAAGCGTCACGAGCGAACGCGACGGCGATGAAACGCTCCTCATTGACTGGGCAGTGCGTATTGTTGCCCGTATGAGTGAGCGAGATGATCTAAAAGAGAGACAAAATATAACAGGCAGCTGATAGCGCTGCCTCTCTCTCACATTCGTTCTCTTTAAATATGTACTTATGTATATTTGTATGTGTGTGTGTATGTGTATATAGTTGTTCCAACGAGAGAATGTACGCGCTTGGTACTACATGCATGCTCATGTAGAGAAAAGAAATCATTCTCTCACGTGGACAGTTATTTGGTATATTTAACTTGTTTATATATTTTCCTTTCTTGTTTCGTGTATTTTATTGTGTGATGGATAATTCGGAAGTTATTTGGAAAATGTCTTATTTATTACTGTATTGATATTATATTAATTAATTATTAAAAATTCAATTTTATATGCGATGCGTAAGAAGTTCCGCTTTTGTCGGTTGTCCCACGACACCTTCTATATTTCAGAAAATTATTGTGAAAAAAAAATTTTAATAGTGTCATCTGTGGTATGTAATTAACATTTTAACGACTGTCACGTATAGCATTATAGAAATACTTATATGAATTGCCCCATAGATGGCGTGAGGATATTGTCATATATCGTTGAACGAAATCTATGAATAAAACGAAGTTTCACGTCAATAAAAATGAAATGGGAGTCAACAGAGGGCGTGCCCTGAAAGTGTCCCGTCTGTGAACTTCACAAATACAGCCTATTCATAGGTCGTTCAACTCGACACGCTTATGATACAATCTGTTGATAGAAAGAATATGGATGCGGATGACGCGGCTGTTAATGTAACGATTGTGCGCTCCGTGCAATTCGAGCGACGCGAGTGATCGCGCACCTATTATGGCGCCTTTCAGACGGTGTGACCAGATTGTCTTCCGTCAGTGAATAAAATAATTTTTTTTCGTTATTAAGTTTGCGAGCGGTATCTTTACATATTGTTTAGGGTTTTCTCTTTGTAACGTTGGTTTTTATTTATTATTGATCAGCGCAAAATCACTTTGCTCATATGTATGGTAGCTAACAAGGAATAATCGTGACGAAACTCGTTGCTTAATGGTCTTTTTAGATTATTAATTAAAAAATAGTTTAAAAACTATTTTAAAGTTTATGTCATATATATTATATTATGTATAATTGGACCTTTATATTTTGGATATTTGTGACCTTTAGAATAATGCAATATATTTTTTTAATAGATTTGTTTTTTGGAGTTTACTCATTTAGTATCGATTTTCATATATAGCGCCCGGTATGAAGCCTTATGAGGAGTAAAATCACAAAATCAGATCGTACGAAATTCAAACCGTTAAAAAAGTGTAACTATTAAGTTATGATCGCGCGAAATTTAGGGCGTTAAGAAAAGTGTAATCGTTAGGTGGTTAGGATTATCTCCGCGCAACATTTCTGCGCATCTTTAGAGTGAGATATCGGTATGTTTATTTGGCATTTTCTTATGGCCTAATCACAATGACGGAGTGACACACATATTGGCATTTTTTTATGTCATAATCACAATGACGGAGTGTGACACATAGTTTAAGCGAACGATAGCGCTTATATCAAGATGTAATCATTAAATGTAATTATATGCGAATATTTGGTGTTTTCTGTCCTACAAAATAGCCTATAAAATAACCTCAGAATAAGAAGTTGAAATTGAAATAAAAAGAGGCTTTTTAAGTCACTTTACTAAACGTTTTTAATATTGTTGTGTAAATTTGATTTTGTTCATTTGTGTTATACTTGAAAATAATTATATTGTCAGCATTTTTTTATTATAGAATTTTCCATTTACATTTAATGATATTTATATTTACATACAGTGTTACCTACTTTATACATTCCAAGACAATCGTACTTAAGGAGTAAACATCAATCGTTCTTCTGAACTGACATGTACAATTTTTTTTTCTTTAAATAAACTGGCTGCATTACTCGCGTAGACGTGCTACGCGAGTAACGCTACAGACACCAGACATTACCCTATTTTTCTTTATTTTAATTCACATGGGGTTAAAAGAGATACAAATCATGACTAACAATTTTTAATTTTCAGACGTATTTCCTAACATATTCACATAAATATACTATTCTACGCGGAGTATTTAGTTTTATACGCATAAGTTAAAGAAAAAGAACCTTGAACTACAAATTGTTTATTTATTTTGTCTTTAATGTGCATACAGCGGGCTTTTTTAGGCAACCAAAAACAAGTAATGTAATTAATAATTTCAGAGATGGACTATTAAAATTAAATTACAATAATTAAAACAAATTATATAAATATTTGGAAACTAAAAACTAGTAATCTAAAATAAATAAGTTATATTATTATCTAGTATAAATTCAAATTTATTAAAGCAAAAATGATAAAGAAAATAATAGCGCTAACTCAAAATCATGAATAGAAAAAGTTTCAAAATAATCATTACGACAGTGGAATAATATAAATTAAAAAAAATTAATTATACATACACACATATATGTAAACGTGAAAAAATACTAGTCCGTAACATGGTAAGGCCCGACGGGAGTATGATTCCAAATGGATATTTGTATGTGAAGGTGGCTAATAAAATAATGTATGCCCTTCTAACCCTGAAATAAGAAC
Organism: Druceiella hillmani; assembly: GCA_039881145.1. NCBI lineage: Eukaryota > Metazoa > Arthropoda > Insecta > Lepidoptera > Hepialidae > Druceiella > Druceiella hillmani. Next base: position 5,955,158 of record JAYKKI010000065.1, on the reverse strand, counting down.
CAGGTATAACAACGCTATCAATTACATTACGGATGTTTTCCTTTACAATATCAATGTAAATGTGGTTATTAAAATTATTATTGGTTATTAAGATTAATCAAATTATTATTTCATTAATAGAAAAAAAATGTGTTTATTAAAATTATTATTGGTTATTAAAATTAATTAATAGAAAATATTATAAATATAGACAATTCTCCGCCACTTCTGAAGAAATTACTGCCTGTTTGAATAATAGAAACTTTCTTTTTTTTACTGTCTGTAAAAAAGGGAGTTTCTATTATTCAAACTTAGGTCTTGAAAAATTTTATCAGGCGAAAGCACATTCAAGGTAAATTCAAGGCCTGCTTCAATAGTCCCGAAACACTCCTGAAATAAATAGTTTCATGAATTTTCAAAATACGGTCAAAATTTTAAATTTATAATGTAGTGTTTCGGAAATCTCGTTTTTCTGTTAATTTTTCGCCATGCGTATAAAATTTAACAGAAAAACATTAACATGTGTAAGTAAATGTTTTTAGGTCGTATATAGACCAGGTAATCAACTAGTTGATGAAAAGAATTAAGTTTCTATCACAATTAGTCTGTTACAAATATTGTTTAAAAAAAAGAAAAAACAAAACAAAAAAACGTATAATTCAAAATCTATCAAAAATTGCTGAACTTACCTAGGGGGGTAGGTCTTGAGATTCTCTACCTTTACGCTCCCGCTTGACAAAATTTTTTGGGTCATCTGTATATTTTATTAAATAGACATTTGAATATTGAATATATTTGGCGTTAATTTTGTAGATATTCAGTATTCACAATTAAATGAAACTACGTGATGTAGTATTATTTCTACTTTCTTTAAGTTCTTTACCACGACCTAGGTTTCGTTGTATTACAACATCTTCAGGTGGGATATTAGCAAAGATTATGTATCTTGAAATTAGCAAAGACTATGAATCTTGGCTAATATCCCACCTGAAGATGTTGTAATACAACGAAACCTAGGTCGTGGTAAAGAACTTAAAGAAAGGAGAAAAATACTACATCACGTAGCTTCATTTAATTGTAAATAACATTTCTTTTTAATTGATGGTCTGTCACTTTGTCGTTACGTGTTAGTAATTGGTAATATTTCGAATACGTATGATTAATAATTATAATCATTATATGATTAATAGATTTCGAATAAGTATTTAAATTCTAGTAATTTCTAAAAATATGTGACGAATCGAATCTGGTCACATTGACGGGTGTCCGCCGCATTCAATGCCCTATTGTACACATTGTAAATAGAGTTGATTTTGTGAACTTTTGAACTTGATTTACACGATAAATAATTATATGATTTAGCGTTACGTAAAACGTTGTTGAGCTATTGAGTCGCGTGTAATGTCGATTACGGAATTACCGCAAGTAGGTTACGGAGAACGTATTTTACCGCAGTCGGAGGTGACGTAATTAAAATGATATGTCCCGGTGGTATGACCGCCGTTAGACTGCGGAACCAAATATATGGCGGGCTGGTATTCAATATCATTGAGAGAGTTTAAAAAAATATCTCCGGATAGTACATCCAGTGCCGTAATTAGGGCGGTGCGAACGGTACCGCATCACAGAGCGCATATTTTAGGGAGCACAGAAGTGAATGTTGAGGGGTTAATAATTAGATGTAATAAATAGAGGTGGCGTCAGATGTAAGTTGAACCAGTTACGGCGCTAAATCGGTTCGTACAAAATACCTTCAGAGCCGTGTAAGACTCCGTTGAAAATAGAGGTGCCTGTAACTTCTAGTTATATATTTCTCAATATCAGTGCAGTATTTTTGTTTTTAAGCTATGGATAAAATCCGTTTTTTTAAAGAAAAGGTCCGAGTGAAAATAAAACTGGTTTTACTCTGAAAGTAAACAGTAATATTTATATCGAAATACAAAATCGGATACATGTTATTTGTATGTACGCATCAGAATATACTAAACCTTGAGTTTAAAAACTTCTAATGTGATATTGTTTTCAGCCATTCATCGGTTAAATATGAAAAGATACAAGTGAAATAAAAACTGGTTTTACTCTGGAAATAAACAGTAATATTTATATCGAAATACAGACTCGGATATATGTTACATATTTGTATATGGTGCATAACAGAATATACTAAACCTTGAATATAAAAACTTCTAATGTGAGATTGTTTTCGGCCATTCATCAGTTAAATATGAAAAGATACAAGTGAAATAAAAACTGGTTTTACTCTGGAAGTAAACAGTAATATTTATATCGAAATACAGACTCGGATATATGTTACATATTTGTATATGGTGCATAACAGAATATACTAAACCTTGAATATAAAAGCTTCTAATGTGAGATTGTTTTCGGCCATTCATCAGTTAAATATGAAAAGATACAAGTGAAATAAAAACTGGTTTTACTCTGGAAGTAAACAGTAATATTTATATCGAAATACAGACTCGGATATATGTTACATATTTGTATGTGCACAACAGAATATACTAAACCTTGAATATAAAAACTCATGTTACGAGCTAATGTGGGATTATATTTTTTTAAAACGAAACACTGTATACTTAATATGAATTATAGAAACGAAGCTTCTTAACGGATACTGGGATCGGGAATTCGCTTAGAAAAAGTGAAACATCGCGAACGCAGCCAAGAAGAACATGCAGAGAATCAAGAGAGAAAACATGCAGAGAAACAACAGAAAGCAGCACGTAGAGCTGTATCTCTCCCACTTTAATTATTTATATATATATATATATATATATATATATATATATATATATATATATATATATATACACACCGTGTAAAGGACCCCTGTATGAAAACGAATACCAATGAATTTCCTGGTTGTATGTAGATCTTTGATGAAAACCAGAATTTGTTCTCTCGGGGGTTTAGAAATTATAGCACGATAAAAATTTCAAGAAAAACTGTCTGCACGAATCCTTACACATTTCATTACTTACACCTTTCCGCCAGGTAAAGTTATTATTATTAAGTAAATAAAGAGAGATGCTATATTGCCACGCTCTTCTCGTATGCGAGAGTGCATTTGTGGTCAAAGTCAATTATTAATTCAGTCGATTGCGAAATCTCTTTATATTCGGTTGTGTTACGTCGATAAGTTTTTATCGTATTGTGTTATTATTGAGAAAGATTGTGACTTGACTGATGCTTTTACGAGCTTAAAAGTACGGTTAACCAAGACATTTCTTTATTTAATAAAGTCCACGAACAAATAAAAAAACATGTGCAAAAATTTGTCGAAAACGGGGGGCGACATGTTGAAAATGCTTATGTCATTTAATTTGTTCTTTAATTTTCATTAACTAGTGATTTTAAAACTTAATTTTACTTTAGTCGATTGAACAATTAGTGCAATCATAATTTGATCTATCATCTGTGTATGCCCGTGGCAATCATAGGTGAGCGATTACTAATTTTATTCTTAGTTAACCACAAAATATATACATACCTGTAAGTGGTGAGCACTCGTACACAGATTACAACTGTAAATAGATTAATACTATTATACTACAAAGTACTACTATTAAATATAATGTGATGTATACTGCGGTATTTAAAATCACCAAGCGCCCTTAATTATGAAATCATAGTTGCAAGCGTAACCCATACATACTGCACACAAACATACGGAATTGTCAAATCTCATATATACATAACCAATTTAGGCGTTTACTCCACCACTCCTTTAGTCTTGCTCAAAAAACCGCCAGCGATACGAGCGTCGCGAGTAACGAGTCTCGTGGCGACTGGCGAGCGCTCCGCAACGCGAAACGGCGCGTGCGTGTGTATAGTTTTGCCAACGAGAGAGAATGTACGTACTTGGTACTACAGGCATGCACATTTAGATTAAAAAAAATTATCTTTTTTATTTTTAATTGTGTCTTTAATTTCAAGAAAAGTTTCAAGCCAACACACAATGCAAAATTTCAATTTTCTGAGTTAAACGATTCAGGTTTTAGAAAGATATGGCAGACAACGGAGTGAGTCCATAAGTTTTCCATTTTTACCGAAGTCGATATGGAACACCGGGTATCAATTTTTTCCTAAAAAATTAAGTATCACTATAGGCTAGTGGTGTAAATATTTAAACAGATGCCAAAAGGATGCAGGTTCAAATTCTCTTCGAAAGCCAGAAAAATATTTCTTATATTATTATAGTAATTAATTTCAAGTTATGACTGAAATTAAATAAAAAAAAACAGAAATTGCAATGTCCACAACTGCCACAATTACATCGACGCAAAAAGTGGATCAAGTATAGTATAATGAAATTAAATACAATTTTAAGTTTTGAATTGTTTAATTGATTTACAACTTGTATTTATTAAATACAGATAGTGTTATTAGAAGTATATATGACTTTCAAATTAGTCAAATGTCAAATCGATCGGTCGAAAATAGTGGGTTCATTTTAAACAAGCGCAGTTCGCAACGTTCGGCGCCACAATCGGTACTGGCACAAACTTGAAAATGAGACCAAATTGGCGACACTGTGCCTGTTTTTAGTCAGACTATTGAAGTTTGGAATGAATTCTAGAGAAATTGTCGCTCATTTGGGCGCGATTATCTCCCCACGCCCGGTATTGATTTTAAAGATACTTTCACGTCAAAATTTGCGATAACCAGAGGAGAAGTGTAAAGCCGTAGGTATTTCAAATTCATTTTAATGAATCATCGTTTGCAAGTAATTTTCTCTGAGTTTTCTTCTTAAAATTTTAAAAATAGGGAAAGTTACTAGAAGCGAGGTGAGCTCTAGACGACACGAGTGGTTGACTTCTTTGGTTCCATAATCAAGTACAGCATTTTCACAAAGAACTTTGCTTAGGGAGTAACTAGCAACTAGATATTGCATCAAACTTTATGAAATCTCATGCTTGACTTCAACCATTTTTCACTAAATGTCAGACATGTAATTTCAATATATTTTTTGTTACACTACGTGTTGCATATTCATAACGGATTGAAGTTATGTCATATAGTGTACATGCAACTTTATACCGGGCCACAGTGACGTGTTCATAATCGCATGGCATACTTTTTACATGTGTCTATGACCGCACGCCCGCACGACGCATCCTTCGATAGGTCGTATGTTGTGTAACGTTCGACAGTTGTGTAAAAGCATTCGTTGCACAACTCTCTATGGGAAAACTCATTTGGGTTCGTTTCACACGGAGCCGAGGTCGACGGCAACGGGACAAAAGGCGGCAAGTCGTTTCTGGCCGATAGATTATGGTGATAGTGTAAACCTATATATTAATACATGGAGAGGAAACTTTGTGAGCATATTGCATGCGCGGAGGAGTGTGAGATTTGGTATAGTTAAAGTTTATATGTTTTTTTCAACTGCTACTAACATTAAATTTTAAATTTCATAGGTAGTGTAGGGATATAAAGCAAACAACACACGCTAATGACGTTTTTGTACACGTTCTTAGCTGAAGTAATAGAACAAAATTAAAAAAATGATATGCTATAATTATATAGGTATATACTCTTTGTCAAAAGAACCTTAATAATGTTCAAACGTAAAAATTTAATTAATTTCACAGGTATTGTAGGGAAATAAAGCAAACAACACACGCTAATGACGTTTTTGTACACTGTCTCAGCTGACGTAATAGAACAAAATTTAAAAAAATATATGCAATGATTATAGAAGTATATACTCTTTGATAAAAGAACCTCAATATCGCTCAAACTTGAAATTTTAATTAATTTCATAGCTATTGTAGAGAATTAAGGCAAACAACACACGCTAATAACGTATTTGTACACGTTCTCATTTGACATAATAGAACAAAATTCCAAAAAGGTTATATACAACTATTATAGAGGTTATACTTTTTGACAAAATAACCTTAATAACGTTCAAACTTAAACATTAAATAATTTCATAGATACTGTAGGGAATTAAACCAAACAACATAAGTTAATGACGTATTTGTATATGCTTTCAGTTGACGTAATAGAACAAAATTCAAAAAAATATATACAATGATCATAGAAGTATATACTCTTTGCCAAAAGAACCTCAATAACGTTCAAACTTGAAATTTTAATTAACTTCGTAGGTATTACAGAGAATTAAACAACAGACGCTAATAACGTATTAATTGACGTAATAAAACAAAATTCAAATAATTATATGCAATGATTACAGAGGTATACTGTTTGACAACATAACCTCTATAACGTTCAAATTTAAACATTTAATTAATTACGGTCAAGTTTCGACCACTAGTATTAATTACTTACGTTGGCGAGGGACGTGACCCACAAATGAAAATTTCGATAAATCCAATTTAATATTAAATCTATAGATGTATGCCATAGATTACTAAGATGGTCGATGTATTTATGTACCGATAATCGAAACTGCAACGTGTTTATTTGTGCATATTTCGTAGTAAGCTGTTTTTTTGGACCCGAATCATGATTTAAGTGACACGTTTGCTTTGTCCCACTGCGATAGAAATTTTTGTTTATTAGATATGTTTATGTTCGAAATCAATGTGGTATTTAAGGCGCCAGGTTTATTTTCCAGTGTAAAAGCGTTGTCGGAGACGTCAATATATGTTGTCATCAAATTAAATACTCGAAATTGTTTTTTTAAATTCCATTTATCGTTTAGAAGGGCTGGAGAAAAACTCTTCAACCATATGTTTTTTTTTCATAATTTTAGATAGTAGTATATCTTTAGAAATTTACTGAAAAATATGCAAAGATATTTGTCCTAATTTTCGAAATTATGGAAATTGAACTTATGAAAAAAAACAGGCTTTTTAGAAGGCTACACATAGATTGTAGGAAAACTATAACGAAGATTTTCGATGTCATAGTTTTTGAGTCATTCGAAACTATATTATAGGTGTTGTTTAATATGTATTGCCCTAAAAGATCCGTATTAGTGATGACTTATAATAAATAAGGTACTCATAATTTTACTTGGAACGGGATAAGGAACCCTTAATGCGCGGACCAGACCCACATTTGCCCAGTTTTTTAGGGTTTCGTACCACAAACTGAAAAGTGTAACTGTAACAAGATCAATCATGTCTGTCTGTCAACGTGGAAACTTTTAAAATACCTTTTAAAATATTTAAATAATAAACCTTTTTAAAATATTCATATAAGAATTAAATAGAGTAGTAAATTTTTTTTATAACTTTATGCATTATTTGAAGTATAATATAAGACAAAAAATATTACAAAAATACAAAAAAAAATTTTTTCAATTTTAAATTGCAAATTTAAAAACACGTTCTAAAAATAAGCGAAAATAAATCATCTCCCGGCCCGTTTCCGAAACTACTAAACCAAAAGTCACGAAAATTGCAAGAAAAATATGGCCTTTTGTACTAGACGTATTTTTTTAAATTTGCACCAATATATATACGCTGTACAAAATTAATATTTTAATATAATAATACTGTGTATCCTTAAAGGTTTACAAGTGCCTAAACGTACACAGAACCCTCGTAATGCGAGTTCTGCAGGCGCTTGACAGTTTTTATTATTTAATGATCGTTACTATAAGAAATCGTGTATGTTCGTGATCCTTTGGAGATATTTTTAAATTCTCGACTGCATATTAAATTTTATAAATAATTTCAACACTGTGGTGTGTTGGTTTGATACTTTCATCACCGTGGTGTGTTGGTTGATAGATCTTTTAACGGGTCGGCGTATCGCGGGAACCCTGGTTCCCAGCCGCTCATCGAAAGGCTATACTGGCGTTCTGGATGGTTGTAAGAGATTACTTACGTAGCATTCAATCCGTCATAAGTGTTAATTATATGCATTAAATCACATAAATAAATAAATAAACGATAAACATTTTGAACAGGTACCAGGCCAACCGCATCTACACGTACATAGGCGAGGTGTTGGTCTCCGTGAACCCGTACAAGACGCTCGACATCTATGGATCTGGACACATGGCTGAGTACCGCGGCCGCGAAATGTTCGAGGTTCCGCCCCACGTCTACGCCGTAGCGGACGCCTGCCAGCGGGTGCTCAGGCAGCAGGTTGGTCTCATCTTCATACTATTCGTGCTCTATTACGCTGGTAGGGCATTAATACGGCTAGTGGATTTTACTCCCGAGTAGTCGCGATGTTTTTTCCATGTAAACACCATCTTGATTTCGGTATTTTTTCAGGATCGGCATTGGTATAACAAGGAGTACTTTCATTGAAAAAAAATGAAAGAAAAACCGTGAGTTTTTCTTTTTTTAAATGAAAGATATTGTAAACTTTTAAATACGTGGCGACAATCAGATAAATGAGAAATCTGGTATTTTTTCATGAAAAGTTAGGTTATTTTTCTTAATAGATTATAAATGTTATTTCTACGAAACTCTTTGAGCTAGCGAGATAAAATAAAGTGCATATTGTGTCTCGTTATGTCCTCCGTCTACAGATGTGCCATAGTAATCCGTGATGCTCACAGGCTCGAGAGGATCGTTGAAAAAAGTTGCGTAAACCTCGACAAGAGAGAAAAATTCATTCATGTTGACAACAATAGAACCATTGTCAATGTTTGTTAACAATTTATTTTTAATTAATATAGGCAATGGCTACACGTTAAAGAAAGCAATAGGCATTAATTATTTTTATAATCGCTTCTAAAAAGTTATGTATTCTGTTCAATTTTTTTTTGTTATTTTTATTTCCATTTAACAATTCTTTATATTTTAAAAATATAATATATGCGCATTTATGAAGATACCTTTTTGTTTCGTATTATGGTTACAAATTTATTCTATTTTTTCTTCTTACCTGATTGTCAATTGCTGAACTATTTGGTCTTTTATATTCTAAAAAATATCAGCTTTTCTAAATTATGTTTTATCTATGTAATGTCTGGGCCCATTTTTGGCGGTCTCCTTTATACAGCCTAATACTAAACCTAGTAAAGTAATTAAATTATAAATATTAATAATAGATTCAAATTTTAAACAAATTGAAAAAATACAATTAACTTATATCGAACAAACACAACATCGAAAAATTTTACGCCTGGAAGACGGCCAATAACAATGTCTGCCTGCATTTGGATTGCTTACTAAAGCACTTACCCCTCGCATCAGTCCACATTCACCTCTGACCATGTCTATTTTATCGACCCGGATAAAAAATTTCATTGTGCAATTTAATACATATGTAGCGCCATCTATTGATGTATATATATGTAGATACACAAAGCATTTGTGTAATTACTAAACGCTGAATTGCTAGGCACTTCTTTTTTGTTTCGTACTAATGCAGTTTAAATGAATTTTTGAAAACATTAAATATGCATATCTTCTAATTGATTCAAGTAAAATAAAGACTAAATATTACTTCAAGTCAACTCCTATGCTTTTCAAAAAACGCCACCAGTAGTTATTACACAATGTATGTTCATACAAACACACAAAATGCCGATAACAATCCTTTTTATTGTATTAATTTTACGATGCCCCTTTAAATCATTTTGTCCCAAATATCCTCAACGCATACACACACGCACACACACACACACACACACAAAATTGTAATATTCAATATACAACTTAAACACAATATTTAATGAGATACCAAAAATATTTAATAAACTCCCTTATAATGCTAAATAACTGGCCAGTGACATCATAAGCTAGTTGTGTTTTGTACGGGGTGTTTTCGCGGGAATCGTATTTCGTCAGTTTTTAAGTCGTTATAACTTTGTAATGAAAAGTCCTAGGTACAATGTATTTATTTTAACCGCTTTTAATGTTGTTACTTTCTCGATTTTAGTAATAAAAAAATATAGTCAAGTACCCTATTTTAAAGATATATAAAAATAATTTTGTTAGTGGTTTTCCTCACAAAGTTAGAGATGAAATTTTTAAAATGTCCTTTTCGAGTGGGATGTTAATGGAGAGGACTATCAAAGGATTTAGGTTTTACTCATTTTTGAATCCCGTTTCTTAAACACCACATCTCCAAAAACAAAATTTGAAAAAAATTCTGGTTCTAGTAAATATATTTAGTTAGATTTTTCAATTAAAATGCATTCCATTAACTTGAATGAACAATTTCAAGAAGTATAGAACAAATCTTATAGCATTGATTTTGTTTTGAAAAATATCAGTTAGTGTATTCATCTTTCTGTCTCACTCTTACTAACCTTTTCTCTCTATCTCTAGTTCCATCTCTTTTTCTGTCTACGTAACGTTCCTTTGAACATTTTTAATTTCTTGTTTTTTATGCTCTACAATCGTTTTTAAATCAAAATTTAAACTTCGATTTTTTAGAAGAATACACAGTTTTTCTCTTCTTATGTTGTTTCAAAGTTAAAATTAGTGATTTTATTTTTATAGAGTTCCTTAAAAGAAAATATTCACCGTTCAGTTTAGTATTTATTGAGTTTCATGTAATATAGCTACGTCAAGAAATGATCCTATATCCTGTATTCAGTTATAGAAAACGTTCATAACATGTAGATTGTATCCAAAGGCATTTTATGACAACATTTTTACTGAATTTAGTTTGATCGTCTTAATAAAAGAAATTAGGGTACTTATTACGGATCGGGGATGCATTAAACTATTTTTTCCCAAAAATTCATCACTTGTGGTTATTTTTAATCATAGCTGGCGAGAGTGAGGCCAATTTAAAAAAAGAAATTAAAATATATTATAGTCTATTCCCTCATAAATGATTTCCACTTAAATGAAGTGACATAAAATGATTGATAGAAAACAGGTTGGAATATCTGTTGCCAACTTAATAAAATCCAAAAATTAATTTTTTCGTCAGTTCGTAAGAGTTGGCAAGCATTTGAAAAATAAAAAAATGGAGTATTACAAAACGATTTGTTTGCTTCATTAACTTATGAACTGCTGCCAAATCTACTAAAATTAATGATATTGTTTTTGTGTTAAATAATAATTTTTGTTTGTTTCGGTTTTTTACTTCAACTGAAACGTTTCCTGCGGTCTGCCTTATCATATTCTAAATTCAAAATTAAATGTAGTATGAATACTATGAGAACTCGTTCACTAGACAAACGTAAGCAAAACTTAGGAATAAACGTAATACTAAAGTTCAAAACACTGTCGATTTAAGTCGTTTCAGTAATTTCAAAAAGCAATATCTATCTCAATTACCAATTACTATTATATTCCTTCCTCTCCCGTCTTATTTTATCTTTCTTTCCTTTCCATATAATTGAAATATATTGTTATAATTAGTAGTTTTCATAATTTCTTACAGACAGTCTTGTAGTTAGTTCTCTACATTATTCAGTTTTTAACATGTAGTTGTTTGTTTGGAATGGATTACTTCTTATTGCAGTAAGTTTGTCTAATGTAAATATTAATATGTTGAAGCCTGGAAATAAATAAATTATGTATTCTTTTCTTAGTTTGGAATATATTAATTTTCTGTTGTCGAAGCCGTTCCAAATACTGTGACAACAACATAGAAATGTAGTTATTGTTATTGTTCAAACATATTATGTTTATTTACACGCACCTTTTTTGGTTTATTATAAAATAAATATTTAAATTAAAAGATGTTGTTTTTATTGTTTTAACAGGGAAAGGACACGTGCGTCCTCATCAGTGGAGAGTCAGGTTCAGGCAAAACGGAAGCGTCAAAGTTTATAATGAAATACATAGCGGCCAACACGACACAAGTACAAAGGGAATATATTGACAGGTTTGTTATTATTCTGAAATTTTTAACAAATAATTTTTCAGTCACACCACCGTTTTTCCTTTTCCCACGAGAGTAAAACCTTGAGTGATAAATAAATAACTAATTCATCTTGTTTTTTCAATCTAATTAACAGGGTAAAAAATGTACTGATACAGTCAAATTCAATACTGGAAACGTTCGGCAATGCCAAGACAAATCGCAACGACAATTCTTCCCGCTTCGGCAAATACATGGACATTCACTTTGACTTCAAGGGTGATCCAGTCGGTGGCCATATCAGCAACTACTTGTTGGAGAAGTCGAGAGTTATAAGACAACAGAACGGAGAGAGAAATTTCCATTCTTTTTATCAGGTGAGACAATTTTGCGAGTGATTGAAATTTATGTTTTAAGCTCGGTTAGTGAGGCTTACGGGCAAGTTTATTAGACAAAAGGCTGTAAATTTATATATATAAGTGGCGCGCAGTGCGGTTTATAGCGCGAGAGCAAGCTATCAGTCCGTAACTTACGGCTATATTCAGAATGATACAATCCCATGTATTATTCTGAGCATCATCATCACTACTACCTTATCATTTACTTATTATAACTATTATAACTCATAACTACCTTATCATTTACTTATTATCTGTCATTCAGAGTAAATGAATTGAAAACCGAGTAAAAGAAGCAGTTTTCCATTTTAAAAATACACTTATTTGACAGTGATTTAATTTTAGTTGGTTTTGTCGCAGATTAAAATATATTTAGTATATGCAAAGATTATCCATTGTATGTCAATAAAACTTCTCGAGCGCAAGGCAATATTAGCAGCTATAGCCAAACCACAAGGTCGTACTCCGATTACTGACCTGCTCCAACATTGGTTGGAATCAATGAATGAAAACTAATGTGATGGAGAAAACTTTTTAATGCCAGTTAAAAGTGCGTTTGGGAATGTATTGCAAAATAGTTCGTAAATTTTATAATACTACTATCATCTTCAATGTCTCCTTAAATTTTCTACTACCCTTTTGTCATAGATAAAATCGGTGACCTATCGTTTCAGCATTAATTTTTATATAGTTTATCTGTAATCATATTTGACCATGTTCATCCTAAGAAATATTCCGAGTTCATTATTAACAAATTAATCCATAATCAATTTGGCAGTTAATTTCTGACATTCCTAGAGTGCAAATTGAGCTGATAGTGGTAATTGTTCCTGGGATTTCCTCATGAGAAACTACACATCATTTACCTCATCTCGCTGCTCACTTTAAGAGCATAGAAGAATTCATATCTGATTTTATCCATTTTATATTCTTGAAATTATGGAGATTCGTGGCATTTTTCTAAGTTGTGACTTAAATTTATATAAGCAGAGTAAAAACATCGCTTCACAGGTTTCAGGTATATCCGTTTCCATTCTAGCCATTATTAAGAATAGTTATTCCAGATTCCAAAATCATACTTGATCACATTCTTCTAGTATAAAATTAGGCTAATAACCTCAACGTTATAAACCTTGGAACTAAGTAAAATATTTATACGGTGGAACATTTCACTGACACGTTTGGTTCCTTGTTAGTATTATCAAATTTGCATCATCCACTCTTGTTTCAGTTACTCAGTGGTGCGAGTAGCACACAGCTACAGACGTGGGGGCTAAATCAGGGTCACAACTACAAGATTTTGGGCACAGGAAAGATCACACCCCAAGATCCCAAACTGTACGCGCTTACCAATACGGCGTTCCGCTCTCTCGGGTTCAGCGCTGATCTCCTCAATGAAATTTGGACCATTGTGGCTGGAGCTATTTTGCTTGTGAGTGTACTTTGCTTTTGTAAGATGAAGTAATATTGAAATTATTTATTTCTTGATGTAAAATATTATTGTTAAATTAAGTTTAAGTAGCACATTGGGTGTTATAATGTGTAGATGCACCTGAAGATAGCTAACTAAAGAAGACACATAACTAAAAAATTGATTTTAATTTATTTTTAAGATTTATAGGCGGCTGAAAAGTTTTGAGCCTAAGGTATTAAAAATGCTGATAGAAATTTATAAAAAATTTATTTTTCAACGTGAACATTTTTGGCACCCGTCGAGCATGCACCTTTTTAATGTGCCAATTATTATGCAAACTGTCGCCGATTCGCCCATGGCTTCTGCTATCTGCCACAACTTAATTCACCGAACTTCGAGAACAAGTTTTTTTACCTTTTCAATGTTTTCTTCGGTAACGCCGGTGTTTGAGTGTCCCGACCTGGGATCATCTTCGAGTGACTCCCTACCGTGTTTGAACTCTCAGCTCCAACGTTTTATAGTCGCAAATGAAGGTGCAAACTTCCCATAAACTGCTGACATCTCCTCAAGTATTTCCGCCGGCGTTTTGTTCATCTTTGTAAGGAATTTTATGACAGCTCTGTACTCCAATTTCATGCAAAGTGTGGATGACTTGGACATGGTGACGTTTATGGTTCCGTTACTAAAAGCGTAATGATGGTAATGACATGAATCTTGATATTTATATTTCTTAGGATACCCGCATTTAGTGATGGGCTGCGCGAGTCATTAGTAATACTTAAAGGTACTTATGCTCAAAACTTTTCAGTTGCCCCTCGTATTTGCCCAATTTTAGACGTCCAATGTATATTTTAAATGCAATAAATAAATATTTTACGAAGTGTAGAATACATATGTAACCATTATTAGTCTTCCTTATTTACAGTCCTACCTGTAAATTAGAATCCTTTATTTTATGTGTAAATATTTATGTCCTTATAAGTATGAAATTATAAGCTTGAGTAAATTATTGTTCAAGTCAAAGATGTTTTGTACACCTTTTTAATACACAATTAAATGAAACTACGTGATGTAGTATTACTTCTACTTTCTTTAATTTCTTTACCACGACCTAGGTTTCGTTGTATTACAAGATCTTCAGGTGAGATATTAGCAAAGATTCTTCTTGAGATATTAGCAAAGATTCATCTTTGCTAATATCCCACCTGAAGATGTTGTAATACAACGAAACCTAGGTCGTGGTAAAGAAATTAAAGAAAGTAGAAATAATACTACATCACGTAGTTTCATTTAATTGTAATTGCACATTAACATTATCAAAATTTCTGGTCCTGCTTTCCTGCTGTAAATCACCGAGTCTTACCATTAAATTGGAAAATATACTTGTTCCAGGGGGAAGTAACATTCTCAAGCTCAGGTGAAGGCAACGAGCTAGCCCTTGGCGGGCCAGTTCGTTACTGCTGCTCAGCTCTAGGCGTTACCGAGGCTAGCCTGAAAGCCGCCATGGTAGGCCGTGTACTGTCTGCCGGTGGAGATCTCGTCAGCAAACAGCACAGCCTGGTTGACGCAGAATATACCAGGGATGCGCTGGCCAAGGCCATGTACGATAGGCTATTTACATGGATCGTTCAGCAGGTATTTATGTAAAGATTATATTTTTTCATTGCTTCTTAAACTTATGATAAATGTAAGATATTATTACCGTAAATGATAAATATTATTTATTTTCGGTTAGATATTAATTTTAATGAATCAGTAGTGTGTTCCAGTACCTCCCAAAACACATTAATCTATTTAGCAAAAATTCTTGCTATGTTTTGTAGTCTATGGCGTTTTCGTGATTTGATTATTAATTAAATTGAAAAGTTACAATCAAATGATAAATTTTACAGAGGAAAGTCATATTATAAAGTTATAGCCTCACGGGGACCCTAAAACTTAAAGAAACGACCACTTAACCAATCACAAGGGACAACACAGCGGCAACCACTTCTTAACTCTCAATCCACATGATATATTGCAAAAACGATCGTTACATTAAGATTATTTAATAAACAAAAATGATTAATTAATGAACAAAAGAACTCCCTAGCTAATTTCATATCTCACCTCCTGAAGGGTGGAAACCCATCATGATACAATTGTTATTAATTTATTAAATATGTGCCTATATTTAAGTTATACACATGTAAACATATTTAAATGTTCAAATATGTCCCTATATTTAAGCTGTAACATGCCAATTTTTAAATGTTTTCCAGTAGTGGTACAGTGTAAATTAGATTAAACCATGTATCATATTCCAGCATTTATGCTATACTAAATTTTAACTCAAAAACGAAAGCGATCTTGTATCAGTGAGATACCTATTATCAGTGACCAGTCAAATACTTGTTTCATATACATGCGTTACTAATTTTGAAAACAATTTTCAGATCAACAAAGCAATAGAGAAGCCGGCGGACATGTACAAAAACACTCTGATCGGTGTACTGGATATATACGGCTTCGAGATATTTGAAATAAACAGTTTTGAGCAGTTCTGCATCAACTACTGTAATGAGAAGTTGCAACAGCTGTTTATTGGTATGTTGTTTTTATATTTTATATCGAAACAATTTGTTTATGCTGTGCAATATAGACCAAAATTTAGAACTACTAAATTGTGCTTTTAGTGTTATATTTTTATGACTTCCGGTGGTCCATGCACAATGTTATTATTTTTATAATTTGAATAAAATTATAGATAACATTATAAAAAATGAATTAATTTTTTTCACTAGCTTATGGTTGCAGACTTTGGACAGGAGTGTACTTTAGAAGGAATCAAAATGTCTACGCATTTTCTTCCCTTGTTGCACAACAAGGGATGAAAATGCGGAAGTCTCGCGTGTATATATTTTGTAATTTCTTTTAATCATTTTAAAATATAAAAAAATTTATGTCTACATAAAAAGAGGTTTAGTTAGATATAGTAGTTGATACTAATTTGTATTAATATTTTAAGTTTATTTGACAATGTGTAAAAGGTGCTTGAAAATGCTTGCTTGAATGAACAGCCACTGAAGAGATGTTAATTCTTGCTTGAAAAGTTCAGCTCGTAACGGGATTTAAGTTGTGTGCATGCAGTAGAAAAATTTTTGCTATATTGATTAATAACTCTTCGCATAATTTTTGGCAAGTGTTTTTTTTGAGACTGTGTATATTCTTGTGTTTTGTTATTGTACTGCATTGTTACCCTCGAACCAGTTATACGATAAATTAATTTAAATTTTTTCAAAGAGTTGTCATTATCTAAAGAACACATTACTGGAAGACGTAACAATACTTCATAACAACTTAAGTCTCAATGTGTACAAAAATTAGCTTTGATTGAACTTGCGTTTTATTTGACTTTGAAATTAATTAAACTTGCATATTGATAGGAAAAATACACTTTCCAAAGTATTTGTTTAGCAGTAAATATAGATATTAAGAGATATTACATCAGAAGAATCGAACAATGTGACGAGGAAGACTTCACCATGTAAAGTGTATTGATTGCTCCAAACAATGTCTAGAAACAAGTTCCACAGATTATTTTTCATATACATGTTTATATTTCTTTTTCCTCAGAACTTGTCCTCCGACAAGAGCAGGAGGAGTACCAGCGTGAGGGCATCCAGTGGACGCCCATTGATTACTTCAACAACCGCGTCATCTGCGAGCTCATCGATCTTCCCCACAAGGGCATCATCTCCATCATGGACGAGGCTTGCCTCAATCCCTCAAAGGTAGAGCACCTATCATTACACATTGTTTATAGCTTATGTGTATTCAATAATCTCATAATATCTTCTCTAAACAATATATTTCTACATTTTTATATACAGAAAAAAGTATACTGGGAGAAATCATGATTATAAAGAATATTATGAAAAAACGTCATGTCAGTACTTTGTGGTTTGTCAGATGATTTTATTAGTAATATTTAATTATTAAAAAGAGTTTTCTGATAGTTATTAAAGTTTTAGTTTTTCGGGGGATAATAGAATTTGATGACTTCGTATTGAAGTGATTTTATGATAAAAAATTGTAATATTTATCATAAAATCACTTACATGTTGAACTTTGTAAATATTTTTCACATTTACCAAAATAATGTTATGTTCAGAATGCTGAAAAGTATAAGACACCCATATAGAAAGTTTTAACGCTAAACATCGAAAGGCTAAACATCGAAGACACTTTTTCTAGAAGTAGTTATTTAATATTAATAATAACCATACAACAAATATATTTGTAGTATAAATTGACCTAACAACAGGCATTTTGAGTAAAAATGTTCTAATGGCAAGACGTGCCTTGTTATTCGGCCAGCTTCATGCATTATCGGCTCTTTCTGACTAAATTTGACATTTGGCCGGTTACGTGTATTGTCGGCTCTTTCTGACTTAAATCGTGTCTTAACAGCTTCGTGTCTTGTCGTTTATCTTACCTAATTAGTGTCGACATTGTTTTTTATTTACTCATGCTTACAACTTTACTCATATATATCGGTAAAATTGTATTAAACTGTCTTAAAACATTAAAAGCATTATATAATTAAATAAAAATTAAACTTGAATGAATATACCTTAATAATTATTATTATTTACTTAGTAGATGTTTACTTTTGCAAAGTGAAATTTGTATTTCGTTTTCACTTGTTCAAATAAAATGTTACGATATAAAAATATATCACATCAAAAATTGAGGTGTTTCACATCTGCCTGGCGTTTCGTGACGGATCCTTTTTTGTATTATATTATTTTCTTAGTAAAAACAAAAGAATTATCTGTAAATATGAATGATGTAATTTCATATAAATATTTAAAGACGATATGAAAATACAATGTATGTAATAATCTCTGAGATTAAGAATATACAATGAATGTATAATCTTAATCTCAGAGGAAGTAGCGTACGTGTATATTAATGAAAGAATTGATATACAGTTTTCCATCAAATATGCATGAACCACATCTACAAGCGAAATATTATTGAATAAATGAAAAAATATTTTTAATGAATATTTTTACGTTTTAAAAATAATTTCACAAAAGTTATTTGCAACTGAAAGTTGTAATTAGCCTTGATAAAATATATTAACAATACAAAAACTTTGTTTGATTTATCTGTTGATCCATTTTAAAGTTTTAGCTTGCTTTAGAAACAACATCTTCGTATTGAATGTATTTGGTGTTAATTTTGTAGAAATTCATTATCTACAATTAAATGAAACTATGTGATGTAGTATTATTTCTACTTTCTTTAAGTTCTTTACCTCGACCTAGGTTTCGTTGTATTACAACATCTTCACGTGGGCTATTAGCAAAGATCTTTAAGTTCTTTACAACGAAACCTAGGTTGTAGTAAAGAACTTAAAGAAAGTAGAAATTATACTACATCACGTAGTTTCATTTAATTGTGAACATTTCATATTTTATTGTTCTGTCTTCAAATTGTTAATATTTAAAAGTTGGCATCATATCCACAATGTATATAACAATTTTCGAGGTACATGCTATTCCATTACAATTCAAAGGTTTCGGACAGCATGTTGCTGGAAGCGATGGACAAACGATTGCAGCAGCACGCACACTACACCTCGCGACAGCTGTCACCCACCGACAAGAATTTAAAACATTCAGTTGACTTCAAGATCACGTAAGTTTCGTCAGTACAACACTTTTGCGTACTTTTTAAAACTTTCAATTATCCATGAACGATTTTGATGATTCCAATCAAAACCTGAACCTAAGGAATGTAGTAGAAAAACTGCACAATATTCATCCTTTTACTGACAACCCCAGGAACTGGTGGCTTTTTAGGCACTTAGAAGTTTTGCACAGTAATATAAATATGGAATCGAAAGACTGCCTGGGCATTTGCAGTATTTTTGCTACTGCGCATCATGAAAATTTTGAAAATAATTACAACAAAAAATAAGTTTTCGGCACTATGAAATTTGAATAGTCATATATTAAACGTATTATAAAAATATGCTAAAAATATAATTTAGGCATGCTAAAATGTTTATAATTGTTGAATATTTCTAAAACTACTTGCTAAAAGCCAACTGGAAAGGGTAGTTTTAAATAATTGACAGTTTATGTGTGTGAGAGTGAAGAGTGTGTCAATAAGCCCGAGAGTGAGAGAGACAGAGAGAGAGCGTTAAACGACACCTCGAGTGTTGTCAAATCAAAATAAATTTATATAAATATAATAGATTAAATTTAAACCTTTAATAAAATATATCAAGAAGTAACAGACCAATGTTAAATAAATATATTAAGACAGAAGTAACAATCCATTGTTACTGCTTATCCATTTACGAATTGTCATAAAATTGTAAAATAAAAAATAATCTGTAAATGACATTGAAAAAGCTTTATTTACTGCGGACAGTCACTACGCAGGCGATGTGATCTACTCGGTAGCTGGCTTTATGGACAAGAACAAGGACTCTTTGTGGCAGGATCTCAAGCGCCTCATGTACTCCTCCACCAACAAGTCTCTGAGCCAGATGTGGCCCGAGGGCGGCACCGACATTCAGAAAGTAAGCGTAAATTTTTTTCATTTTTCATATTGCAACATGCAATTGTACATATTTTTCTTCCAAGAGACATTGAGCAATATTTGTGTCAATATTATAGGTTTTGCAAGGTAAACATCCTATGACATTTCCTTAATTAATTTAATATAAGTGCTGTGGTACTCTTCTTTTCAGTCTCCGAACACTTGGGAATATGTCATCCATAAGATGGTGTGCCAGTTCATTTGGGTGTATCTGTAGTCTCTCTTCGTAAGTTTCAATGGTGTCTCTTATTACTTCCTTCACAGATTTTATACCAAGGTCGTGGTGAAGTCTCTCGTTTATGACATACCATGGTGCATCAACTATCATTCTTAATATTTTTGATTGGAATCTTTGTAAGACTTCCAGGTTTGAGTTCGCAGTTGTGCCCCACAGCTGTATGCTGTATGTCCATATTGGCTTTATTATGGCTTTATATATTAGGAGTTTATTTTCCATTGACAGTGGACTGTTTTTATTAATTAACCAGTACAGCTTGCGTACTTGTTGTCCCATTGCAAGGCGTTTAGTAAAAATGTGTTTCCTCCATGTCAAACGACTGTCTAGATACATTCCAAGGTATTTGGCCTCTTCTGCTTGTGGGATTGGTATACCATTTAGTGTTACAGGCGGGCACGTTTGTCTTCGGGTAGTAAATGTGACTTGAACAGATTTGGTTTTGTTCGCCTTAATGCACCAGTCTTTTAGCCAATTGGTTATTTTGTCTAAGCTGGCCTGCAGTTTATAAGATGCCCGATTTGGTGTATCGTCAGAAGCCATAATAGCTGTATCGTCTGCAAATGTCCCCATAACGACATCATCTGATATTGGTAAATCTGCTGTGCTTCTGTACAGCGTAGGTCCCATTATACTTCCTTGCAGCACTCCTGCTAGGATTTCTTTTAGCTCTGTTCTTATGACATAAAACAAAGAGTATTAATTAGACTTCTGATTTAATAGAGATGATAGTATGAAAAGTGAAAGACTTTTCATACTAATGATAGATGCCGAATAATAAAAGAAAAACTCACCAAGCGCCAGTCTGGCTCACGCACTGAGGGTTCCATACCTCTTAGAAGGGAAATTATTTATTATAAGCCATCGCTAATACAATCGCATATAATACAATACAATACAATCTTCTTAACACAATAAATATTTAATAATATCAAATATATGTTTAGTAAGGAGAGGGGGACATACATATTACCGTAAATATCTGAAAAACTTTGACAACTAGAATCTTCATCGCATTTTTCCTGCTTTTGCGTATACTTATAGAAATTCTGTTATATTCTTAATTTAGATTCATTAGTTTCGAAAATAAGGAGGTGCGGAGTATATCTCTAAACATAAAATAATTAAAATTATGAAAAAAAATCTTCAACAACCTTTCATAAACTATAAATATAATTTAAAAATTTGATTTGTTCCTCCTAAAATTTCTATGTAAATATTTTCGAGTGTAACCTACCAAGATATGTGTGGGTTAATATGTTATAATACTATGTTAAAATTTAAAGTTTCAAAGGCATGTTTTTCATTTTGAGATGTGGCTAAAATTATGTCTATCATTCAAACTAATAAATAGCGCAATGCATAGTAAGGTAACTCGTACTGTCGAAGTTTACAATGTAAGGTGATATGAGACATTAGAAACTATATGATTTAGGACATACTGTTAATGTAGTTTTCTTTTGGAAAAGGTCGTTGTAATATTATTTTGAATGTATTATTACCCAAAATTATTCATTTTATTCAGTTTTTATGTATTGTTTTCTTATTTTGTTTGTATTTTTTGTTGCAGACATCGAAGCGTCCACCATCAGCGGCTACGCTGTTCCGCGGTTCGATGAGTGAATTAGTGCAGGGTCTGCACACCAAGGAGCCTTTCTACGTGCGCTGCATCAAGCCCAATCCCGTACAAAGCCCCAACATTTGGGACGAACAACTGGTGAGAATTGTCATTCAAAATGTTGAAGACTGTTTCGATGATCGTCCTTTGTATTAGAAATATAATATAAACTTTACGATTTTGATTTTTCACAAAGAAATGACAAGAGAGGAAAACTTACTAATGATGTGATTTTTAATTCGTTGATGTCAATTTTAATATTGACGTAATTGTAATTTTTATTCTATGTATCATATATGATCTATGTATCATATATTGGACCTATTTTATCATCAGGATGTGATGTCATCACAAATTATAAAGACAAACATCTAATAATATGATTAATTGATCTATAATAATCTATAATATGATTAATTTTTTCCAATCGTAGTTCTGGAATCTTCCAGCGCAATTGAAATGTTTGTCATTGTTTTAATTTAGTTTGTGTTATTATAATATTATATATTTATATCCACCCTATTTTGATTTTACACCTTTTCACCTGTGTGGAGTTGTCGTAATTATGCTGCACTCTCCCCCGCACTTACTAAACGCCTACATTTCATTCATCAAATGAGACCAGTTGTCGGGGTCGTGGATATATTGGCGGGAATACTCGGGATGGCCAAACTTACACGGTCTAAGCAATCAAACAAATTTTTCCGCTTCAGATGTTTTATAATATTTTTGAACTATATTATTTAAACTATATCTTACATGGCTAAATGAAATTAAGTGGACAAGCACACTGATTATGAAGATGTTGTGTACATTGATATAAATAAGAATTGCTTAATTTTTTTTAAACATTAAAATAAATTTATTTAAGTGAAATTGGCTTTTCTAGCAATAAATAATTGGGTGTGGGCTAGGGCCCTAATCTAAATGGCGCTACGATCGGTTGAATATATATCCCTGGAAAAACTATAAGCGGAAAGGATTTGAACTTATGAGAACTGCTAAATTGCAAACTAATAACAAATGTAGAGATGGCTCATGCTAGAATCTAGAGGTAGACACTAGGTGATATTTCACTCAGTAGTCGTATTTCATCCATTCGTATAAATTTTATTGTAGTGCGTCTGACCAAATAAAAATTACGAAAAACCAAATAAAAATTACGAAAAAAAAAAAAGGGTGCGTGTACTTATGTACGCGCGTGAGAAGTTATACTTCTTTGGCATCATTAAAAAATAGTTTTTTTTTTTTAATTGTAGGCAAATAATAAATTACAATAAAATAATAAAAGGACTGGAAAAGGATAGTCAACACAGTTCAGTTTAAATTTGAAAAATTAAATAAATAAATATTTATTTTCTTACATTAAGGGTAACATAAATTCTCTTATTATCCGAATGTTATTTTTAAATTATTTAAGTTAATTCATTTTCTATATATAAATATATTTAATATTTTCAAAATAAAGAAATAAATTTTATAAAACATTTAATAAAAAATTTGTGATAAAAATTAAAATTAAACATCAAATTATAATTTTAATTTTCAATATTTATTATTAAATTGAATAAATGAAAATGATAAATATTTATGAAAATAAATGAACAAATTTAATGAAAACTTTTTGATAAAAATGAAAAGTGAATATTAAAGTAAGAAAATGATAAAAATATATAAAAAATGAATAAACTTAAATTCAATGAATTCAAATTGAATTTATTATTAAATTTATTTATTTACTTTTAAAATATTGAATAACCAATAATAAATATTTTAATTTATATCATTAAATAATACATACGGATAGATAACCTCAATTATATTGGAGCACTTGAAACAGTCTATAAACACAATTTTTTCACTAATATTTACGAATAGTAAATATATTAATCAAAATATTGAATATAAATCACTACTGAATATAATTTATCAGCACATATATAAATCGCACTTATATGAAACTAAAACACGTGTGTGAATGTAGACACTAGAAACATGTGGATAAATAAATACTATGAATATGAAAACAGTGAACAGAGGCGACGATGGTGCCAACTTGCGCGACTAATAGAGGTTCTATTTCTATTTTGTTGGTAGCTTTTGTTTCGAGACTGCAACCGCTGCAACTTCATACTGTAACTTTTGTGTGACGAATCTTAAAATTTCATTTTTTCATAACCCGCCTAAAGAAGTATAACTTCAATAATTAAATAGCTTTATTTTTAAATGAAAATCACATATGTTTGTTAATTTGAAAAAAAAAAGTACTATACCAATTGAGCTGAAATATGTGTCCAATTACAGGGTAAATATTAAAAAAAAAAATTAAGGATTAAATATTTTTTTTAAATATTGAGTAATACATTTTTCTCGGATTACTTCAGAAATGTACATTAAAAATTATTACTGGTAAGACACACTAAAAAGCAAAGTTTGTTTGGCAACTCACTAGAAGTTTTTAATGTTGCCTTAATTAATGAGTAAAAAATTAGTTGCGGTAATATTACTGTCCTGACTCATGAAATATGGGTTTTTCACAATTTTTTTTAGGATTATGTAAGTTAAATATAATTTCATGTTTCAAAAATCCAAAAATTTAGTTAAGTAATTAATATTAACAAAATCCTTTTACTCTTTACCAATTTTTTGCCACAAACATTATGTGACTGGAAAAAAGCAATTGTGACAGCTATAACATTTTCTTAACCGAACCTGCCATCATCACAGACTAAATGTATTCAACGTTTGTGCAGGTGAGACATCAAGTCGCCTACCTGGGTTTGGTAGAGAATGTGCGAGTGCGTCGCGCGGGCTTCGCCAACCGACAGCGGTACGACCGATTCCTTAAACGCTACAAGATGCTCTCCCAATACACCTGGCCCAACTTCCGCCAGGGCACCGATAAGGACGGTGTTATGGTGCTGCTGCGAGATAAGAATATAACAGATGTTCAGTATGGGCATACTAAACTGTTTATAAGGTGGGTTGTTTTATGTTATGTTTATTGACGGAATACCGTATGACGCAAAAGTGTATTATAGATGCGTACGTCACTAGTAACCTGGGTAAGGTATTGTTTGATGGTATAATGTAGATAGGTACATAACAAGAGAGACTTATAGAATCTATGAAATAGTTTCTTGTTTATGAGGATAGCACTCAATGTTCTTAGAACTGGCCACTTTTAATAAAGGTAATAAAAAAATTAAATCAAAATTGAACTCTGGAATCCTTTGAAAACTATGTTTGAATTTGTCATTTGTTTTTAAAATAGGCTGCAGTTTGAAAATTGTGTGTATTGTGCCAAGATGAATTTTACGGGAAACATTTTTCTTTTCATGTTTTTTAATACCTTCTGGCTGTGTCTCAAACAAAAACAAAGTTATTTCTTGAAAAAATATTTTTTATTATTTTAGATGGTATATTTTCAGAGAAATACTGAAAAATATACAAAAAATTATGTTTTATTTATATAATTTGTCCCATATATATTTTGTATATATATTTTTAAAACTGTGAAAAGCCTTGATTCCTCTTTAATTGAATGCTATGAATTTTGTAAATAAATTTATATTTTGATTGTATTGAATTTAGTTCTGCAGTTACAATTTTAGTTAAAACTAGCTATGACTTCGTTTGCTTGTAATTAGAAAAAAAATTTTTTTTCTCTCATGTTCCTCCTGGGTATATACAATCACAAATACAAACCATAGAAAATTTCATCAAAATGCATTCAGATTTTCCGTGATACCTGCTCAAATTAATATACAGACAACAATACTAAAAAAAGGCTTCTGGCTTATATTATCATTCTATATGCTAAAACAATCACTTTTTCTAAGATATTTTCTATGTACATAATTCACTCTGTTACAATTTTATTAAACAACATTGAAACAATGAAATATAGTTATGTACATACACCAAACATATTACATTCATTTACTTTATCAAGGGTTGGTAAAAATATAACATTTAATGAAATATTACAGGAGCGCCAAAACTTTGCACGCTTTGGAAGCAGACCGAGCCGCACTCATACCCAGCATTGTCATCCTGCTGCAGAAATTGTGGCGTGGCGCCATTGCCAGAAGACGCTACAAGAAGATGAAGGCCGCCATTGTTATTTCTAATGCTTGGAAGTAAGAAATTTTTTAAATATTAACAGTACTTTAAACATTACTAATACAATGTGTGACCGTGCTGATAACACTTTTAGTAGAAAAAAGTGGCAACACGTAACTCGAAATTCTATGTTTTGCAGCTCTGCAAAATATATTTCTTGTACGTATGTTTTGAAAAAAGGAGTAAATTTGACCACTGGTATTATAAAAAATGTTGTTACTGACGTTACGGAAAGTAGATGCAATTTTTTTTTATCAAAAAAGAAAATAGGAAAATTTTTAATACCAAAGGTCCAACAAAAGAATAGGTTCTGGAATTCTTAAAAAATATACGTTATTCCTGCTTCTAATAGAAATGGTTTTCACATAACTCTGTTATAGCTGTGATAACTCTTAAATACTGTGAGTGAAATGGTTAAATATTTAGTACCAATTCAATGAATTACTGTAAATTCTCGGTTCTATAAATTTTAATTCCAAAAAAATGTTTTTGTATATAATATTAAGCTACGTTTGTTAAAATGCTTTCGTTTCTTATACGATTTGCGTATCATCTCCATTAGGCGCTACAAGTTCCGCATGTATGTGGCCAATCTCCAGGCCCTTGTGAAGCAGAGCGGTCAGCGTCGCCTCCCACATTGGCCACCAGCACCACGCGGCGTCAATGTGGCACTGCTACAGGCAGCGCATGCACGTTGGTGCGCCTGGTGTGTGCTGCGCCCCATACCCCGTGACCAGTGGCCTCAACTCAAGTATGTATATATTCAGTCTGTTATAAACCAAGGCACTTTAGGAATATTTTTGAGTAGGTACAAACAAGCATACCAAAAGAGTTTCACATTTATATAGTTTGATATTTTGTCAAATATCTGGTAATAGATATCTAATTACTTTTCTGAATATGGAGACAGATATTGGCAGTCTAAATTGACAGACAAGATATTGTTATATTCAGTTTCAGCATTTTTGGAGGTTAAGTATATTACCGCCTTCAGCCTGAACATCTCCAACCATTTTGGCAAATTAGGTACTGTTAGATTCATTTTGATTATGAAATTGACACTGGATCCACAATTTCATAATAAATTCAATGTGAGTGAATGCGAACACCTATTTTATTTGACTTTGTATATAAGCTGTTATATATAAAACATTTTATTACTTCAATATAATACGGTAGTTGACTCATTTTAAATTTTGATATTTTTCATATAATATTGTGAAATATAAGTTAATTAAAAACCAGTCTTGAAATAAATTCGAAAATTCATTGAAAAATAAGCCAGTTGTAGGCCAGTAGTATATCCCTGTCTCTTTTCCTCTTGTAGAATATAATGTGCAATATTAAAAATGACCTCACAACACAGTATTGCCGTCCTTCTCTAAAGGTTAAATTTAAGCTTTTATAACTCGGTCAATTTTTAAGATTATTAAAAAATCACTCATCATCAACTTGTACCTTGAAATTATGATTAATGAAATAAAAAAAATTTAGTCAAATACCCAATTTAGTGTTCTATCAAAATCCACTATATATGTTTTGGCTCGTCATTGTCCCAAATTTTTTATTTTCTCTCAACTTTACGATATTCC
Organism: Druceiella hillmani; assembly: GCA_039881145.1. NCBI lineage: Eukaryota > Metazoa > Arthropoda > Insecta > Lepidoptera > Hepialidae > Druceiella > Druceiella hillmani. The sequence goes on along the minus strand of JAYKKI010000065.1, from coordinate 5,927,470 downwards.
TAATTTTAAGGAAAACATGTGTAGAATAATAAATAATCATATTCTAATGCCTTATTCTTATAATCAGCTATTTAAAAATATTTCACAAATTCCAAATCTAAAATAGATCAAAAATGATTTTGGAGTATTGTAAAAATAATTTGTCATTTTCCTGTTTAATTTTGTATTCATAAAATATTTCCCGTGGATGTGTATCATCACTAATCCAAGAGCACTGTACGCCGTTATTTTGTTGGTTTTGCCAAAACATTCAACGGTATTTCGCATTTCAAGAAGATATCAGACAAATAATTATTAGTCTGTGGAGTTGCTGTTATTAATTAAAGTTAATAATTTTTTAAATATCATTTAACTTAAAATTAAGTTTTATAAATCATCAACTTTTTTGTTTTTCTTTCCATTTTCAATTTATATAGTATAAAACTTAATATTGTCAATACTGTCATCATCCTAGCATTATTAGCCTATCCACGTGATGACAGCGAAATTATATTTCACCAGGGAAATTACACTAAAGGGAATTTACGCTTAAAATTATAACTATGTCACGAACTTGTATAATAAGTATATAATGGTTTAATGATAACTATGCCAAATGAATGCCATAACAATGAATAAAAACTTTAAATGCAATAAATGGAACAAAAAATTTTGACAAGAGAATAGCGACAAAATATGAATTGGCTCTTGTACAATGAGGGTTCCGCAACTGTGCAAATTATGTAACTACACATTTATAGCTTACGTTACTGAAACTATGTGTTATTAACCATTTTGAGTGCCATTGTTTTTTACTCACATATACTTAAAAATGCCAAAGAAATCTTTTGTTTTTGATGTCATTTACCCTTGTCTCGAAAAAAAACTGTATCTCTTCCAAAAATTATCCAATTTTAATAATTTTTTCGGTGTTTGCTTAACAAAAACTTGTACAAGGATAATAAAATAAAAAGAAAATTATGGAAATATATATTGGGAACAAAAATTATAACAAAAACTGAAATCAAGGTCACATCGTCATTTTCGCAGTCCGGTACATCCTCCGTATAAGCGAAATAATTCTTATTGACACTATTATCACTATCACTCATAATTTGCATTACGTCAAATTGTGAGCACACCACAATGTCACTCCCACTATCACTTTCTTCACAACTTGAAAAATGATCATTTTCACTCGTATTATTTTCGTATTCCGACATTATAGGGTAAAAATTTTCTTTTCCTGGATCCTTTTCATATTGTAATTACTAATAATATTATAATTTGAACTTTATGTAACACGTGGAAAGATAAAAAATTAGCAATGCGTGCGAGCAATCTCCCCTACCACGCACTAAACAGCATCTGATTTCGTGAGCGCCATCGCGCTTATGGCAAATTTAGTTAGTAAGCGCATGAGCGTGATGGCGCTCGTCGGCACTCTAACGGTTAAACTACCATTTGCTGGAATTTGTTCTTACTAGTGCAGTTGGGTTTTTGTATTGTTCATACCTATCTTGTTATTTCCGTGTAACATATAGATGTTGTGGAATTGGTGTAAGCTAGCTTCTATGGTTTTTTGAGTATAAGATATAATGAAACCATCAGTAAATTTTTTTAAAATTTCATCCCATTTTCAACACGCAAGTGTTAAATGTGGTTTAGTGAACTGCACAGGGGTATGTGACGTACCATTAATGCGATAATGACAAAAATACAGCGAGCGCCTTATTGGGAATTGAATATTCTGCACTACATACATAATTTGCGGAAAGTAATATAGGTACATAATACATAAGTATTTTATAAATTCTTATGTCATGCTCAAACATGTCTATAAAAGTTTATGGTAGCTAAGCAACGATTCTAATACCCTGGTAACGATTCTAATACCGATATTTAGATTTTCTATGGTGATTCGCCTTCTACATTTCTTTTGAGTTAAAAATTGTAAAACATATTTTAATAATTCACATTAATTTATCTTAAGTACTCTAGCAAGCTCAGTCTGAAGAGTTTCTTTTACAGTTCCAAAAGTAAAGAAGTTGGTCTACTCGAATTCCAGTTGAAAGTACTTCTCGAAAACATACTTTCAGGATGTTTTCGAAACTTAATAGTTCGAAAATGAAAAGTTGTAAACGGTACATACAAATCATCTTAAAAGACCTTTCTAAGAAAACCTCACACAAAGGTGTGCTGAAATTTTTTTTTCATAGCCTATTTTTAAAAAAAATTATGTAGTCATATATTACATAAATTGTTTAAAATTTTTTATAAGATCTTTATACAAAGTATATTCTTACAAAATTTCATTTAAGAGACAGAAATTATATAGGTTCAGTGTTTGACTACAGAATCCTAAAAAGTAGCATTTTCTAATTTTATATTCTGAATTTTTAGAATGAAAATAAGTGCAGCGAGCAGCCTGCGCAACCGCCGTCGCGAGTGGGGCGCCAACCGACAGTGGTTCGGTGACTACCTAGCACAAAGCTCGTACAACCCGCACGCAGCCGTCTACGCCAATGCCATCGCTGCTCTTAAGAAGACCCACGCAGTAAATAAGGTGCTCTTCTCGTGCAACGTGCACAAGATCAACAAAGGCAACAAAGCATCAGAAAGGTCAATTTTGATTACAGACAAAGCTATTTACAAGCTGAACTCAAGTACATTCAAGCCGATGAAGAAGCCTATACCAATTTCAGATGTGAGTAGAATATGAAATTTATCTTTATATAAATAATATTTGTGTGATTGTGATCTATAAGCTCTAAAATATAGATAAAAGTTGGTAAAACTATATATATATATATATATAAATATATATATACACACTAGGGTATACACAGTGTCCGGGAATAAGTGTGGGAATAAGGTGTCCGGGAATAAGTGGGACAAAGAAAGATGCTATTCGTTGGTTATAAAGGAATAAATTGCACTCCACCCAATACTTGTCTGGAGTGCGGTGATTACCCAGGCAGCTAGATGTTTTCACAGCTGTTTGCGGGTTATACCCCTGAGCAGCGTTGAATAATGTGCACAAGTATCGTGTGTACGTAAAAGATGATAAATAATAAAGAATATTATTTTTAATTTTCCCAAATAAAAGAAATAATGTTTTAAATTTTATTTTAATGACAATAAACTAGCCAGTCCATGAATAACGTCTTTCTTTGACCGACACTTATTCCCAAACACCGTGTAAAATCCCCATTTAATCCCATTCTAAACCAAACTCTTAGTAACCGAACACATCGGGTGGCAGAGACTTGTGTAGGAAGAAAGGGTTGCGTGACCTTAATTAGCCAATCAATAAACAGGATTGCATGTTGATAGACACTGCTAATTGGCTTGTCAGTTTATTGGATAGTAATGCGTTATGTAGTATTTTTATGTAAAAAATAACGAGTCTAGCTCACACACGCACCTCGTTTGAAGTGAATTTACTCTACTAATTATAAGGCATCATTAATATGGACTACTGCAATAAATATTTAGTAAATCCCTAATATAATTAAGCAGTGGGAACATATATGTTATTGTGAATATTATAGTTTTCCTGCAATTTTTGCATAGAATTCTAAAACTGTTTCTTTTTTCATAATTTTAGGTTCTATGGTTTCAAAAATAGGGGCAAAATTATGAAAAAAATATGTTGAGACCTATTTAACTTGCCCTTTCAAATGATACCCCATACCTATAAACAAAATTTGAAAAATAATTTTCAAGTACTTAACCCCCGGTCCTCAAAATGGCCATAAAATGATTTTGAGTGTTTGTTGTTGATATGTTTATACAAAAAATATGTTTTATTACTATATCAAAATTAAAGTTTTTACATCAATCGGTTTCTATGAGAAACGGCTGTGACAGACGGAGAGACAGAAACGTGAGTGATCTTATGGAGGTTCCGTTTTCCCTTCTGAGGTACGCACACCTAAAAAGGAGAACTTTGAACTGAGCATATTAGACAAATTTAAGAAAAGGCACGGAATTTGATATTTTCATATAACTGATGAGAAACTTTCTATCTATATAGCTACTGTCGAACCATTTCAACACATTTTTTAAAGAATGAGTGTGAACTAAATTTAGCACCAGATAAAATTTATAACGCTGATGAGAGTGATATAATGTCGGAAGTTTTTCTTTACCAAACTCTTCCACATAGCAATAAAGATTACTATAGTTGGGAAAGCAGCGTAAAGCATTGATTACGACAGATTTGTTTTCGTGTCGCTTTTTTGTAACATGATCCAAATGCATATTTGACTAGTGACAAAGCAAATGTATGTTTTTTCCACCAAATTACTGTGCGTGGAGCGCAGCAACCAGTGGATCAGAATGTCATCCAAGCGGTGAAAAATGCTTAGTAGAAAAAAACTGCTTTTGAAGCTTTTCGTAGAGAAATATAACATCATCATGATCCTAAAAAAAATTAATTTGTGTTATGTAATTGTACAACTTGGCAGAAAATCATGACAGTTCTGTCAACTCAAAGTGATTCATGAGTCGTATGGATGAGAATTCTGATTCAGCATTTGACAGTGAACATAGTTGCGTGGCTTAAATATCTTTCAATCTTGTACGACTTGGCATTTTTGCCAAGTGAGTTCGTGAATGTTGTTATGGATTAAGAATTCTAATTTAGAGTTTGACATTGAAGTTGATTTACCTGTAATTGTGCATATGAAAGTACTGAAAACATCTTTAAATATTGTACGACTTGGCAGAAAATCATAGCAGTTCTGCCAACTTAACGTGAGTTCAGGAATGTTACAGTTAAGAATTCTGATTCAGAATTCGACGTTGAAGGTGATTTACCTGTAAATGCGCATATGAAACTATCCAAAATATCTTTAAATCTTCTACGACTTGGCAGAAAATCATGGCAGTTCTGCCAACTTAACGTGAGTTCATGAATGTTATGGTTAAGAATTCTGATTCAGAGTTTGACAGTGAAGGTGATTTATCTGTAATTGTGCATATGAAAGTACCCAAAATATCTTTAAATATTGTACGACTTGGCAGAAAATCATAGTAGTTCTGCCAACTTAACGTGAGTTCATGAATGTTATGGTTAAGAATTCTGATTCAGAGTTTGACAGTGAAGGTGATTTATCTGTAATTGTGCATATGAAAGTACCCAAAATATCTTTAAATATTGTACGACTTGGCAGAAAATCATAGTAGTTCTGCCAACTTAACGTGAGTTCATGAATGTTACAGTTAAGAATTCTGATTCAGAATTTGACGTTGAAGCTGATTTACCTGTATATGAAACTATCCAAAATATCTTTAAATCTTCTACGACTGGGCAGAAAATCATGGCAGTTCTGCCAACTTAACGTGAGTTCATGAATGTTATGGTTAAGAATTCTGATTCAGAGTTTGACAGTGAAGGTGATTTACCTGTAATTGTGCATATGAAAGTACCCAAAATATCTTTAAATATTGTACGACTTGGCAGAAAATCATGGCAGTTCTGCCAACTTAACGTGAGTTCATGAATGTTATGGTTAGGAATTCTGATTCAGATTTTGACAGTGAAGGTGATTTATCTGTAATTGTGCATATGAAAGTACCCAAAATATCTTTAAATATTGTACGACTTGGCAGAAAATCATAGTAGTTCTGCCAACTTAACGTGAGTTCATGAATGTTACAGTTAAGAATTCTGATTCAGAATTTGACGTTGAAGCTGAATTACCTGTATATGAAACTATCCAAAATATCTTTAAATCTTCTACGACTGGGCAGAAAATCATGGCAGTTCTGCCAACTTAACGTGAGTTCATGAATGTTATGGTTAAGAATTCTGATTCAGAGTTTGACAGTGAAGGTGATTTATCTGTAATTGTGCATATGAAAGTACCCAAAATATCTTTAAATATTGTACGACTTGGCAGAAAATCATAGTAGTTCTGCCAACTTAACGTGAGTTCATGAATGTTACAGTTAAGAATTCTGATTCAGAATTTGACGTTGAAGCTGAATTACCTGTATATGAAACTATCCAAAATATCTTTAAATCTTCTACGACTGGGCAGAAAATCATGGCAGTTCTGCCAACTTAACGTGAGTTCATGAATGTTATGGTTAAGAATTCTGATTCAGAGTTTGACAGTGAAGGTGATTTATCTGTAATTGTGCATATGAAAGTACCCAAAATATCTTTAAATATTGTACGACTTGGCAGAAAATCATAGTAGTTCTGCCAACTTAACGTGAGTTCATGAATGTTACAGTTAAGAATTCTGATTCAGAATTTGACGTTGAAGCTGAATTACCTGTATATGAAACTATCCAAAATATCTTTAAATCTTCTACGACTGGGCAGAAAATCATGGCAGTTCTGCCAACTTAACGTGAGTTCATGAATGTTATGGTTAAGAATTCTGATTCAGAGTTTGACAGTGAAGGTGATTTATCTGTAATTGTGCATATGAAAGTACCCAAAATATCTTTAAATATTGTACGACTTGGCAGAAAATCATAGTAGTTCTGCCAACTTAACGTGAGTTCATGAATGTTACAGTTAAGAATTCTGATTCAGAATTTGACGTTGAAGCTGAATTACCTGTATATGAAACTATCCAAAATATCTTTAAATCTTCTACGACTGGGCAGAAAATCATGGCAGTTCTGCCAACTTAACGTGAGTTCATGAATGTTATGGTTAAGAATTCTGATTCAGAGTTTGACAGTGAAGGTGATTTATCTGTAATTGTGCATATGAAAGTACCCAAAATATCTTTAAATATTGTACGACTTGGCAGAAAATCATAGTAGTTCTGCCAACTTAACGTGAGTTCATGAATGTTACAGTTAAGAATTCTGATTCAGAATTTGACGTTGAAGCTGAATTACCTGTATATGAAACTATCCAAAATATCTTTAAATCTTCTACGACTGGGCAGAAAATCATGGCAGTTCTGCCAACTTAACGTGAGTTCATGAATGTTATGGTTAAGAATTCTGATTCAGAGTTTGACAGTGAAGGTGATTTACCTGTAATTGTGCATATGAAAGTACCCAAAATATCTTTAAATATTGTACGACTTGGCAGAAAATCATGGCAGTTCTGCCAACTTAACGTGAGTTCATGAATGTTATGGTTAAGAATTCTGATTCAGAGTTTGACAGTGAAGGTGATTTATCTGTAATTGTGCATATGAAAGTACCCAAAATATCTTTAAATATTGTACGACTTGGCAGAAAATCATAGTAGTTCTGCCAACTTAACGTGAGTTCATGAATGTTACAGTTAAGAATTCTGATTCAGAATTTGACGTTGAAGCTGAATTACCTGTATATGAAACTATCCAAAATATCTTTAAATCTTCTACGACTGGGCAGAAAATCATGGCAGTTCTGCCAACTTAACGTGAGTTCATGAATGTTATGGTTAAGAATTCTGATTCAGAGTTTGACAGTGAAGGTGATTTACCTGTAATTGTGCATATGAAAGTACCCAAAATATCTTTAAATATTGTACGACTTGGCAGAAAATCATGGCAGTTCTGCCAACTTAACGTGAGTTCATGAATGTTATGGTTAAGAATTCTGATTCAGAGTTTGACAGTGAAGGTGATTTACCTGTAATTGTGCATATGAAAGTACCCAAAATATCTTTAAATATTGTACGACTTGGCAGAAAATCATGGCAGTTCTGCCAACTTAACGTGAGTTCATGAATGTTATGGTTAAGAATTCTGATTCAGATTTTGACAGTGAAGGTGATTTATCTGTAATTGTGCATATGAAAGTATCTAAAAAATCTTGAAATATTGTACGACTTGGCAGAAAATCGTGGCAGTTCTGCCAACTTAACGTGAGTTCATGAATGTTTATGGTTAAGAATTCTGATTCAGAGTTTGACAGTCAAGGTGATTTACCTGTAATTGTGCATATGAAAGTATCTAAAAAATCTTGAAATATTGTACGACTTGGCAGAAAATCGTGGCAGTTCTGCCAACTTAACGTGAGTTCATGAATGTTTATGGTTAAGAATTCTGATTCAGAGTTTGACAGTCAAGGTGATTTACCTGTAATTGTGCATATGAAAGTATCTAAAAAATCTTGAAATATTGTACGACTTGGCAGAAAATCGTGGCAGTTCTGCCAACTTAACGTGAGTTCATGAATGTTTATGGTTAAGAATTCTGATTCAGAGTTTGACAGTCAAGGTGATTTACCTGTAATTGTGCATATGAAAGTATCTAAAAAATCTTGAAATATTGTACGACTTGGCAGAAAATCGTGGCAGTTCTGCCAACTTAACGTGAGTTCATGAATGTTTATGGTTAAGAATTCTGATTCAGAGTTTGACAGTCAAGGTGATTTACCTGTAATTGTGCATATGAAAGTATCTAAAAAATCTTGAAATATTGTACGACTTGGCAGAAAATCATGGCAGTTCTGCCAACTTAACGTGAGTTCATGAATGTTTATGGTTAAGAATTCTGATTCAGAGTTTGACAGTCAAGGTGATTTACCTGTAATTGTGCATATGAAAGTATCTAAAAAATCTTGAAATATTGTACGACTTGGCAGAAAATCGTGGCAGTTCTGCCAACTTAACGTGAGTTCATGAATGTTTATGGTTAAGAATTCTGATTCAGAGTTTGACAGTCAAGGTGATTTACCTGTAATTGTGCATATGAAAGTATCTAAAAAATCTTGAAATATTGTACGACTTGGCAGAAAATCGTGGCAGTTCTGCCAACTTAACGTGAGTTCATGAATGTTTATGGTTAAGAATTCTGATTCAGAGTTTGACAGTCAAGGTGATTTACCTGTAATTGTGCATATGAAAGTATCTAAAAAATCTTGAAATATTGTACGACTTGGCAGAAAATCATGGCAGTTCTGCCAACTTAACGTGAGTTCATGAATGTTTATGGTTAAGAATTCTGATTCAGAGTTTGACAGTCAAGGTGATTTACCTGTAATTGTGCATATGAAAGTATCTAAAAAATCTTGAAATATTGTACGACTTGGCAGAAAATCGTGGCAGTTCTGCCAACTTAACGTGAGTTCATGAATGTTTATGGTTAAGAATTCTGATTCAGAGTTTGACAGTCAAGGTGATTTACCTGTAATTGTGCATATGAAAGTATCTAAAAAATCTTGAAATATTGTACGACTTGGCAGAAAATCGTGGCAGTTCTGCCAACTTAACGTGAGTTCATGAATGTTTATGGTTAAGAATTCTGATTCAGAGTTTGACAGTCAAGGTGATTTACCTGTAATTGTGCATATGAAAGTATCTAAAAAATCTTGAAATATTGTACGACTTGGCAGAAAATCATGGCAGTTCTGCCAACTTAACGTGAGTTCATGAATGTTTATGGTTAAGAATTCTGATTCAGAGTTTGACAGTCAAGGTGATTTACCTGTAATTGTGCATATGAAAGTATCTAAAAAATCTTGAAATATTGTACGACTTGGCAGAAAATCGTGGCAGTTCTGCCAACTCAAAGTGAGTTCATGATTGTTGTGAATGAGAATTCTGATTCAAGAGCTTGACAGTGAAGGTGATTTATCTGTAATTGCGCATATGAAAGTACCCAAAATATCTTTAGGTATTGTACGATTTTGTACAAAATTGTAGCAGTTTTGCCAACTCAAAGTGAGTTCATGAATGATATGAATGAGAATTCTGATTCAGAGTTTAACAGTGAACGTGATTAGGTTTTGCATAAAGTTAATATAACTATTCATATAAAAATAAATTGTTTATTACCGTTAGGCGGGAACATTTTTTAACGTTGTTTAAAAAAATATTACAGTATTAAGGTAGCTTTAATATACAGAATATGTAGCATACGTAATTCTTAGATACATGTAACTTGTTATTTTATTCAATTTATGTATTTAATTATAGAAAAGTTGGTATATATTGTTTAATATTTTATAAAAAATAACGCGTAGTTGCTACTTGAACCTTCGAGGCCAACCAATATGATAATTGAAATCGAATTTTGGAAAGATATATCAAATTATTATGACAATATTTATAAAAATATTATCTACATTCGTATATTTTAGAGTTTACCTTTATCAATAGGGTAATCATTTTAACATCAAATCTTTTACAAACAGTTTATGCAAACCGAGATTCATATTCTTAGAATCAACGCAATAAATATAATATTCACGCTCTTGTATATTATAGGTGGGAGTGATCCGAGTGATGAGTGGTGACGTGCAACTGGTGGTAATCAGCATCCCGTCGACGAAGAACGACCTCGTGGTGGGACTGGTACCCGCCCAACCGGTGGCCGTTACTTACACGGGACAGACCAAGTTAGGCCTTAAGCCTGCCCCACCAAAACCCGATTTTGTCGGGGAGCTTATCGGGGTACTGGCCAACCGGTTCCTTATGTGAGTATGATTTTTTTACAATCGTTTTCTAGATATACAAAAATTTTAAAATAAACTACTTAAAAATTGTATCATCATCATCATCATATCATCATCATCATATATATTAATACGCTACGGTTAAGATGTTACTCTCCCTTTTTAGAAAAAACCTCACAACTAATCCACATAAATTATATATCATTTTATAGATAATTGCTTGCTCTACCGGCATCCACAACTAAAAAATTTATTATTGCTATTGTTTTTGCAAATTAATTAATTATTAAAATTATATACACAAAACAGCAATGCTGCCATCTAACGGCTCAATGCCAATATGATTGACGGTCGGTAAAATTTTTGTTTAATTTCAAATCCACTCACGTATAAATAAAGTGGCGCTTTAGCTCAATGGTTTTGATACTTGCGCCTCTATATGTCAGACTTCGCACGGGTCACACTAGTATTTAACTATACATTTCATTTTTTTACCAAATAGCAAAAATTACATATTAACGATGGCAAGTATATAAGCACCTTATGACATTTGGTTATTTCTCATAACCAATATTAAATGCTGTTGCAAATAGGAGTTTATACACATTATTGTGTGATTGCGTTTATATTGCAATTTATATCTGCTTTGCAATTTTTTATGAGGTGAAATCAATTTTAACATATACAAGCACTCCATTCATAAATAATTATAAGGCTGCACTCCCACCTAGGATAAATGATGAAATTATATTTTAGTGTTCGCTTAGAATTTTGTAATTGCTGCAACTAGCAATTTGTAATTGCTGCAACTGCTACTCACTTACGTTACTACTTTGTAAGCAATAATTTGTATATAAATCATTAAATTCCGGCTACTCTATTACGACTGGAAAGTCTATGTATTTGATAATTCATAGAAAATAAAATATTTACATTTGGTTGAGTAAAGGCGGGTCGGATCTCCTGTGCCAAAAATCTAACAAAACATGTTTAGTGAACATGTTAGCAAGACATAACTGTCTCCGTTGTAAACGAAAAATAAACACTCAATTTAGATAATGTTTTATTTGAGCTAAAATTAATTCAGACGAGGATGATGTACTTGAAGTTCTTAAAATTATTTCTCATACAAGAAGAAGAAACTGATAATAAATAACAATGTATTGAATTTATTCCAATTCATATGATCTTCAAGCCACCACACACAAATTTGAATGTTTCTCTGACTGACACTGTAAAAGAGGAGCGAGCAAGTGACGTATGCGACGTTTGAAAGCAACGGCGGAATAAACATTTCCCTTCCCCCATAGGTGAACGGGGGGATGTTATCCATTCGTCTCGGATAACATGGTTGCATGTTTTTGTTCAACAATGTTCAACTTTGGCCATGCCCGTATTTTGTTCGAAAAACTTGTTACGGCTCATTTCTAACAAAAATATGGTTGCAGGAGGACCCGGCTTAAGAATTTATATAATAGTTTATATAATATTATTATTTCGTAATGATAATCTATCTATACATATAATAACCTTTACATATTTAAAGATATTTTACGAAAAATAAGTGAGATGAAATAAGCTGTTACAATCAGGATGTGATTAATGATTGTCTAAATAAACATCTTACTGTCTTTAATAACTCGCTAATTAAAGTAACTTATGTAAACAAAGTTTCAGGCAAGAAATTATGTAATAAGACATACGTAACTCTAATGATATGAGACCAGAGAAATATACTGCAAGCCGAGTCAGCTGACAGATGACATTTCTAAAATTATTGATCAATTTTAATACAATTACAATAAAATAACTGTTTGGCGTCACTCATAAGGTTAAGTCTTACTTCCATTGAATTCATTAACTTAATCATTCACTCACTGTGTGCAATTAATTGATGCTCTAATCACAGATTTGACTAGCCTGTAGATAAGCCTGAATTTTTTATTTATAACTCCTATGCGTGCAAACTTATGATAAAAAAAGATGTACATGTCTTATGCAAGCAACCAAATAACTGCTGGTCTACTTATTGCCCAACCTAGATGGTCTCATGACTAAACACGCCTTGTTCATCGAAGATTTACCCAAAAATTTTTAAAGCTTCACAATTTTAATTTTTTCTCAGAAATTAAATTATACGATCCATTAATTCATAGACCCAAACATTTATTATCAAATATTATGCTGAAGTTCCCGACACTTTTTAATTAAACATCTCACCACTCTACAGGCTGCGCAACGCAGAGCTGCAGGTGGAGGTGGAGACAGGTGACACGACGCGCTGCATGCTAGGTGGGCGGCCACGTCCCCTGCAACTACCCCCCGCCCCCTCACCGACCCCACCGCTCGCAGCTTTCACGCACGCGCACAACACCATCACGTACCACCCTACCGCTGCTAGGGCTTAGCAGTGCGCTGCCGCTGCTGATGCTGCAGCCCTTACAGCTGTGGAGGGATGTAATTAGGGTGTCTTTTTGACTGGATAAATCTGATGTCATTGAAAGTTCAATTTTGAAGTAAATTTATTAGTTCTTTTGTTACCAGACGGTATAAGAAGTGTCGTGTATTCACTTTTCTAGTTATTTTCTGGAATAAAATGTTATTACAATATCAAAATTAATAACTAAGACAAAATGGATATTTCAGATGTTAATTTTTTTTTTTAAATTTTGTGTTTGATAATTTCTCCAAAAATGTGTAAAGGTCTTTAAATGCGTAAAGATCACTGAAATTTTGGTTTTGCCGTATTACATTTTAGTATGACAGTAATTCGAGTTCTCTAAATCAGCATTAGTAAATAAATTGACAATTCAAACATCTTGTCCACAGTACAGAACTTTCTTTACCCAAGCATTGGAGAGATACCCCGATTATGGATAGACATATTTGATTATTAAGACGTCGGGCATTGACAGGTATTGTAGCAATAAGTACTGTGATGGAAAGTTGGACTTCATTCAGTTTTTATTATTTTTAAATTCAATATATTGGATTCCTGTAGTATACATGAGAATTTTGAAAGAAATCATTGATATGCATAATTAATATACTTGAAAGCTTTGCAAATTGAACGCTGTACAGAACGTCATACACGATGAACGTGTAAAGCTAATCCAATTTATAAAGCAAATGGAATTTTTTTGAATGTTACAAGCAAAGGATGGGTGTCTGTAACATAGATGTATGTATTTTCCCAAAAAAGGTAAGGTTACTTAATTTTTTACCGCGATATGACTTCTAATTGACATGGGATTAGAAGTCATATCGCGTAACCCGATATGACTTCTAATCCCGCGAGCACAAGTGTAATAGCACGAGCACAAGTGCAACACTTGTGCTCGCGCTGTTCAGACATATATATTTTGGTTAAAATGAGATAACCATAAACACAATTATATATTATAAGAAAGGGAACGAAATAATGGATCGAATGGTTACATATTTGTCTACGGCACACAGTTCTTTTACTGTGAATTGAAATTATTTTTTCTTTGTACAAGATGGCAATCATCAACGATGAAATAAATTTTTATTAGGATAAGTAAATTTTTTATTTATGTTCGTGTTTAATTATTGTTTATTATTTTTATGGTAATAACCAAAATGGCACAAGCTTGGAATTTTTTTTCATCTCGTTCAATATTTTTTAGACTCGTAACTACAAAATGCTTCAATTACGTTGTAACTACATTTCTACTCTCGCTACGTAAAAAATTCATTACAACAAATCAATACTTCTAGATTATACATCATTTTATTGACATGGCATGAAAGCCAATATTATGTAAAGTGACCTGCGTGCTAGAGGGTTAAGAAAAAACCAAGCTAAATCAAAATAGTTTAATAAGTAAATTACTTTGCAATGAGAATCATACCGCAAAATAAATAGTTCAAAAGACCAATGTTGATAATAATTAAAATAATAAATAATAATTAATCCGAGTCGCAGTTAAGCATTTAAAAAGTCGCGGCAAGATAATTCATGCAGTAGAGCGATACGCTCCTTAATAGACAGCTGTCATTATGTCATTCGTAGCTTTTGTTTTTCATGCAAGTCTAACGAACTGATTTATAAATAGATGCGTTATACTCATACTAAATACATTATAAAAATAGCGCCAATATTAAACGTATACAATCCGAGCTATATATTATAATTTTGTATATTTATATGAGGATAATGCTCGAAGACCCATTACTCTATATGGAAACATTGTTATTAGAAAGAGATAATCATATGTTCCAAGTTTCATGTGATTAACCGCTGATTAATGAGAACGCGTTGTCCGGTTCGCAAGTAGAAGCATTTTTTTCTATCGCTCTTACATAAAACTCAACTAGCGTCTCGCTCACGCTACCGCGCTAGGTTGGGAAAAGTTAATTTTAATTATATATTTTATCATTAATATTTACAAAGTATGTACAAATAAAATGAAACATATTTCATGTTTTTCACAGGATAGCATTTTTAAATATTTTTTTAATACATTTGACAACTCGAAGAGACGTAGACTTTCGACGTAAGACAGTGTACGACTAAACCAATTCCAGGCAATTACCTTACCTTTTAAGTTACCAGTTTGCAGCACAAGTTACGCATCTATGTATAAAATATCATTGAAACCGACACTTATTTTTCCGTATATAGCTGTTTAAAGGACAAAACGTTACAATAATTGATTCGTATAAAAAAATTATAAACCATGCAAAACAGACAATTTTCAGAGAAAATCTTAAATGTTAGTATGTAAAGTGTTAATAAGAAATGTAAATTATAATGGAATATAAGTAAAATTAACGGAACTTTATGGCATATTTCCTTCAGTCAAGAAATCTTATATTTTTATGACTTTAACGGAATCTTTTTATATTGTGAACACCACCCATCCTTTGCAAATCAAATTTTTATTGTGCGGAAGTTATCATACTTGTGGGACATTGTATTTTTTTTCAAACAAGTAACTGAAAGGTCCAAAAGAAACGGAAAAATTTAATGCATCACATTGTGGAAGTTGTAAGCTAATACAAAATTGACTTACTTAGGTATTTAATACTTAATTTTAAACAATACGTTTTGGCTTTTTATATTTTATTTTTGTATATATATTGTTTACTTTGCTATTTTTATAAATTATATAATTTTACATTTAGATTGTAGTTGAATAAAAAAAATATAAATGTTAGTGAGATTTACAGCATTTGTGAGTTAAATGGGTGACTTCTAACTTTCTTTACTGTGAAAAACAATGTGCCTTGTGATTAATATATTAAAATATAAAAGTGTAATTTATTTTTGGTAATTTTTTATAATTTATGCTCGAGTGTTCATGATTTACAAACAAATTACTAAAATGGTCTATAAGTAAGCACGCACTTTATCTAGTGAGGTAATGTGCTTATGCTGTTTTTGTCTTTGAATCTGTTTTTAAAAATATTTTAGATGTCTTCAAATATTATTCTTGTTTATGCCTTGTAAAAATATATGAAACTATTTTTGTTTTTAAAAATGCTTTGTTACTCTATGGACACTCAAACTCTATTCTGCACTCTATGCTAATTATATGTCAGTTAAAAATCATAGACACATCTTATATACAATTTATTTTTTTATAATTTTTTTCTAGATTAGTTGTATACTGAGTCATTTTATTAATGTTAAAACTAATTTTGTTTTTTTTTTCAAGCAAAAGTAACAGTATTTTATATTTTTATAGTGTTTAAATTATTTGAATTGTTTTTCTTGCATGTTAAAACATTTGGCTGTGCATTTACTGGTTGGGAAACGCATACGCAATGCTGGAAATAAAAATTTTATTTTCTGATGAATCGTACAAACTGCCGGTAACAACAGTTTGTTATCTGTGAACTAAAATGTGATATCAATCAGTGTAAAGCGAAGTGTAAAACAAAATGTCAGTCCGTCCCGCAGGCCAATTGTTTTGACATGATGCTGACAAATTTTAAAATTACAATTATATTTAAAGAAGGTACCTGCGAAAAATGTACAAGCAAACTCGTTTGTAAATCATTTTAGTCATAAGGGTGCTAGCCTGTGTGCAACACGGACACAAGTCTACACCGTCGTTGCCTTCTTGGAATGCCTGCTTTAGCAAATGGGGCCAAACTTGGTTTTTTATGCGTCTACAGTAAAATCCACCAAGATGTTGCAAGTTATAAAAAGAGAATACAAATGGATATACTTGAATTGCACAAAAATTTGACTTTTAGTTTCGCGGTATTTTGAAATGAATTTTTTTAAACAAATCTACTTTCCTTGCCACATATTTTCACAGGGCTAATTCATCTAATTATTCTGAACGTAAAATCTTTTTGGTGAATATAAAAAAACCTACCTTTTCCCGAGGTAATACTTCAAAGTTTAAAATTTAAAAAATTTCAATTTTTTTTCATAAAATCAATTCAATACATTTATTATATCAAATCTAACTATACCCAGTACAATAAAACTTTCGCAAGGTGATTTCAATAAACTTTGCAAAATTATAGAAAAAAAATGTCATTGACGTGACATTTTTCAATATGGAGTGATATTATGAATGGGATAAAGTAAAAAAATTTTCCTTTTTAACGGGCTGACTTATCTGTGAAAATATGTCGTAAGATATTATAGTATATTAATATTCTGAAAGCAAAATATTAATGCAATTGTGTAATGAAAACAAGAAAATTTTTTTGAAAGAAAATCTACCTCCCACCGTCCATTTTACCTTACTTCCTTCTTCCATCTCTCCTCATTTCATCCTTTTCTAACCATTTTGAAGAATGTCAATCTTGATGTAGCTCTGTACACCGCATTTGTAACCTTTGGATTTTACTGTACGCGAGGTCAATTCGCAAGTGTACCAAGTTTTTCTCCGCTTCTTAGATGACATTTTAAAGGAAGTTTCATTCTTCTTAAATAAATTAATATCTAGCAACTTTTCTTATAGCCATTGAAAGAGGACTACACAATTTTGTAAGATAGCATAAATTGCACAAAGTTAAATCGTTAGGCATTTTCTTACTGCAATTATTTTTAATGAGTATTTTTAAAATGTAACATATTTACATTGTAATTTACGTAGTTGTTACATAGTATTTTAGTCGTTTTGTAAATAAATCGTTGGCGTGATTATAAAGACAGGCTTGCACTGTGTCTGCTGGGCGGTGGAGACGACGTGCCTTCCGATAGTGCCATTCTGTAAGAAGTGCCTAATTAAGTGAACAATTTGTAATGTTTACCTTGATAATTATTTTATTAATAAAGATTTAGTATTTATTGTATTTTTATTTTATTCTTTTGAACTCTCCTTTCGTTTTAGACAAATTATGTTGGACACAGCATAATAATTTTAAAGCTTTCAGTTTTTAGAGAATGAAACATGACATTTAATTTGTACGAGTTGAACAATAGGGATTCTTATGCAAAGCTAAGTGTAGATGGCGCCACTGAAGTAAAACGTAAACAAAACTAGCTGTCAAAAAAGAAGTATATTTTCGTGAGGTTCAAAATTGAAAACTTTAATGTGAAAAGAAAATATGGCGATAAAGTAACATTGGAAAAAAAATCAGAATGAAATTAATGCTCTGAACAAAGTCGAAGCTTAGAGTTGTTACTTTAAAGTTTTTGCAACGCACATCTATTTCCCGCAAGTTCTGACGTTGTTTGTCCTTAGAGAATAAATGGACACCTATATTTTCAACTGCCCCAACTGCACGACAAAACCATTGAAACGCGTTACTTCTTAAGGCAGACAGGTATAAATTACAAAACGTTAAATCATATTTATCTATGATGTTTACGATATAATATAAGTAGCCCCCTAGCGGGAGAAATTGGCAGTAAGGTCCGCTATTATACGGTGTGTGTATTACTGAAATAAATTGCAGGTTGGGAATGGAATAATCTACGTAGAAATAGTATTTAATAATTCATGATTATAAAGTTTTCCATCTGAGGAAAACAAGCGCGATTTAAAATCGCCACTGACAAGATATTCACAACATATTTTGAGCTATAAGTCTGTCTTATTATCATACAGTTTCTCCTCAATCAACCACTATGAGTCTGACTCATTTTAGATAAGTTTAATATTAAATTGTGCTACAGGGACCGAGGAAGATGCTACCGGAACCATCATGGAAAGTGCTAAATTAATAAACTTCTGGTTACACTACTGTCATTTTATGCCAAGTTCACATAGTGTGTTGTATAGATAATAACGAGTGTTTAGTTTTTTTTTAAATTGAGTCTCATATTCACTTGTAACATAATCTTCAATGACATTTACTGTATTCTGTCTATAAAATACTCTACTGATATTGACAAACGTGTAACCAAAAGTTCCTACTTCTATCTTTTTCAAGCGACCTCTATTCTTCCTGTGGAAAGTTTTAAATTTCTTTAACGTACTCAACTCCTTTGTGAACAGTAAAGTAACTCTTCATAAGCCTAAGAGAACAGTGAATAATTACAGGCTCACATGCAACATCAGACTGGTTTTCGTTGTTTTGGCTCGTTATTATGGACAGGGAAACATGTGCGAATGCTAAGATATAGCCTTCCATTAATTAAACTCAAATTTTAACACATAACTCTCTAATTATACCAGTAGATACATTTAAACTTCTTTCAACAGTGTCTAGTATACACTACTAAACTAACTAGAACGAAACGAACAACGGCAGAGATAGATAAATACATGATTAACATGTGGTCGCATTGAGCTTCCTAAGTTAATTACATCCTCATCACACAGCATTACACTTTAGTCCATGTCCCCAGTATCCCTTTCACACATTCATTCTCATGGGTATGTTCAGTAACAAAAACTGCATGACCCCTATTGAATTTCTTTGTAAGTGCAGCGAGCGATAAGCTTGAAGATAAACAAATGTGTGTTTATAGAAACATGGCTGTGCTATTACTTTCGCATCAACATGGCTATACACGAAAACTCATTTGCTCAGCTATCCTGCGTACAGAATACTGTTAGGTTCCTATGGCCAATTTTCAAAACATTACAATAAGAACAGTTTTGGCCTTAAAACTACACCACAAGTACATCACTTTAATGAAATCAAAATATTAAAGGCCACAACTTCAAAACAATTATGTGACCCCACAGTCACTATGTGACAATCGAATCACCATGTGACTTTGTGGTCACTACCATATGATATCACGCCGTTGTCACAATCATGAATCAGTCTCCGACCAGTTAGACTGAATAATAATGATGACCTACGACTAATAAACAAACAAGTAAATCACGCAACAAAGCCTCTGTTAATTCGCAACATTATAATAAGTCAAACTTTCGTTAACGACTGACTCTTACATTAAAACAAATATCAAACTCAGTTGGATTGATACAATTTGGCATTGCTAGAGAATTGCAAGTTCTATTACAATCAAAAGCTTTTAAAAAAATATTTATATGATTTAACAATCCAAGAACTTAATTGTCCACAAAATTACAGATCTAATTTTGTTTGGTTTTGGTCATAGTTATCTATTAAAATAAAATCTTAAATCGAAAACTTAGATGTTAGTTTTTATTATATCAAATCTTTTTTGTCAGCGTTGTCTTTCATATATGTAGCCGCTTGTTCTCTGATTTCCTCAATATTAACTTCATCTTCATTTTGGTCACTTAGGGTATGCAACAAAAGAGGTCCAGCCACTTTACCTACCAACAATTCCAAAGGACTAGCTTTTGTAACACACATTATTGTACATTATCAATATTATTGTGTCGAAGTCCTTTATTTATTTACTTCAACTGCCGTCAGCATGTTTTTCAATGTGCTTATAAAATTGAAAAATATGCTAATATATTTAAAAATAATTCTATATATTTAAAAATATTATTAATGTATATTTAAAAACATCATTTTACCTAACCATTGGTACAACACACTCCAGTTGCAATCAAATGAATCTAGATATTATTAGTATCGCAAAAGTTGTGGAAGTTCTTATCTGTCTTGATCAGCTCTTACCGTAGAGGATGCAGCAAAAAAATTCATACTGGTTTTTAGGGTTGCAATTGCATTCAATGCATGAATACGCAGAGAATGGTGCAGAAGCACACCTTTAATAAACCCATCAATTAAAACAAATATTTACTTTTTTGTATAGCTATTACCGCTGAGTTTATCTGTCACGTTAGTGTAAATGGTATGCCAAGTTATAATAACTTCGGGTATTGGATGCAGTTCTGTTTGACATTTTCTCGATTTTGATTTAGACTTCAACTTTTCAATGAACTTTGTAACACATTTTCTCACATTTGGGAAGCAACATATTCAAATGCTTCTTTCCTCAAAGTCTTCCCATCCCACGTGGACAAGATTAATCAAGGACCATGAAAATGACCTGTGCACCATTGGTGACGTTTGAAGACAATGCATTCTGTTGAGTATTTTACAATGTAGAAAGCCAGAAATAATCTGATATGTATTTGAAACACCATTATTTAACTCCTCACTATTTAAATTAGAAATCATTTCCACAATTTCAGCGTCCCGTTGCTGTGTAGCGTTTGGCCAATTTTTAGAAAAACTCGAGTAAATTTACATGTTTTTGTTCAACTTTTTGTTTCAGATCCTTAAAGGATTCCGAGAAAAATTTACAAGAGACGTTCATTTTCCATTTCTATAGATAATTTTGAAATTCTAAATTTGAATTATTTTGAATTGAGAAAACTCACATTCAAAATTTTTCAAATTTAGAATTTCAAAATGGTTAGTGAGATTAATTTTATTTCGAGAAGAAAATTGGTCATTGCAGTGAATTTTCTACCTTGTAAAATGTTGAAAGTGCAAGAATTTCAAGTGCATAAGAATGGTAACGCAGCTCCGCACCTCTCGTATTTTTAGCAGCTACATATGAAGTGTTATCCTTTTTCTGCATGGGTATTGCGAAATAACTTTTCAAACTTGCATCCACATATAATACAATTGGATAGATGAGGTCAAATATTATAAGAACAGGTTCACTGGTCAAGTAAACAATATTTTTCTGCTTATTTCTTCATACTTTGGCTTCTATTGAATTTTACCTTCCCGGACTGGAGTCTCTTCGAGTGGAGCACAGAGAGAATTTTGGAGTAAACTGACAGAAAAATGAAGGAAGACCTAAAAATTGGTCTTAACGAAATTACTGCCAGTAATTTCGTTAAAGCTGTGATTTAATTATGTCTTATTTCTCCGCTAGTTACCTAAATACTCTACATGAGTTTTCAGAAAGCAACATTTTTTTAGGCTTAATGAAATTTTTGTTCAAATATTACTTGAAGCCTTTCTAATCCTTCAATTATGATCTTAATTTTATTTAATTTTTATTCACAACTAAATGAAACTATGTGATGTAGTATTATTTCTACTTTATTTAAATTCTTAACCAAGACCTAGGTTTCGTTGTGTTACATCTTCAGGTGGGCTATTCTAAAGATCTAAAGTCTAGAGTCTTTACAAATAACCTACCTGAAGATGTCATACAATGAAACCTAAGTCTTGGTTAAGAATTTAAATAAACTAGAAATAATACTACATCACATAGTTTCATTTAGTTTCGAATAAAAATGAAGTGATAATGAATGTCTACAAAATTAAGACCAAATATATTCAAGATCTTAAATTCAATCATTAAATCATCTATATAAAAATCATGGAAGTGTGGACAAAACCACTAAACCATACTACATTGCTCATTAAAAAACTAATGAGGCATTACGTAAACCGAGCAATATGGCAACATATTCATACA
Source organism: Druceiella hillmani (assembly GCA_039881145.1). NCBI lineage: Eukaryota > Metazoa > Arthropoda > Insecta > Lepidoptera > Hepialidae > Druceiella > Druceiella hillmani. The sequence continues at coordinate 5,905,350 of JAYKKI010000065.1, read as the reverse complement.
GGTCTTTGGTTTAACAAAAGCAGTACATTCATTTGAGTTTTTGTGAACTGGAATTTGATGGAAATCTGATGCTGCATCTGAGATCATGAAGTAATATGCACCCTGAAGGTGTTGAATTTCATCCCTTGTGAGAGACAATGGGAATCTATCTGGTATGGGGTTGCAGTTAAGTACTTGATGATCAACGCATAGTTGTCTTAGCTATGTTTCTTTCTAATTAATAATATGAGGCATGCCAAGGAAAGCCTTAGCACATTAGCTACCAAAAGTTCCTTAATTTTATCAAGAGAGATTTGCTTTTCACTAAGACCTAGCTGATAAGGTCGTCTTTGCACCGTGCCGTCGGGATTAATGAGTCATATCTCAATTTCACTTGCTTAGCATGATTGATTTGAGTACTCACAATGAAGGATGTAGAATATTTTGTTAAAATATGTACAAATTTAACTTGTTCCTCGCTACTAACATTGGTATCAATGTTGTCAAAGTTGTTAACCTTTTTATCAGCTTCACACAGATTATCCATTTTTATAATTTATAACTTCACACAGATTAACTATTTATATAATTAATTTGTGTAAAATTTTTATTGGAAATCCAACTGAAAATCCTTATGCAGTTCAATCTGCCATATGTAATATCGTAATTTATTGCACCATCAGGGACTACATGAATAAGCAGTTCAACTGTGTTATTGCCAACACAAACTTCTAAAAATATCTGAACTGAACGATACCCAACAAAGTCACCAAAGATATCAAAAACTTCCCAGAAAATTTATTTGCAAAAATTTTTTTGATCAGAGAACATTTAGCTCAGAATCGAAACCAAATTTAAACAACTGACCATGATCTGTTAATTGGAAATGGCTTGAGGCCGCAGTCATCAACTCTATGTCAATTTGTCACAGAAACTGAAGACAACGCTTAACTCAAGCCTCAAGTACTGCAGGGCGGTATTTCCATCTTGTCCACGCTTAACCTGTAATTGGCTTTTTTGATTGTTCTTCCTTGCTTCTTCGAATATAATTGGGGTTGGTTGTTTTACATGCTTGCGTTTTTTGTCTATGCTAGCCACACTTAAAAGGCTTGTGTCCACTTTAACCACAGGTGTAGCAGGATATTGTCTTCCTTCCTCTTTGCTTCGGTGATGGATCCACAATAATATCCTTTTTCCATAATTAAAGGTTATTAAATTTGATGTGAATAGAGAAAATAAAGTATTGTAATCTTAGAACCACTTCCACACAGCGACCTAGTACAGTGAAACAGCAATTTCTTCAAAGGACAACTTTCGCCAATGAGACATTAATGATGTTAATATTCTGTTCATGAAAGGTGCCATAGTTTCTCCATCTTTTGAGGGACTACTCATATATCATATGACTATGCATATTTGCATGAATCTCATTAGAATCGTATTTTGATAAAAAATTTGTTTAAATATCTATCGTCCAGTCCATACACTACTAGATATATATTTCTAATCATGACACAGGTGCAATTAAACAGTCTCTAGTATACAATACTAAACTAAATATAACATAACAAACAACAGCAAAAACAGATAACTAGTCTGTGAGCAACACGTGGTCGCATCGAGCTTTCAAAGTTAAGGCTCCGGTCTATGCCGCGGGAGGCAGGTACATTCCTGTCACATGGGCCCCGAACTACATTCAATGACAAAAACTACGTCACCCTGTCTCAAATTTTTTTGTGAGTGCAGCGATTGATAAGCTTGATGGCAAACAGATGTGGTGTTTACCAAGACATACAGAACCATGCACGCAGGTCGTCGCAGGTTCGCTATTAGTTTTGCATCGACATATATATATGTGAATACAAATGTTGGCTAAATGGTACAAGAATTTTTTTCTCTTAAAAATATAAGAACTTATGTTACATATTGGTAACAACAGTATCATCAGACTCTGGGGGTACAATCCCTGGGGGAAACCGTGATCCCGAAATGTGCAAAAGTGGACAGTATCGCTAATTTCTTTTGAAAATTGATCACATAAGAGTCTTATGCTTGTTGACTAACAAGACTAACATTGCTCTATAAGCCCCACCAATAAATGAACAAGACGTGCTATTTGTGTTATTGTATGAGTCGTTTCATATGGAAGTGAAAGTGATTGATAGTTTATAGTAAGTAGTTCTTCAGTTTCGTGTCATTGGCTTAACGTTGGAATAATTTGTCCTTTCTGTTACTCACCTTTGCTTGACTTTCTGATTAAAACTAGGTACAAAATAAACTAGGTAAAACTAGGTTTAAAAAATTGTTATAGCGGTGACCATTTGGTGCAATAATATTGAATCCTATATTTTAACCCCAGCTGATATAGTCATTAATATGATATCCATTTTGTAGTAGTTTTTCTAAGAAATTTAATATGATATCAATCAATTTTTAGTAGTTTTTCTAAGCAATTTTAACCTTGTTTTTGGTTAGTTGTGGCTTTGTTACCTAGTGAGGTTATGTTTTTTGTAATTCTCTGTTTTTTCATGCAAGCCATTGTGGTTGTGCCTTCCGTAAAGATGTTTGATTGTGTGTCCACTTGTTATCCTTATTACAGTTTTAGGTTTATTTTAATTATTAATTTTGGTCTTTTTTTAGTCACTTTTATAATACTATTCAAACAAATACTTGTTTGAAAAAGTGTTTATTTTGTTTATGTTTATGCAGAAGTAAACATATCTTAATAAATAATATTAAAAATTGTTAATTTAATTATCAATTTGTTATTTAAATTATTTGTATGTTTATATTATATTATGTTTATATTTTGTTGTTAAATACAAAAAAGTATTTTAGAAAATTTTGAAAGGCTGAACAGGGTGCCACCATAACAGATCTGACATCGTGGCCTTAAGACTATCTCAAGGCTTTACTATATACTAGAATGAGCTCGTGTTGTGGGCGAGACAGTGAACAATTAAAAAAGTGTGTTAGCTTTTTCAATTTTACTGCTAATATTCTCTTGGAATGTATGGAGTTCATACTTGACAGTGTACCATCGTGCATGTCATAAATCATTTAACCCTCTCAATGTGGAACATGAACATTTACATGCCTCATAAGTATAAACGTACTTTAGCAAATGATAATTTTTCAAATTTTTTATAATAAAAGACTACTCACAAAAATAGTATGTTTAACAATTATAATGACGGGCAAAATTAATTTGTGAAAAATAGATCGAAGAAGTGTATTTGCTATTAACAAACGGCTGTCAAATTTCCAGTGTCACTTTTCGCAATTTTTTGTTTTTTCAATTTAACATTGGATAATTTGTATATTAAGTGCTCAATGGCAAAAAATGAAATCAAAAAAATTGTAACAAATACTTCTTTGCAAAAATATGATTTGTAACTCAAAAAATTTCATTACGTCAATTTTTCTATAAAAAATAAGCAGCCCTTGTATATACGGTGTCTGGGAATAAGCGTCGGATAAAGAAAGACGTTATTCCTTGACTGAAAAATAGTCAAGGAATAACGTCTTTCTTTTAAATAAAATTTAAAAAATGACTTTCATTTTCAGAAAATTGAAAATAATATTCATAATTATTTGTCATCTTTTTCGTACCCATGATACTTGTGCACAATATTCAGCGCTGCTTGGGGGAACAACCTGTGAACAGCCGTGAAGACATTACCACTGCGGGTAAACACCGCACTCCGAGCAATTTTAGCTGTGTTAAGAAGAGTTATATGATATATTTTTTTTTGCACTCAATTAGAAAAAGGGTATGTTTTACGTTTTATTTCTTTATAGCCAAAGAATAGCATCTTTCTTTGTCTGACATCTATTCCCGGACACCATGTATATTCAAAACAAGGTTTAGTAAAGTTTTAATATTATTAAATAGAGCAAAATAGTAAAAAATTAAAATTTACTAAAGTGCAATCCTTCCTCCCACAGTTTGCGATAGGATTTTCTTTGTAGCTCTTCTGCTTCGAATGCATGCTAGATATTAATAAATAAAACAACAGTTTATATTTAATTTTCTTCTAATTTGAAATATAATTTTAAAATATTAAATTTTAAAGAGGTAGAACTTCTATTTATACATATATTAATGTATATATAATGTGTGTGTACATACACATAATCAAATAAATGTAAAATATCTTATAGAAACATTAAAAACAAATGTAAAATTGAGATAAAAGAATTGTTATACACGTACGTCGAAGGCTCATTTATAATGTTACTTACGTACTTTCAACCCACGCTCGATCGTGGCGTATAAATATTACAAGATTAATTGATATAACTATTTACAACTTACAAGTACATTACGTATGGTCCGTGACGTATTTTATAGTTTTCCAAATTATTTAAAACAGTCACAAGTAACAGTAGACCGTTACATAGAATTACATGTAAAGCTGTCTTTTTAATGTCAATGGAAAAAATTTTTGACATTCAATACGGACAATAAATTTTTTTTATTAATATAATTACGCCATATACATGTGATGCCAGATAATATCTAAAAACATTTATATATTAATTGAGATTTAAAAATGTATACCTTTAAAGGGTACAGCGCTGGCTGAGGGCAAGATGAACGAATTTAGTAAACTTTTTCTAGTAATTGAATTTCAATATTGAACTTTCAGTTTGTTTGTTACAAAGAATCTTAGTTTACCTATTTATAATGTTGTTTTCTAAAAGTCAAACTATCAATTATCAAATATGGCTGATCACAATGGATAGAACTGTCAAATGTCACATTAATGACAATTTTACATTGGAATAACTGATCAGATGCAATATTTTAATTGTTACAAAAATATTGAAATATTTATAAATTAATAAGCATTTTTTACTGTATAGTGGCAAAACAGTATTTAGCCGTGGTAAAAACATTAAGTAATTAAGAGCTCGCGTACATTTCGAGGCAATAAAAAAATTTATTGACATTAAAGATAGCTAATTGCTATATGTGAATTGAAAGATAAAAATTACAAAATAATTGACATTTAATAATTTTATTCTGTATTTTTAGTATTTAGTATTTCTCTACACTGGTTCCGAATATCTGGGAAAGGTTTATGATTCCTTTATATTTGAAATAAACATACCATGGACGGGTTACGTTGGAATAGTTCAAATTTTGTTTTAATTCTGAAACAAAATAGCAAAAGGGCAGAGTATAATGAAACATAAGATATCGCATTCGTTGTACGTGAGTAATAAAACGTTTGATAGGAGGTATAATCCGGAATTAAGTTACGAGAGGTCTCCCCATAATTATAAATTGACACCACCTCTATGATATGTGCCGCATAATTTGACCTGTCTTTATCGAGCATTCATTTGCAATTCGCAGTATACCCCTCGCACCCCGCCTCATTCCCCTTCTTAATTTGACAAATCGCTTACAACATAGGAACATCACAATAACAATGCCATTAAACATTTCAATAATCAAACATTTTCTATATTACTTATACAACTCTCGCTATCCACTTTAGCTCATAATCCACTACGTATTTACGCAGATTTAAGTAACATTACATAATTAATACCTAATTTATAAATTATATACAATTATACGATATATATATATATATTTTATGGCGGACAACGTGTATGTGGATGAAGATTATAGCGCTACTGCAGCCACTCGGACAATCGCACTAAAGGAATGTTAAGTTCTTTCTTTTTATATTTTAAGACATAAGAAAGGTACATATTTAATTCTATTCTCTAATTAAATCTCAACTTACTAGCTATGTCTCATAAACATTATAATAGTACAATTTTTTTATATTACAGACGTAAATATAATTAACATTAATATTATTAATTGCCCTAACATATACATACACTTGAAATTATATTATATTCTGTTTAAACAACACTTAAACAGCAGCACATAACAAACACTTTACAATTAATTAAGTAGCTATTCTTGTCTGTCCCTGGTAGGTACGATCGAAGGACGTACCGATTGGAATAGACACCAATTGCAAACAATTGTGCGAGCACCCCCGCCCAAATTGAATTTATTCATCTGCCCAACACATTGGCAACTCAAAATAAAACATTATTTTAAAAAATCTATTTAGAATTTATTTGACTAAATAAGCTGACAATTTATTCATGGTAAACTTTCCAAAAAGTCGTAGCGGTGAAGAAAAAGACGATTTAAATATATTTTTACTTTCTCAAATAAATCATTATATCCAGATGTTTACCATAGGTGGAATAAGTTTTGAGTTATGACATTAATAAATAAAAACCATATAATTAATCACACCGTCACATCTACTATCTGCCTCTAAAAATCTAAGCTGAAAAAAAAATTTATGCAAAAAAATCATACAACCTATACCTGCATTGTACCTTAATAATAACTGGAATTGTGAAATACTGGAATGAATGAGATCATACGTTTAGTCGCAAATTATATTACTGATGTCGTCTATCTCTGTGCGAGTATCTGAAACCCACCTAAATGTTACAACAGTCTCATCTCCCACCGAGACAGGGTTCCAGGTTATCATGTTTACCTCATTTAAGCTCCTCTTGACACACAATACTTTCCATCTAGATTAACGTTTAGATCCTCATACACACGCTCTGGCAGTATACCCTTTCAGTAATCCTTTCTAAATCTTCCACGATTCCTCCCGGCTACATCTTACTTTCTACTTTCTGCATACTTTTTATCAATCATTCACTATTTATTCTCTCTCATACATCATTCATCTCAACCAGTTTCTCTTTCAAATTGCTCTTATAGGGAAGAAGACTAATTAATGTAGCAAGAATTTTTTTCCGATCCTTTCCGAAAATATGTGACGATAATAATCAATAACATTTTTTGATGTGAGCCACTGTCATGGAGAAATTATTTGTTTTTTCAAAAAAATAATTTTTTATTTGCAACTTTCTTAATCATAATAACATTTAACAGCTTGATTGCATACCTGCCATGAGCGAGGTCACACTGGGGGGGGGGGCGCTTGTCTCACTGTCTGTTTTAAATTCACTAATCAATAATAAAAAGCACAAAAATATGAAAAAACCACGGTTTCGAACCCTCATGACGCCTATGCGTAAACAACATTTCATCAGTGATGATGGCACTGCACTGGCTCATAGAATTTGTGAGGCGATTATTCTGCCAGGGGACGTGATTCGATCCGACATCCCACGCTAAGGTAGATCGACATTCAATTTAATAAATGCTTCACTAGCACAAAAAGCTGAAAAAACACTGAAAAAACCAGTATAACTGATATTTCTTTCTGAAGTCAGTGAATATTCTAAAGCCCTTTAAGGTTTAACCCTTTAGTTAATGTTGAAATGCTGTATCTTGAGAAGAGGACGAGATAGAAGAAAATATTATTGATTACAAGTCTTAATTTGTACTGAGGAACTCATAGAAGCTGGCTTTGACATTTATAACATATGGCGCTAGACTCGGTCGATAGCTTGGGTATAAAGTTAGTTGATTACCATAAGAGTAGTCTATTGTTTCGGTTGATATTAATTTATTTAATTCAGAAATCTGCTGACTTCGTCTGACACCGGGAGAACCAGTTTTCTGGTCAATAGATTAACCATAGAAATCAATAAATGCCCATACTATTTACCATATCCGCCCGCGATACCTTAATTTATGAAAGTTTCTCAGTCAATATGATCTCATTACGCTTTTAATATCAAAAAGTAATTCTTTTAAATACTTTTTTTATTTTTTTACTAATACCTGGAATAATATATGAATTCCAATTGTTAATATTCTAAAGTTTTTAATAGTGAAGTAACTCAATATAATCACGTTAGTCCAAATTACCTAATTTTATGAGACGAGAAAATTGAAATAAACAGTCGGCTTTAAAATTATACGTAAATAAATATATTTCTATTACGACATTTATTTCTTACAACCCTTTGGATGTACCCTATTGTGTCCATAGTGTACAGTGTTCACTTAATAAAAACGCAATTCCGAGTAAATAGATATTTAAGATATTTTTGAGCAAAAAATGTTTTTCCCTGTTAAATAAAAAGTGTGCGTTTTAATTGGAGGATTAATTCTACTCTGTACATAACGTTTCTACAATATATATAAATTTTTTCCAAATGTTTTTATGGCGGTGATGACTTCATTAATTTAACATTAAATTTGTACAGCTGTGCATGATCTTAATGATACATAATTTCAGCAATATTGTATTATTTGAACCTATATAAATTTTTATAAAAATATACACTGCGAATTTCTTAATATTCAGATTGTTCAATGGAACTCTTCTAAAAACAAAACGTCCGAGTGTTTGTCCAAATAAAATGTCTATTAAACCATCATATTTGGATATGTAGTAAAAGATAAATTTGTGTTAACCCGCGGCTTTGTTCAGGTGAATTTTTTGTTAATGCAGCAATTTTTAATAAGTACTTTTGCATCGCATAAATGCATTTGGCTAGGTTAAAGTAACTCGCATTTTAGTTTGAACTTTAAAATGAATAGTTGTGGCAGTCCTAACGAGTTGAATTGTGTTGTACAGACTATTCCCCCGAATTATTTTATATAACAGTATTGAAAGTCATAAGGTATAATCATTTCAATAGAACATAATTTTTCCGTAAATCGAAAACCGGGAATACGTGTCGGACAAAGACAGATGTTATTCCTTGATGAAAAATAGATTGTCGTTGTAATAAAATTGAAAAGATGACTTTTTTTTCAGAAAATTAAAAATAATATTCATAATTATTTGTCATCTTTTGCGCACACTGTTCAGCGCAACTCGGAGGAACAACCCGCGAACAGCCGTGAAGACATCTAGCTGCCAGTGTAAGCACCGCACTCCAGACAAGTGTTGGGTATGTTAAAGAGTTGTGTGTGATATTTTTTTTGCACTCAATTAGAGAAAGGGTGTGTTTTACGTTTTATTTCTACGATAATTTATTCCTTTATAGCCAACGAATAGTGTCTTTTTTTGTCCGACATTTATTCACGGACACCATTTGTGTGTGTGTGTGTGTGTGTATATATATATATATAGATATATATATACTCAATTTTTTTTTAAATTAAATCCAACAAGCAATCGACACGCAAATAATTTTAGTTACCTTTTTTGGATTTCAATGTTGACATTTTATGGGTTTCAATGCATAACCCTATTATCCAAATAGAACTCTGGCCCGAAACCTGGAACCCTGTGATAAAGACCCATTTCTTAACTGCCGTAGGCTTCAATAGCCAAAAATTAAATGTCATTATTAAATAATATTATAATAAACGTCATTATGGCGCAAAATCACTGTGATTTTTAATACAGTGATAACACAGTACTAAAGAACAAATTACCGTGATGGGTCACAGTAGATACATTTACATAGTGGCCATTATTCTACTGATCAAAATTTCACTGACTTCTCCCGGTTTTCAATCCATTTTGGGGCTATTTCCCCAACCATAAATTCATCACTTAAACTAATATAAGTAAATAATTAAAAGCACTTTCTGGATTGGTATTATGTATATTGATTACATAATACCATTTCAACCCCGTGGTGACAAATGCTCATGAATAAGAGTATAAAAAGAAATTTAATACTTGTAAGTTATATTTTAAAAATTTTTAGTAATAAAGAATTGAAAGACAACTGAAAATTATTTTCAATACACCATAATTTTGTAAAAAATTAGTTTCAAAGTAAAATTAACTTTTTTCAAATCAATCATTCTATCGATATCCAGTGAACAGACAGGGGACATCTTTTTATGTCCACAATCAGTTTACTGTTATATATTAACATTCCTAACATTGCGACTTATTAATATTTTTCAATAAAAATTACTTTGATGTTTCTTTAATAACATGTACTTTCCGTAATCCCTTAAAAAAATTGATTCATTTATTCACAACTAAATGAAACTACGTGATGTAGTATTATTTCTACTTTCTTTAAATTCAATACCGCGACCTAGGTTTCATTGTATTACAACATCTTCAGGTGAGCTATTGGCAAAGATACCTGAAGATGTAATACAACGAAACCTAGGTTGTGGTAAAGAATTTAAATGAAGTAGAAATAATACTACATCACGTAATTTTATTTAATTATGTATAATGAATTTCTACAAAATTAACGCCAAATATATTCAATATTTGAGAACATTGTATTGTTGAATATTGAAGCCGCATTACACTGTATACTGTATATTCATGATTATACAGTATATGATGAATTTACATATACACTATAGTGTATATGGACATAGATAGAATTATACAGTATGTATACACTGTAATTATCAACAGAAACCAAACGTCTTTTTAGGCCTGTCTCAGTGGTGTTACTTTTAATAAATTTTAATTACAAAAAAAAACAATTTAATTTAAGTAACGTTGCAGCTAAATACTAGATCCAAGATGATGAATTTATAAATTTATCTAAGTCTAAAATTTATAGAAAAAAAACTTGTTTCCTTCAGACGTGAATGAGAAAATTTTAATCTTTCGTTCATTTGGAATTTCATAAAACAAAGCACAGTTTTACCATAAGGCTAACAACCAAATATTCCTTTATACACAACAATATTTATACGGTCTTTTGTTTACTTCCTCATAATTAAAAAAAATCTAATTCAACTGTTTAAAAATTTATTTTAAATTAGGCTACATTCCAATTCCCATACGTTTGTAGAACAACGTTTATAAAATCACTGATAATTAATTTACTTGCAAAATAAAAATGATGTTCGAGCTGTAAAGTGCAAGTTATAAAGAAATTAAGTGTCAAAATCAATATACAATAATAATATATCTGCAAAAACATCACTGGTAAACCAAGCGAAACTATGAACTGAATAGCTTTTAAAATAATAAATACCTTACCTGTTAGACCATAAATATTGTAAATAAATAAATCCTCTTGAAAGCACCAAAATTAAATTATTAACTTACAAATAAAATGATAACCTTATACTTTTCTAATTATTCATAAAGGCTACGCTATGAGCTATGAATTTGGAATGGCGTAGACGTGGATGTACGATTGGAGAAGTGATTAAGGCCAGTTTTGTATGTTTAATATAATCCAATAAAACTATATAATGGTTAGGGTAAGTAAATTTTTTTGACAATATTGTTAAAGGTTTGCCAAATTGAGAGGTCAGGTTGAATCTACCATCTTTTCGTAAACCTACCGCTATACGTTACGTGAACTGTTGACGTTATCACAATAATCATGACTTTATTTACGTAACACTACAGTTATTGGAAAGAAGATAACACTTCGACATCTTTATTTCATTTTTAAATACTTTTTTGTGAAATGCTACATTATTTGCACGTTAGCGCAAACATTAACAACAGTTTCGCTAATTAAATAATATTTGTTTTTTCTCATACAACATACATACATTAATAATTTTGTAAAACAAATTTAAACCTTTATTAAATTTTTATTACAAGATGATTTCATTTTTATTTTCTTGTATTTTTTTTAAATTAAAACGCCAATATTGTTTCACAAATTAAAGTATCAATTCCAGGGTTTATTTTTGGATAAATTAAATGTGAAGTATTTGTACCCCGTGTTTTTTCACAACCATAGAGAAATCTACGAATTTAACCTTTCCGATCATCATTTATATTCGGTTTTTTATTCTAAGACAACATTTTGTAGACGTAGTGTAGATTTCTTTTGGTTAAAAATAAAATCTAATAGCCAGCATTTCATTTCATTTAGCATGTTTTCAGTTATAATTAATTTTAAAATATTTAACATGTATATTTTAGCACTGACCGAGGACACTGGCGATATTAAAATTTTATAATTTTTTTTTGAATTATGCATAATGCAGTTATTCAATTTGCTTATAAAGCTCACTGGCCTTTAGTCATGCAGGTAAACACGCACACACCAACAAGCAACATAACCAAATGTTTTTAATTTATTTATTAGAGACTAACTCTTTGTCCTGTATTTAGCTCCTTAATAAAAAGATTAGCTAAAGATTTTTTACTTTTTTTTTTCTTATGTCCTCCTTCTTATGTATCTTACGGATATATATAATAAAAAATAAAATATATATCAATCTTTTACATGTTATAAAACCAAAAATCCCTTTATATGATGCTATTATTATTATAAGAGTTTTTACTTGATGCTAATAAAAAAAAAGACGATTGCCTTCAAGGGAAAAGGCGTTATTGCATAAATAACTGATCATCTACAAGTTACTGCATGATAAGTTTTGCAAAAATTAGGTATATGCATGATAAGTTACTGCATGATAAGTTTTACTGCATGATAAGTTTTGCCAAAAATTAGGTATGTGCATGATAAGTTACTGTATGATAAGTTTTACTGCATGATAAGTTTTGCAAAAATTAGGTATATGCATGATAAGTTACTGTATGATAAGTTTTACTGCATGATAAGTTTTGCAAAAATTAGGTATATGCATGATAAGTTACTGCATGATAAGTTTTACTGCATGATAAGTTTTGCCAAAAATTAGGTATATGCATGATAAGTTACTGTATGATAAGTGTTACTGCATGATAAGTTTTGCAAAAATTAGGTATATGCATGATAAGTTACTGCATGATAAGTTTTACTGCATGATAAGTTTTGTAAAAATTAGGTATATGATTGATAGCTTGCCAAATTATCACTCTCTAAAATAGTTCACCATGACTTTTGTAGTAGTGTCAACAGTTTATAAGACATTTAGATTTAAAGTTTTTGCAGTGATAGTCCATTTAGCATAACCTTTCAATGCGCACTAATCTAGCATATATTACTCGGGATATGAAACTTGACAATATTGTCAAAAAATTACAGAGTAACAATGAAAAAATGAGAGTCTAACAAAAACTGCTCGCTTTAACAGAATTTTATTGCCTTTCTGCTTGTTTTATCTTTAAAGAATCAAAATGAATCTGGACGTTATGTCAGTTTGTTTTGTATGAAATATTTAATACTATACGTAGAAATGTTATACGACTGTTTTAAATATTGTATAGCTTGCAACAAAATCTGCCTTCTTCACATTATAGTTCTAAATCTGAACGATTTATAAAGAAAAATACATTTACGGAAAGATATTCCCGTTAAAACGTATTTAACGATAAAGTTACCATAATAATCAACATTTGTTTTTAATTCATAACATCTTACTTCTTTAATGCATTAATTTTTCGTACATCCACTACGGTGTATTGAAAAAACATTTTTTTAAATTATCATGAAAGAATACTTACAAAAGGTCGTGTTATGGACACATTTTATAACTGAAAAATAATTTTGGACTAATTTTATAATTGGAGATGTCATCGGTATGACGTGGCATAAAAATATTTCTTCTATTGAATGCAATTTATAAGACAGTTTTTTAAAGTACTCCATCACGTTAATCGTAAAAAATTGTTTTTCATTCCAACCTGTTCCACTATATTAAATCCAAAGCTCACCTGTTTAAGTATATATATATATATATATATATATATATATATATATATACACATGTATATGAATTTTTCTTATATTTAGTAAACTGACCATTCATTTTGCACATCTGTTAATCCATTTACACCTGTGCAAATAGTTTTCAAATCTAATCTAATAAAAGTTATGATCTTAGAAAAACAAAACCAGTAGAAATTTCAAAATTGGTAATTAAAAAGAAGCTAACATATTTTTCTCAATCGTGAAAATTAAAACAATATTATGTTAAAGTTCATTTCAATTCCAGAGTTTTAAACTTTCTAGACCACTGTACTATTTCATTCTACGGCAAGTAATGGAGGCTTATTGAATTCATAATAGTAATACTGAAAGGCAATACATTGTTTTCACAAAAACTGTGTTAAATACTTTGTTGCATATTAAGTACATTTCACCACCGGCATATTGTCTGCTACGTTGCCGAAATTGCAAAACTGAAATAAAATATTTACACATCGGAAGCAAGAACTTGACAGAATTCACATAACTCTTACATACCGTTGTCGATACCACATTACCATGTAACTAATAATTGCTTTAAGGTCTAATTTTCAATATTAGTCAAATTTGAAGTTGCACTTTATTGCAATCGTTAGTCACACGGTATTGCAGTCACTGACGATATTTTGAAATTTATTTAAAAAATTTGTCCCGCTAAAAGGCTAATCACAGTTTAGAACACAAAATGGTAACATTAACATTATGAAATATGTCTCAGTTGACGCATAGTTTTGTTTGTAATTGTATACCCCTAACAGTGAATTAAGCCGTGTTCGAAAACTATATATAAAAACCAAAAATAAAATATTTTCGACATACCTGTACTTTGAAGATAACCTACAAATAATTGTCAAAAAAACCTGTTCATTCAATATAATTAATTATAAGATATAAGTTTAATTTTGATACCTTACAAAAATGAACATTATTTAATACGTATATACTTCGTAAATGTTTCATCGTACTTTACAGTGTTCGAGCTACATTCTTCATAATTCATTTAATATCAACAGCAAGTTCTCATCCCCTATCGTAATAAAGTGTTTATATCTAATAGTAATAAATTCACAATTAAAATTTTCTTTCACATTTTGTAATACTGAACACTTTACGGCACAGTTCGGCTACTTAGATCGCATTAATAATTGATATAGTTAGACTAAACCTAGAAGCTCGTGGCAACTCTTGACATAAAAATTTACAGTGAGACATAGTCGAATAGTTCGTTTAGTATAAGTACACATTGTAACGCTTGCCACTGAGAGAGCGATCGTAGCGAGGATGCCGAGGATAGATTCGGACGACAGAACGAACGTGATGACTGATGATTATAATTCAACTTATCTACTAATATCGAGTCGAGAAGACGGCCATCGGAAGATATAGACACGTAAAATTCTCATAAAAAATTCAACAAATAAAAATCAGTCTCCAAAAGCTGCTTGCTAACGAATTTGTGCAAACTTCAAAATGCGACTAATATGCAGGTAGAATACAATCGAATTACTCACAGATACAATTAACATAACTAACATTACAAACTCTTAAACAAAATGTAACGGTTAATAAACTCTATGTTATAAATATTCCCGCCAGTTTTCCGTTGCATTGTTCAAAGACATTTTTGTGGCCAGCTGGGGAGTGTGCCAGCCGAACTGGCAATCGTCTCGCAAGCTGTTAAACGTCTCGTCGATTTGATTACAGCTATCGATAGTCGCATCGTTAAAAATGTTCGTGTAACAATTAGACTCTGAATCCAACTGATCCGGTATTGGCTTCGGTTTGAAGTCAAAGAAGCCCACATCTCTGTGAATTGGGCTATACACGTCGGAAGACGATGAGAAGCTACCGTAAGCTGTATCGTAATTTTGTACATTGGCTGTGTCACCAAAGTCGGGATAGTCGCTTGTCGGGGTTTCGGGAAGGGGTGTAATTGCGCTGCCCGCGGGACAATTGCACTCGTCACTAATCTGATCGATGAAGTTACCATATTCATCAGTGAAGGAGCTGTGGTGTGAATTGCTGCAGATGTGGGCGGCTGAACGTAGGCTGGGTGTCTCGTCATACTCTTCGCCCATTAGGTCAAATACAGAGCTCAACTGATTGTTTTCTTTTTTAACGCTGTCTGTACCTGTAACATATATATATATATAAATTCTCAACTTGTGCAGTACAGTCTAATCAGACTTACTTCAGCCTGAAAAATTTAGAATATGTTGAAAGTCACTATCGTCCTCTTTTATAGACCAAAAGGCTGTAGATCATTTTAAATGAAAACGCATGGAATACACTGCAGGTGCAAAAAAAAGAAGTTCTATATATTCTTTAATGTTACTAGAACCAGAACACATCTGAAGAAAAAAATAAAAAAGGCTAATTTGAAATAAGCCCAATGTTTCTACATTGGGATAGCCATTTTAAAAGAGTAATTTAAAAGATATATTTCCATTTCAAATGACAGCAGGAAAAAAAATTGTATTTTAATATCCATTTCAAGTTGACCCACTATTTTTATTTCAATACAGCAAAACAAATGTTCACTCCCATTATGGATGGGTTCACTAAAATTTTTTTTTGTATTTTGAATAATATTGAGTCCTTCATATGAAGCATCTCTCTGCAAAATCTAAAACTGTCGAGTCTGTAACACTGACAGTTTGATAATAATTAAATGAAGATATAAATAAATTAAGTAACCTTATCATTACTTTACGATCTTCCACGACTTTCCATAATCCTTTCAAAAATGTTACGACTTGGTAACAGGCAAGGACGTTACAGTAAGTCTTAAATATTGAAATGCTAAAACTACGGCTGATAAATTATTTCCAAATTAGCATCGGAATGCAGGTGTTCAAATAATTTACCGGTAGTGATGTAACCTTACTTATGAATTGGTAATAGAAAAGTATTTTACAGAAAGATATAAATAATGGAACACGATAAAAGACAATTGATAAATTATTTCTGAATTATCATCAGAATTGCAGGTGTCCAAACACTTTAAAACGGCAATTTATTTTATTTACTTTGACAAGTTATTGTGTAGAAACCTAGATGTGTAGATGGACTTTGTATTTAGTGGGTTATTTAGTTTGATCTTTAAATAATAACTGTTCGACACATTGGAGACGGACGCAGTCAGCAGCTCGGATGATTTATTGGATTAAATTAGCTAATGTTGTTTAAATATTTAATTTGAATTTCTAATGAATGAGAGAATAAGCTTTCCCTACAGAACTTCTTCCGTTAATAGATCGGATACAGAAATCAACAAAATGAGCACCCCGAGACTGTTGACCAGATCCATCGTCAACGGGTGGAAGAGTGAAATTTCCAAACATCTCAGTGAGATTCAGCTAAATTTATTAGAAGTATTCAGGACACTATACAGCCTTTAAGCTATAGATTTGGTAAAATTAGCATTCCAAAAAAATATATTGCTAATAGAGTCTGAATTTTTATAACCGTATGAAATGTAGATTGGTAATTATTGAAATCGAAGTAATTTCAAATTACAGAATATTACGTAACCACTAAATTGTTACAAATTTCTTATCACATGAGATTCCTCAAATAATGACTATTAATTGAAATAATTAAAATTTATTTATTAAAGTAAGTGATTAGAAGAACGCTTAACGTTATCTAATCCAAAGACAACAATGAATATCTCAAAAATCATTTATCAAGAGTGGCATAAGAATCCAACTCTGCTTGACAAATGACTTGCATGCATACGTGTGGTTTATATGCTCACTGACGCTGCTGAACTTGAATGTTTGCTAAGGGATGCATCCCACTTAATTCATAATTTTACATAGAAAATGCACGCTTAGAAAATTAGCAAGAAAAATAGGAATATTCACTAAATTGTATAAGTATACAATTTAGTGAATATTACACTTTAGTTTTATAATAGTATGTTTTAGTTAATCTCAAAAACTTCAAAAAATATGACCGTATTATCCTATTCTATAATATGTTAGAAGAACATACTGGCTGTCTTTAAGCATTACACGTTAAAGCTAGATGTCATATGCAAATAAAAAAAAGATTTTTAAAGTGACAAACAAATACTTATGACAAATATTAAAATATAAAATTCAATTGCCCATTAACATAAGATCAGTTTTATCTGCTGCCTACAAACCCTTTCTAAGATTAACGACTCAGTACGTAAGAAAGAACGACATCAAAATATAGAATCTTTCATATTTAGGTTGTGTATATTGTATAAGTGTAGTGAACCTCTAACTTAATTTTTATTTCACTGTATAATTTATTTTTTTGTTAACAAGCAACAATGACAGATATCTGAAATATGATTTATTCAGTGTTGCATAGCCTTTTTTCTACGCTTGACATTGGCAAAGGTTCTCAATGGAGAGGACGAACGCCATATAATGAAAAATAAAGATAAAAATTGATAATGAATACTTAAAAATAATTTTTTTGAAAATTATTACATAAAACATGTACTCTGCTTATGCTTCAACTAAAATGAGTAAAGATGACACTGATATAATATGCCCATTCGTCTTTCTGTCATAATTCAGCTCCAGATTAAATTAAATATTCTTAGCTGCTTATGGTCTTGATTACAATTTAAAATTATTTATCAGCTTTTATTTATCTGACGAATACTATATATTTATTTTGCTTCGATGTTTCGATATAAATTGTCCACCTCCTCATGCACCATTTGTCCACATCTTGTTCCTCGTCTCATTCTCCTCAACTTTGAAGGTTGTAACCTCTGCGAATATTTCATGGACTATGTTTCCATGGCGATATGGATGACATTATAGACATTAGTCTTGAGTGTATAGGGAATGATATCAAAACAATGGACAGGACAGCGCACTCTCTGTGTCTTCCCTAATGATTTATCAGTCACAAGTAATTTTTCTAGGTCTTCCTGGTTATGTGACTGATGTATTAGAACATCTTGTAGAGACATGGTAGAGCCCCATAGAAACAAATGACTTCCTTAGAATAGTAATGTTGCTCCAATGTGACACTCAAGGGTACATGTATATTCCCTTAGCGCCACATTTCAAAGTGAGCTGCCTCCTTTCCGCAAGGTTCAAGTTTCAGAAATATATGAGAAAACAGGAAATACCAGGATTGTTCCTACACATTTACTAAGATTTCTCAATCTGCCCATATTCAGTTCAATTGCGAAAGGCATTCTTTGCCGTCTCCACACATTTGGTTTACATAAAAATTTTCATGTAAAATTGTTTACAAGTTTTAGATTTAGTGTGTCATTGAGCTCCAGTTTATTGGTGTGGTTTACCACCATGGCTTTAGATTTGGATCTCTTTATGGAGAGCTCATATTGATACATTCCATCTTATTTTACTAAATAAGAGTGATAATCTCTACTTCACTGGGTGCCTAAAAGGATGGTATGGTATGGTTGGCATAGCACACAGACGTTGATTTTTGAACCTCCAATGGGATAACACCCAACCTAATTTTCGCTGGTTTGCCTTATATATTAATTATAACTATTCAACAGAATATGTGACAGTACGTGACTTACTCTTTTTTAATTTAAAGAATTTAGAAATTGTTTCGTTTTCCTGACGATTTCTAACCTTACCAAAACATTTCTCATCTTACCTTATAATAATATTCGATTTTAATTTTGAGATTGGGAATTTCAGATCAAAATATAAGGTTACTAACTCCAGTGTGAACCAGGGTAGTAATTTAAATCCCCTGCTATTTCTATTAATGATAAATGTCTTCTTTTTGCCAACGACTTGAATTTATTTCTAGGAATAAAGAATTGTGAAATGTTTCAGAGGGATATTATCTTGATTTAGTGATGAAGTATAAAAAACAAGCTTCAATTTATTAAAATAAGTGCGCTTTTCTAATTTTCGGGCCTCGGTGTAATTATAGAGTCAGCTCTCAATTCACAATCATGTTATTGGCACTTATATGTCTGCATTTAAGCACTCAGATTTGCGAAGAGGCATTCTCGAAAATTCCATGACATCAGCATAGCAAATTGGAAACAAATTCAGTTACTTTGGTCTCCATATGAGGTAACTTACGTCCTTGAAGAAAATAAGAAAAGATTCATAAGAAAAGATCCTATTCCTTTATTTTAAAATTTATGGCAACTATCCGTTCCTTTTTCATTTGGGACATGCCTGGATGTAACTATCCGCAAGTGAGAAGAGTGTTGTTTCTAGACCTTCATTTATTCAAAATACTAAAAGATTCAATGTTACCTTGTACCTCACCTAAAACCATCAGCGTTAAGATTGTTATTATTTTTTGTATATGTCTGTCCAATACCAATTCCCGCTTGTGATCCCACATTATGTGAGTGCTCAATTTGCTTAACTGCTTAATTTGGTATTGGAGGCATTTTCACATCCCAATTTGCCCCCCTGTTCAATTTGGAACTTCAGAGTGAAGACACTGGAGCCATATTTGTTATTTGTTTTTCATTAATTTGCTCAATGTATTGCTCCTAAGTTGTAAGTTGTTTATTATTAAGAAAGATTAATATCAAATGTTTCACTTCATTTGCTGTTCAATACGGTCTTCAAATATACCAGGAAAAAGTAAATAAATGGAAATATTTGCGCTGGATACAAAAAAGATATTAACGGAATGGTGATTGAAATTTAAGTATCGTAGAATTATCAATCAGTCAGCTTGCCACTCACCATCGTTATTTTCAATCTCTTCTTTAACTCCGACCCTGTCAGTGCTTGTATTTTTACCATTAACTTGTTCACTGGGAATAGCTGCAACATTGGCAGCTTCGGCCTTCCCCACGTTGCTGTGATCACCGCTGCTGTTACTGCTACATTCAGGACTGTACGGCGAGGTCTGCGTAATAAAGAATATTCCAATATTAGTCATTTTTATTGTTTAGCAGTTTCTGATACCAATTGTTTAAGATAATGTTGTTATAAAGTAAACAAACCTTCCAAAATGTTATTTTCTCTCAAACATAATTTCACAAGTTTCGAATGCTGTTATCGTAATCTAACATATATAACTGCGAGCAAAATAAGAACCCATCTAAAAAAATTAAGTAATATTATAAATTTGAAATGGTGTTTGTTTCTTACTTAATAACTCAATAAACCCTTGACCAATAATTATCAAATTTTACACACATATAGACCGTTTTATAGACTGATATTATTAAGCTTTTTCATCCAAAATAAAGAGCTCAATGAGAAAAAATTTCTTGTACCCCCAATAGATAAGAGTACAACCTATATACCAGGGAGGGCAAAAAGTTCATGGAATGGGGTGGTACGAAAGTCAAAAAAAACATAATTCTATTTTTCCTTTTCAATATATCTCCCTTAACCCTAATACATTTTTCAGAACTGTCGATTAATTTCCACAAAACTTCTTTTTCATTTTAGGTATAAATAGTAGTCACAGGTGTCTAAGTTTCGACTGTGAGGTGTGTGCTGCAATATTGGAAAGCCGTGCTTGCGAAGGGCAGCCATCACAAGATGGCTCTTGTGTACAGGTGCATTGTCTTGCAGAAGTAACACAACAGATGTGTTGTTATCTCATTCACAATTCAATCTATGCAGTAATGAACCTAAGTACAATGAACAAATTACAAGTCAAAGCACACTAGTTCTCATACAGATCGATATGGCAGGAATTGAAATTATCAACATGTGCTTAAAACTGTAAATATACTTAGTGTATTTAATGTTTGGACTGTTTGGACACTAACGAAGTTTAAGCTTTGAGAGAAAATGATCTGGAAAACGAACTAGTTAGTTCGACAAATTCTACTTAGATAAAGGTCTTCGCCCCTAGAATAATCTGGGGAAGAAGACCTCCAAAAAGACCTATAAAATTGGCAGAAACCATGCCTCACAGTTACCAGGCAAATTACTAACATTGCAGGCGACTGGACAACTTACTAGTAATAAGGTATCACGATTTATATAATATAGTATAGGTGTATCATTTTTCAATGTCTTATCTAAAACAGTTTGTGTTTTGCCATACATCCACTTAGCAAACACACTGCACAATACATATATGACGATTTGTTTGACTGGAAAATCCGAATACTTAAATATGGTTATTGATACTTAAGTAGGTCCCATTGGTAAACTAAAGGCAATATCCTAGTGGTAAGATTCCATTGGTAAAACATCACTGATTGTTTATTACATCTAAGATACATTTCTAAATTACTTTGCAGATTGCAAAGCATAACGTTAAAGTAGTCAGTAATTGTTGAAAATAAAAATGTAAAATGATACATATGACACAACAAGACAATTAAAATTTAATACAAGAGCTAACAATCTCTTACTAGTTTCAAACATACCATATTTTGGTAGATTTGCAAGTAGACGGTTCACAAAATTCAAGCTGTGGCATAATGAGGTGTCATGACATGTATTTTTTTTGACAATGGAAATACTGCTTTGGAAAAACAATATAAGTAAAAACCACCAAACGTCAAAAATTTATCGATTGCTGCCCAATGGAAAAAGTTTTATTGATTGCTGCCCATTGGAAAAACTTCTATCAAAATTTTAATAAATATTTATACTTTTTAAATTACCGTTTTGAAATAAAAACAAAACAAGTAGACATTTTTAAAAAATATTTTATTCCTGTGAAAGCCCACATTTTACTCTACTTTTCAACAAAATTCCCCCTAATATTGAGGCACTTGTCGTATCGTGGGACCAGCTTTTTATTCCATTCTCAAAGAATGTTGCCACCTGATTTGGTACCCAGCTTGAACACAACTTCCGATAATTAATCATTCGGTCACAATTTCATAGCAAACACTTCTTGAGACAGCAGAAAACTCTTTAGATAAAGATGAAATCGTGAATCGTCTGTTCTCTTTCACTTTACTGTCCACTTTTTGAGTGAAATCATCGGTAATGACTGAATGTCGCCTACTTCGTTCCTCATCAAGAATAATTGTGCGGCCATCTCTAAACGCCCTAACCCATTTCCGTGCCATTCCATGACTCATAATACTTTCACCATAAATGTCACTGATTTGGCAATGAATTTCAGCTGAAAATGAATAACAGCAAACACTTCGCAGTCGGCGGGATTCTCAATTGGTGGCGCCATTTTAATAATACACAAACAAGAGTAAACACAGTCGAATGGCTCCGTAATAGTGTCTATGGCTTCCCAACAGATGTACACAGTTTGCATGCGCTAAACTCTGACCGCAGCGCTGTGGCGGCCTTATTTAAAAACGGTACTTATTTTAAAAACACGCCTCGTATAAGAAAAAAACTACAAAATTTTATACATTATTCAGTTTTCATTTGATGCTGCTGCTCAATGAAAAATAACTATTGATTGCTGCTCAATGGAAAAAGTTTTATTGATTGCTGCTCAATGGAAAAAGTTTTATTGATTGTTGCCCAATGGAAAAACTTTTATTCATTGCTACCCAATGGAAAAACTTTTATTGACTACTGCCCAATAGAACAAGTTTCATTGATTGCTGCTCAATGGAAAAAGTTTTATTGATTGTTGCCCAATGGAAAAACTTTTATTCATTGCTACCCAATGAAAAAAGTTTCATTGATTACTGCTCAATGGAAAAAGTTTTATTGATTGTTGCCTAATGGAAAAACTTTCATTCATTGCTACCCAATAGAAAAAGTTTTATTGATTGGAAAAAGTTTTATTGATTGCTGCCCAATGGAAAAACTTTTATTGACTGCTGCCCAATAGAAAAAGTTTTATTGATTGCTGCCCAACAGAAAGTTTTATTGATTGCTGCCCAACGGAAAGTTTTATTGATTGCTGCCCAATGGAAAAAGTTTTATTGATTGCTTCCCAATAGAAAAATTTTTATTGACTGCTGCCCAATAGAAAAAGTTTCATTGATTGCTGCTCAATGGAAAAACTTTTATTCATTGCTACCCAATGGAAAAACTTTTATTGACTACTGCCCAATAGAACAAGTTTCATTGATTGCTGTCAATGGAAAAAGTTTTATTGATTGTTGCCCATTGGAAAAACTTTTATTCATTGCTACCCAATGAAAAAAGTTTTATTGATTACTGCCCAATGGAAAAAGTTTTATTGATTACTGTATGTATTTACACACCAAGGACATTAACATAGTGCCCCTCTCACAAATCTGACACTATGTCCTATGTTCTCCAATCTACATGTCATGGAGAGTTATATGACAAACAGGAATGAGTCAATGCATAAGATCGATTTTGTTGTCAGACTTTTTTGTATTATTTTGTTCTCTCTTTCGACTTTATTTTTGGAACATACCTGGAAATTTTCCACACCTAAGTGGCTTAAACATTCAAGTAAAGAAAAAAACTGTAGGAAAATAAAAAAAAAAATTAAATTAAAACATAAATTATTTACAGCCATTTGAAAAATGTTATCTTCTAGTTGAAAAAATTAGGTTTGCGTTAAATAGACGTTCATTCACAGCACATGACTGACCTCTAAACCTCTAGTTTATCTAGTCTCGTTCGAATATAATATCTGAAATTATATGGACAGTTCCATTAGTTCAATTTTTTCATCCAATTCTTTCAACCCTTATAGTACTTTTATTTATTGATATAAA
This sequence comes from Druceiella hillmani, assembly GCA_039881145.1. Taxonomy (NCBI): domain Eukaryota; kingdom Metazoa; phylum Arthropoda; class Insecta; order Lepidoptera; family Hepialidae; genus Druceiella; species Druceiella hillmani. Next base: position 5,881,250 of record JAYKKI010000065.1, on the reverse strand, counting down.
CAGAAATTGTGGAGCAGCACCTTCTCCACTTTTAACGATTTCACTTAATCGCTAAAGCGACCGAGGAACCGATATCAGGCCCAACACTAATTTACACAGTTAGCATTAGGATCTGATATTGGGCCCAAAATGTACCCGTGAGCTTGACTGGGGCGTTCTGCGTCTGTTCGCTAATTAGCTCTCCAGTGTTAAGTGTTAAATTTCATATATAGAAATTTCACTACTGTTCCTATATTTGATTGATACCAATTAAAAAAACCAATATTGCTAATGCAAGTCAAAATTTATCCGGGATATAATTGAATTTGCTTAGACGTATAAAGAGCTTTTTTCAACAATATCTCACATGTTTAAATAGAAACCTTATTTTTCTCAAAATTCTTTTCTTCTCAAAATTTAATTTTAACCCATCAAGGGCCAAGGCCCTAACTTGCAAATTTACGCAGGAGGCCCATCGGCGCATTTCATGTACACTTTGGAACCAATATTGGCCCCTTAGGCTGATAGCGTAGGTTTGTATAAGAGCTGATAGCGGTCCCTCAGGCCGCCGATCGATTAAATCATTTTAAATACTATTTTTGGTTTTAGGCCAACAAACTATACACTATACGTAAATTTCACTTCCCTATCTTCTTTTAAAATTAGAAGCTTCAGAAAAACAGAGGACAGACCCATAGATAATGTTGCCCCAACAATAAGTTCTGTTAGTACCCTTCAGGAATGAAACCTTAAAATTATGTAAAACTAGAAAGTAAATGGAAAAACTTTCACTACTGAAAATTACTGAAATTGTGTATTTTTAAATAAAGACAGCATAACATACATTTGAGGACAATGAGACACAAAGCTTTATAATAATAATGGTCTTGATATGAGCCACAGATACCATCTCTAGATGTTATGTCAACGTGTAAAATTTGGTGCACCCCAATATTTTATAAATTGTGAAAAATATAATTTATGGTTTTATTATGAGACCAGGCGTTAGCTAATCAAACAAGAGAAGAGCCATTCTGACAATGTATGTAAAATATACGTTTCAATGTTTATACAGCAGGATGTCGGCCAGCAACTAATGCTCATACAGTAATGATAGTTTAACATCACGGATATCAACTAGTGACGCGCAGTGCCTTATAAGCAATTACACATAGCTTGCCCTGAACACCTGGCATATATATATATATATATATATATATATATATATATATATATATATATATATATATATATATATATATATATCTATGTGTAATTGCTTATAAGGCTTAATATATATATATATATGTATATATATGTATATATATATATATATATATATATAGATATATATATATATATTTTTTTTATAACATATTTATGAATACTTATATATATTTAATTTATGATATTTAAGCAAAGTCCCCAATTAATATATAATCTGCAGTCTGAATGCACAAACCGAATTCTATCAGTCCACACAGTTTTAAATAAAACGTACAAACTTGATTTTACGCAACAAAATTGCTATTAACACTCACTTGTATGAAATCACGAATGTGTTCGCAATGCAAAAATGTTCTATAAGTAAAATTGACTACGTCATTTCAACAGCCGATTTGTACGACGAAGGTAGACAAGCTAGCAGCCCATAGCTTACAGAGATATTTAGAATGAAACAATCCCATGTAATATCAGAGCACATCACATAATGACAGCTGTACTGTCATTCACGGATTTTCTGTCATTGTGAATGTCCAAATTTCGTCATGACAAGAAAATTTGTTGCTCTGTAGACTATCATTTGAGCGGGATTTTCCAATTTATATTTTATTTATATTCAAATTATATTCTGAAACTACAAGTTACAACTGCCGGCTATATTCAAAAATTTATTACATTTTCATTTGCAATAAGTTGTTAAATTTAGCCAGCAATTGTATTTTGAATAAAATGTTGTGCTGGTTTTGATAATTACTCTTGCTATAAATAAAAGAATATTCATAAACAACAATATTCCTCTTAAGATGATCTTAACAAAAAATAATTTGAAATATGCTTTTGCTATGAAGGGCTGTCAAACATCAAATTTATAACCTCTCTTTATGCAATCATTCTAGCTTATTTAAATGTTTTTATTTGTTTTTTATTTCACATAAGTTCCTATCTTATTTGCTTATTCAGTGTTTATTATCACTACATATGGCAATTAAATCGAAAAAAATTTTACAAGCAGTTTATTACAAAAAAGCAGTTTGTATGGTAAATGTTATTCAAATACATTTTTTATTATGAACCACACATTTATTATGAAACAATTGCAAGCGAAAATTATTTTTGTTCAATATATCATTTTTAATGTACATTTTTCATTTAATAACCAAGAAACAGTGAAATTTCCATTGGCGTTAAACTACATTTATTCCGATTTAATTAAGCCGACAAACTCGGGTAAATAGCATTATGGCAAAGTGTTTCGAGAAATAGTTGACAACATATTAATGCAAAGCGTGGATGTAGTGATCTTCAATGGGTTTTTTTATTTCACAATGTAACACCACTTGCGTTATGTGCTTATGAGGTTTTGTTTTGTTATATATATATATATATATATATATATATATGTGTGTGTGTGTGTGTGTGTGTGTGTGTGTGTATGTGTATTTATATATATATATATATATATATATATATATATATATATATATTGTTTATTTGTGCAGTACTTTTTGGGTAGAATAAGCTAACCAGAAAGCACTGCACACCACTGATATAACGTATGCATTGATGAAACATTTCAAATCATAGAACTTGGCAATTTAAAAGGATGTAAATTCAATTTTCTACTTTACTTGATGCAGTGTCTTCTTTTTAGTCTTTAGTTGCGTCGATCAGAAATAGAATTTAATGTCGGTAATCGTAAAAAGCCTACGTGACAAATTTAAGTATCCAATCATTATCCTGTCATTGTAATAAAATTTCACGTTGAAATAAAATGTTATCACTGAACTTACATCATAATAGAATTTAAGCACATAAACTGAAAACTTACTCTGAAAAGTCCCTTCTTTTTCTTCGACGAAGCATCTTCCTGGGAATAGTTAAAGTCTATCGCCCAGTACGAACCCTTGCCAGGGTCATCTTTACTCCGCGCCACTTTTTTAAAACACTTATTTAATGATAAGTTATGCCTTATAGAGTTCTGAAAGTACAAAATGAAAAGCATTTAGCAAAAAATTATATATTTAAAATTATACACTAAAAAATACAGTATTTCTGTTCAAATAAAGTGTCTAGATGAAGGATTAAAAGTCAGTTGAGATTCCATAGCGAACAAATAACACAACTTTCATTATATCCATCCATCTGTTACAGCCACAGTTTCTACACTTTTAGACCTATTCACATCAAATTTTGCAAGTAAATACTATATAGATGAGGTCTCAATTAACATGTATCAAAATAACGAAAAAATAATTGTCTAATATTTAAAGAATATATTTTAATATAATTCCCCATACATATGATGAGGGCAAAACATTCTTTTTCACATATCCCATTGAGTGGACTGTCATTAGACAGGTCTTTCAAAATAAGGCTGAGGTTCCGATTACCATTTTTAGTTTTTAAGACCTATTTTAGTAACGTTAAGTCGAAGTAAAGCACTTTGTTCCTCTCACAATTTAAGTTTTCAAACATAAATTTACCTAGAATTAACTAGAATTTTTAAAGATGCTTCTGAATATGAATACCTAGAATTTTTTCTGATGCTTCCGAAAAAATTCTAGGTACTCGGATTTTAACTAGATCTTTTAATTAAAATCAAGGGCACAGAAAACTATGGAACCCTGCTTTATATACGTTTCGCGAACCGATCAAGTGGCCAGTTCCATATTTTCTCGCTAATGAAATATAAGTATTTACCTTCCATCCAGTGCCTGCTTCTCTGTAGTAAGGGAAAGTCTGCACTATGTACTGGTATATTTCAGATAAGGTCATCTTGCCTTTCGAGCAATTGCTTATAGCTAATCTAATAAGACTGGCATAGCTGAAAAAGCCGAAAATCATTACAATCATAAAAGAATTCACTAAAAATTATGAAACAAAGCAAAAATTCAAATTTTTTAAATTTAAAATAAACGAGAAGCAAAATACGAAATTACCGATTAAGTACATAGTGTCACATGACAATAATCCAGCTAATACATAGTAAATAAAACCATGGGTTGATTTATTTTTATTTAACTGCCATTCTGTCTTTCAGCTAAGCAAATACAAATAGACAATGAAAAAGAATGTTAAATAGCTCCGTTCCAAGAATATTCAAATACAAATATATGAATATAATGGATCACAACTAATGTATCACTTGTTCTATTGCGATGGTAACATTCACAATTCTCAACTGGGAGTTGACTTCCTGGGTGACCTACCATGCTAGTGACTTTATCGGTCCCAGTGATAGGGGAATATGTTGGAAGAATCTTATTCTATGCATGCTTAAGAAGAATCTTATTCTAGCTATGAATAGGGTCATAGTCTGGGATCAATTATCAAAGTTACACGTAAATTCCATGCTCTTATTATCCCTCCTAACGCCAACTTTTTATTCTAGCTATTAACCAGCAACTCTCAACATATTCTCGTCATATTTTAACTTGCAAGTTTGAAATATCAGCCCTTAATGACACGAAAATAACAATATTTAAATGATTCAAAATCATTTTTCATCATTTTGCAAGTAATATAATTTTGGTTATAATATTTATTTAGTTACTTATAACTGATTAATGTGGGGTTTTTTTGAAAACAATAATTCGGACACAGACTTTACACTCACTTGCACAAACAACCAGTGTTAATCTAACGTTATAAGCCTTTTTTACCAATAGCACATAACAATCCGAGGAATGTCTAAAAGCAATATTTAACATATCCGCTATCCCATGAATACACAACGGATATTCTGGATACACGGTCTTCATATGACAGTTTAACCATGCAGGCACAGAAGATTAGATTATTTCGTTTTTAACTGACATGGTGAACATGTTAGTGCAATATAAAACAAGCATGCTTGAAGCAGCACACAGTAAGTCGGAAATGCATAACGAGCACACTTCGGAGTCAAACATCTGAGTGAGTTTGAGAGATAAGGATTAATAAAGCCGCTTTGAACTATAATATAAACAAAGTGTCCATTCCAAGAAATTCTTTTAAATTCTTATTCAGTGAGTTGACAGATCGACAAATATATGTAAGAATTTTTTATTCATTAAAATCATTCAGTTTTGAGATTTCATGGCTTTATTAATTGAAATGTTCTTATTTGACAACGCTTAGGTAGATTAGAAACTAAGATTAATAGAGTTTCGGTTACCTGTAAGGTGGTTTCCCTTCGTTAGACTTACGAGGTAAACTAGCAGCGTGCGCTTCATTATTACTAATATTGAGGTAAGAGTCCTCGCCATACGCGTAACAGGGTAACGGTCCGAGGGGATTGTGCGGCAGAGAGCCATGACTAAATGTGGGCAGCCATTCCACACCCGAAATATCGCTCATTGTTGATCGTACTAATGGCCCCCGCTAATATTCAATCATGTTACAGCTAAACCTCGCCTCATTTCAGTACATCACACTGATGTATCATATTACAGCGTTATACGTCCAATTAGAAAATGAGTACCTGCAAAAAAAATGTTAAATGATTAGCCTCACTTACGTTTCAATAAAAGATATTATATCTGCGAAACTTTGATTGAATGGTCAAAGTTAAGCTGGTTGGTGAATAAGTAACTGGTAATACAAACTAGACTGAAAAAATTGCCAAAAAACTCCAAGCTATTAAATGCACATCTATATTCCAACCAAGCCAATCCGTATTGCAAGATCTTAACAACCAAATAACCTCTTAAGACAGATAGAACAAGAACATAAGTACATCACTAAGTTTGTACGAAACCCCCTTATCGAAATAAGGGGGTTCCATACAAACTTAGTGATGTACGTATATACAGAAGTGCATTAATAGTTTAAACATTTAAGGGTACAAAGAATTTCTATTAAACTATTTATAAATGTTAATATACTTTTCATCATATTAACATACACGTTATAAATGTTATGATGAAAAGTATATTAACACAATGTTATAAATTTTAATATACTTTTCATCATATTAACATATACGTATGTATGGAAGTGCATTAATAGTTTAAACATTTAAGGGTATAAAGAATTTCTATTAATCTATAAATGTTGATATACTTTTCATCATATTAACATATAACCTAGAGTATCTTCTACGAGTGTAAAAATATTGCGAACTTCTCAGAAAACCTAGGATAATTACAATAATATAGTTTTCCTGTAATTCTTTTAGTTAGTAGTTTTGGAAATAAAAGAATGGATGGAGAATACACATTTTTGCACATCTTAATGCATAGTTAGATAAGTCCCTTAAAATTCGGAAAAAATATTTTTGATTTCCTTAAACGATACCCCATACTATTCATAAAACTAAAATTTTCTGACTACTAACTGCCTCCTTTAGAATTATTATATAAATATAAGATTACCATATAAATATTAATGTGTCAGCAACTGCAAAATATGTGGTTTAATATGTTCTACTACTATGAGAAATTTCAAGTTCCTACATCAAACTGTTTCCGAGAGAATGGGCTGTGACAGGTAAGCAGAGAAGTGAGTGATCTTCTAAGTGTTTCATTTTTCCTTTCATATGGGAGGTATGTAAACCTAAAAAAGGTTACCAGCGTACCATCCTCAATGCCACGTTCCATGAAAGTGGGACCACCATAAGATTAAGGGGTTAGTTTCAGAACATACACATATGTAATGCGGCTCTCACTTACTGCTACATACTCAAACCCATTAAAAAATACAATATTTTTTAGTGTATTGTAGTCAAATTACAGATTTGTATAATTACATCATGTTCATCTGTCTATTCGTTACAGTCCCATAGCTAACTTTTATTACATTTTATTATTTAGACCTATGCACATGACATTTTGCAGGCAAGCATTTTTGTAATGCACCTGGCCATACAGGTCAAGTGGAGATGGATTATTTATTTTGACCTATTGAGTTCAGTATCAAAGGGAAGACCTTTTAAAATGAAATTAAGGTCTCTTAGACAATTATACATTTTAAAGCCTCTTTTATGGAATGTTAAGTATCGAAGTGGTAATTTTTGTAACAAATTGTTGCATCTTAATTTAGCTTAGTGAGCGCGTATATAATTATATTTCAAATTAATTCAGATATATGATTAAATATAATATCGGAACCTTATCTTTATTTGTTCCAACATGCACATGACCAATTTTTTTATTATCCCTTTATCTAAATGTATGAAAAGTGATGATTATATTAAAGTTTAAATATGTCGTCCCAACCCCCCACAAACAATATTAATATCGTAAGCTATTTCTGATTATATCTTATACTGATGCTCTTAAGAAATATATAATCAAAGAGTAATTAAAGCATCGATAATGCATTTAAAATATAATAAATCTTATAAAAAACGTATGTCTGGGGAAAAGCGAAGACAAGATGCATTTGCACTAAAATTATAATTATGTATACGTCGAAATTATAAATCGTAATTAAATGTTAATATATAAATGCCACAACCATCAATATTAATAAACTTATAATACTTTTGTAAACTTATATTTTACAAAAAGTGAATATTTCCTATTTTTTCTGTTTTAATTGACATGACACTTGTAATAAAGTTTCGCATGTTTCAAAAGGTGCAATTTAATTTTGCCCAACAAATTCATTTCAAAAAGTAACTTTAGTACTGGCACATTCTAAAATTTGAAGTCTTTTCTCACATTTTATTGATTTTTTAAATTTAATATTGAGCAATTTGTGTTCACATGAGTGTATTTAATGACAAAATAAAAAATTAATTAAGTCGAAAAATTACAAGAAATGATTCGTTGCAAAAAAACATAATTTGCATGCAAACATTTTTAAATGAATTTTTTGAATAAGTTGTGGGTGGCCTTTGCTACTATTGAAAACAATGATTAGTACAAGTTTTCTATCAATGAAATAAAAAAATACACTGAAAAATCACTTTTGTTTATGTGGAATTGGTACATCGCTTTAAAACTTAACTTGTTATGGAATTATCCAGGCATATTCTCACGGTTTAGAAATCCATTTACACCTATTCATTATTTAACAGCATCTGACTATTTTGCTTAAAATAATAACAATTATTAAACTTATCTAATAAAGCAATGTAAAAAAAAATACTTACATTGCTTGGATGAAATTAATATTCAAGAAATACTTAATTAGATAACTTATTATCAAGCAAATGTAATTCAATTCGTGAGTTGACTCATTGTTATATTCAGTTTAGAACTAATCACAACTTACTAATGAAATATTGTGTTCTAATGGTTGTTACCATTAGAAGGCGAATCAATTTAATCAAGCCCAATTAGATGTTCATTGACAGTTGTCATTATACGTCGAAACGATCGCTTCAAAATTCAACACTATATTGCGGAAGCGTAGCACCTTACTTGAACCGCAATTTAAACCATTTTATTCAAATATTAAATGCCAGCTATGTAAAAAACGTCAAGGAAGTATCCTTGAAAATACATGTGAAATTCATGCTAACTACTTTATAGTACAACTAAGCAAATTCACGATTTCACTTCATGGATGGGCTTTAAAGCTTATATTGTACATACAGATATACACTTACTTGAGTATAAGACGTTTACATATAAATTCTCTTACTAGATATATATTACTTATAATACTAATTATTAAATTAAAAATATTTTGTTCCATGACATTTTCCTTATGCTATCATACACACACACAAACAAAACACACTTCTATAGTAAAACATGAACATAAAGAAGCTACCATAGGCACGAAATCGATTCGTATTCGATTTATTTTGAACGATTTAATAGTTTTATTTTTTGTAACGTCATTTTATACCAAATAAAGAAATAATTTAAGAAATAATAAGCACTAGAATGAAAAATGCGTGTTTTCTTTTTATGCTACATAAAGAAATACTTTTTAACGTTTTTTTTTAATATTCAGTATCATCCTCTAAAAATTAGAGATTTTTTTTACTGTGTTTTTTGTTCTCAGCGTTTATTTGTATTGGTACGAGTAATTTAAAAAGCAATTATAATTTGAATATTAAATCTTATAACAGCCGAAAAAATACAAATGACTAAATATACATTATTGGGTATCTAAACATTAAAAATACACGCCATAAAAATTTCTTATGAAAACTAATAAAGATCGATTGAATACAAAGTTCAAATTCGGATTATATTGTTTATTGCTTATAAGCGCTCAGTTGGTCACTATTAATTTTAATGATCTTATCAATTAATTATCTTGATATTTTTTGCATATAGGTACGTCATCAATAATACTATCATACGAGATAAGTCTCTACTAATAAGATTAAACTAATATTTAGTGAAAAGATAAGTAAAACGTGTTGAAATGATTAGTTAGCACTTGATTGGCTAAATCGTTTCCATATATCAATATTCATAAGTATGTTATACTTTTTTATTGTTATCGATTATCTAGCTTAACTATGAAAAACGCGAAGCATTTCATTACGTAGTTTAAAAATTACCTGTATAATTTTGTATAGATAAACACTATCTGTTACTCAGGTTTCTCGCAGAAATAAATAATTTTTTGACGACAACTGATTATAGCGATATGATCTGTAACCCATTTAACAATTTAATGAAAGCATGATGGTGTGGTACCTAATTTGTTGTCATAATGTATGTAAATTATACAGTAATTAGTATAATGTAATATAATCGTATTCTTATACAAATTTTTTCTAATTTCCATTGACGTTATGGATACTGTAAAGATCTGTCATCAGCCTAGTCTATCTCTTTTATATACTTGCTTTTTTGACTATTTCTTTGATTACTATTCACGCGTGGCGCTTCTTGAGATCATATTTTTTACCATAGAGATTGAAATGTGGACCGCTTTAGTATAAGGTTTTTTTTATACAAGGTTGACTTTGTTTTATAAGGATAAAACGTGTATATCATAGTATACGTTATTGCTAATTCCAGTTATTCTATATATACATTTTATTAATACTTCTATTGATACATTTAAAAAGTCCCTTAACCACAGATGAGTTAACTTTTTCAATAATGATTTAAAAACATACCGCATTGAAGGTTTTTTATAGTTACGGTCTTTATCTCACTAAGGCGATTCACAACAAGATACTAATAATTATAGGCCCGACATATTTTACACGATCCACAAAAATCATACAACATTAACGTTTTATTGGGGATTGTTTTCATGAGATAAAAGGGTGCCATAGAATCTTAAATAGACAAAGCTTTAATATATGCCGTAGGCATAGCGATTCAACAAAATGACGTTATAACATTATATGGTTATATGGAAAGTTATTTTTCCCCCAACTGGCGCTCGTTTTCCTTTTTTATGTTAATTTAAGTGCTGGCTAGGCTATACTGACCAAACCATTCTCTGGATAGTTGCCATTGTTGTGAAATTCGTAACATGAACTTCTCTAAATAAGGGAAAACAAAAAATGGTATAAATGAATAATTAGATAAATCACCTAAATAACTACTACATCAATGTAAACACATATATAGACAGTTATTAAAAGATTAAAACCATAGATCATATTGGCAACGAGAAATTGTGGCTTGTTGCAAAATTAACGTATGATAAATAATTGATACAACACTATCGTTTTTACAAAGGGCTAGGTTATATGCGTCTACTTATTTTTTAAATCCTTAGACTGGGAAATTATTGGACGAGACTTAGGTACAGTCGCGACCGACGGAAGTGACTGATGCCACATCTGGCCGGTACTTATTACACATAAACGTGCAAACAATCAGCAATAAGTCGCAGACGTGAACTTAAGGGCTCGGACGTCCGACGAAAATCTGGCTCGCCGGACATTTTTATCAGTCGAGGACGCATCGATCGCGTGTGCGCGAGGTTCGGACGCGACCGGACGCGAACCAATATGATTTGTGGGGAAATCTAATCGTTGCCAATACTATTATAACCACAGATTACGCCTTTGACTATGAACTGTATTTAGTGTATAAGACACTCGGTCCAACAAAGCCGCCACAGGCGCTAAATTATTTTTTTTCTCGTGAGAATCATTGAAAGATTCAGAACTTGACAGAGTGACCTAGGTTTATAATTCAATCGTTTCAGGGTAATATGAGCATGTTTCTTTTGGGAATACATTTTGGAGGCTAAAATAAAAAATTTATTAATAAACCTTAATTTTTTTGATAAACCTACATTTAATCATCTTTGGAAACTAAGGCTTTTCCTTAATAGTAAAACCTTGCCATTGGCCATCTGATTAGATATGAGTCACAGCATGGATTCAACTCTATGTTCTGTGAGCGCCAAAATATATGAGCGTATAAAGCTGGAAACATATTAGCGGACACGACTTACAGTCGCGACCGACGGACACGACATTATAGTCTGCCCACCCGCATTCGGACGCCGTGTTCAGATGTGTTGTGTGGACACTCTACAGAGTTGGAACATTCATGTAGTATTTTGATTATTGTTATGCGTCCAAACGCAGGTGTGCATTCTCTTAATTCGCGTCTGTCGGTCGTGACTGTAAGTTACGTCCCATAATATGTTCCCAGCTTAATGGAAAAATATGGACCAAAGACGTTGTATCAATACATAGACGGATTACATTAAATTGAACAATTCACATGATAATCAATACTCGTCATTTTAATGCCAGCATTACGTGTAATAAAATGAGATAGTAATAACCGCTCGCGCACATCTCGAAACATTGCACGTGCCACTAGAAATATTTTTTTTGTTACCAGCTGGTTAGCAAGTGTCGTTACAATTTTTTGACAAAATGTATTGTTTTTGTGAAAATAATTACACATCATAAATGTTAAATGTTTTGAAGGATATTAATGTGAATACATCATTTCATCGGCAAGTCAACGCATGCCTTATTGTATTGTCCGGGAATAACTATCGGACAAAAAAGGACGTTATTTGTTGACTGAAAAATAATTGATTGTCGTTAAAATACATTCAACACGACTTTTTTTTCCGAAAATTGAAAATAATATTCATAATTATTTATCATCTTTTTCGTACACATGATACTTGCGTACATTATTCAGCGTCATTTAGGGGAATAACTTGCAAACAGCTGCGAAGACATCCAGCTGCCCGGGTAAGCACTGCATTCTAGGCAAGTATTGGATGTGTTAAAAAGAGTTATGTGTAATATTTCTTTCGCATTCAATCAGAAAGAGGGCGTGTTTTTCAACGACAATTTATTCCTTTATAACCAACGATTAGCGTCTTTATTTGTCCGACACTTAGTCCCGGACACCGTGTATACTTAGATTAAAACAAAAAAGGGAAGATACTGTGTGCTTTAACGGTGCGCTGGCCGGTAAACCAGGTCTAGTGCATAGACTCTATGTTCTGTGGTCCAGTGGACCTGATTGTGTTTTTGTCAAATCAGTTGAACGCAGACCGGCGATGAACGTAGATGTGAGGTTCTTGAAATTTAAATTTCCAATATTTTCAGTCAAATCTATTCAAAAATGCTTTCTAGTGTTTTTACCACATGCATTAAACTATTCACAAATTAAAAACAGGACACATGTTTCATGTGTAATTACATAAAAATATAAGTTTTCACAAAATTATTTGCTTTTTTACCGTCATGTTTGAATGACAGCAGCATACGCAAGCTTCGCACCGCGAGAAGCCATAGTATTAGCAAATTGTTAATTTGCTGTAATACCTTGATTTACTTGCGCTAAAGTCACAATGCATCGCTTTGTCTCTTTCCATAGGCCACAATATACATTACACGGTGGTACATAGTCATAAGGCGGGTGGTTAAAAATAGATAATTCGGAAATAAAGCATTATATCTATATTAAAATGGTTGTAAACGATAAAACAAAGTGTTATTTATTTAATTTATTACATTATACAAAATATTTATTAATAATCTAACTACAAATAACAAGAAAAAAAATTGAAGTATATGTAAAAAACGGTACATTGTAGTATGTTAATTAATATTAAGTACTATTGAATGCAAGATTTGGTCTTAAACAAACTCATAGTGATGTCTACTATCCTTAAACAAATTATATTAAAAAACATATGTAATGACTTTTTTAAGCAAAATAATATAATTACACTCAGATATACTCACGAAAACAATAGCCAGATTTTCTAAACTACTATGTGTCTATTTAAAAAACTCTTCCTTTCGGGGATGATTCCGTAGGCTGGTAACGAAGGAGCTTGACTGTAACATGAGCACATTCATTAAATCGGTATTAGTAAGTACCAGACCCATTTTCCGAATATTGTCTCGTCTAAGTGCCTTCAAATTTATTATCAGCTTCAGCAGCCTCTTTGGATAATTCCTCGATAGACACTGATGCGGAAATGCTTTACAATTTATGAGCCATGTATTAGTACTTTGTGATTGGACTCTAGGAGATTATGCCATGAATATTCTTGTACCAAAATTCGGCTGGTTTCCAAACTGAATTTACTAAATGACTTACTGATGATGAATATTGTAATCCGAAGATAAAGCTTGCAAAATTGTAAAACTATGGTCAATTAAATTTCTGTTAAGCCTGTGGTTTCAACTGAAACATCTGAATTCAAAAAGAATTTTCTCGCTGAATTTCCGTCGTCGTTTTGATTCCGTCACTACCATATTGGTAGGATAACATTTTTTCTTAGCTTTTAAAATATTCTGATACGATGGTAAAACTTTACTTGAAGTCTTGCTACGGAAAATGTCAATTATCAACAAATATCTATATTTCATAAGCTTATCCTGCACAAAAAACTATAAAACTTCATCCATACTAATATTTATTGATGTTGACGCATTTGAACTGTTGAATAATGCACTAACTGCTGAATCGATAACGTGAAAGAATTCCGTTAACCGTCCGTTAACGTTTCAATCTTTTGCTGAGAACAATAACATCCTTTCTTAGTCGACCGCAACCAGAGGAAGACATACTAGGTTAAAGTAAATCACATTCAGATTTACATTTCCCATCAGTTGTTGCTAATTCAATAAACTCAATCGCACAAAACCAGTCACAATACTCTTTAAACATCTTTGATATGTTATAATTCACAAGTTCATAGTAATTGTCGATTCTTTTACACAAATTAAACACACGTTTATCTAGAGGATTGATGTCTGTTTTCTCTAGATTATCAAAGTTTTCTGATAGCAGTGATAAAATACGTTTGTGTTTTTCTTTAGTACGCCCTTTTACTGATTCCCGTAACTTACATACAGTTTAATTAACTTCGTATTAATTTTGTAGACCTGATACGAAAAAAATATATACTCCAAATTATCATAAAGAACCATAGCACCCACAGGCTACGTCAGGCTATCTTGGTTCATGTATTTTACGTTAGATTACACTTGTATCAATATGTAAAAACATATTACAACTATTGCGCATTATTGCTAAATGTTGTAGGATCATGAAAAATCAAAATTATGCATTTTTATCTCAAGTTATAATTAACCTTCGTACCACTAAAATGTCACAAATTCTAAAAAATATATAAAATTAAAATACATTAAACATTGCAATACATACCTTAACCTTGTATTCCCATCTTACAAACATACAAATAAACAAACAAATACCGGGCAATATTATTGCAAAGATGAGTCACTGATAAGCGCGCAGTAGAGGGTTGAAGTAAATGAGCGCGATGTGCGCACTTCAGACGTCACAATGCAAGTGAAAACCAATTACTTATTACTGGGGTATTTATATGTTTTCGGGTAGTTTGTTTATTGTACTTATTAGTGAAGTAGTTAGAAGTGAGAATTTAAAGTAATAATTTTATGATCTGTGAATGGAACCACCTGCATTGACAATATCGATAATGCATTTTTTTATTTCGGCCATTTTGAGACAAACAAAACTAGTCATTATCCTGTGAGCTATAGGTTTACATTTTCCAATTTCAAAGAAATTTCCTACCGATCTCGAATTGAGAAACAGATGGATCAAATTGGAGTCTTCATATCACATAAGAATATGCTCATTATATTTTGAAGATTCTTGTTATCGTAAAGGATACGGACGAAAAACTCTACATTCGTATGCAGCGTCGACAATAATTTCAAATCGTGTCAGCCAATAAGTAAAATAAACAAGTATAGTAATAAATAGTTACCGACGTATTTCTGGACGAGTTACATGTATGATGTAACTCGTCCAGAAATCCAAAAGTATGTTCCTATCCAAATATTGATTTTGATATATATTTATGTGCTTTTGCTTTTCAATTTCTCATTAAATTCTGAATTTACGCTGTCAACTTGTAAAAAGTATAACGAAAAGTATGGAAATGGAATGTTCGACTGTATCCATTTTGCTTCTTAGTGCCACACAATATATTTTGATGTTTTTGATTGCTGATCACGATTATGGTCAGACCCGAACAGCCTTACTAAATACAGTGAAAAAACAATTTCTTACTTAACCGGCTATATAGCAAGAAAATAAAGAAAAACATATTATGAGAACATTTTGGCCAAGTTCTTACAAGTGACGCAAATAAAATTATTTGATTCGAATCAAAGATAAAGGTGGTCTGACTAAAGAGTTAAATGATATCATACGCATTTGTAAACACAGAGGGAAAGTATTTCGTGAATACCTGAGAATCAACGGAGTAAGTAAAGTCGAACATCCTAATAACATGTACAAGATAACGATGAATGCATTGAAATGTCCAATACTATAGATGCGTTTTCACAGCTAACGACTCACAGTTATGATGGTTGTATATTAAACAATAATTTCAGTTTAGTTATTAAGGCAGTCATAGACTTCTGTTCAAAAATTCGAATACATCATTAATAAAAAATGGCTTCAGTGACAAAAAGTGAAAACGTCCGAATTACAATCAACTTGTTTTATTTAAAGGTCTCTAATTTCTGACTTTTTTTGACCAATTTCTCTTTATCGTATTCCTTATTCGAATTAGCAGCTGAATTGATGTACTTCAGTTCATATATATGACAAGAAACATATTTTAACCACGACACCGATCCCATCTCGAGCACCTTTTCTTGACCTATCTCGTAATAATTCTAAGTGACGATCTTTACTCTTGAGACTTCTCGAAAACAAACTCTAATGCTGTCTGCAAATGAGCCCGCACTACTAGTGCATCAAGACGCATGCATTTTCTAATTGAATAAAGATAATAACTTACAGTTTCTCTTGCGATTTTCATATACACTGTGTCCGGGAATAAGTGTTGGACAAAGAAAGATGTTATTCCTTGACTGAAAAATAATTGATTGTCGTTAAAATAAAATTTAAAAGACGACTTTTTTGGTTAATAATGTCCATAATTATTTGTCATCTTTTTCGTACACACATACTTGCGCACATTGTTCAGCGCCGCTCGGGGGAATAGCCGCATACAGCTGCGAAGACATCGCCACTGCGGGTAAACATCGCACTCCGGGCAAGTATTGCGTGTGCTAAAAAGAGTTATATGTAATTTTTTTTTTGCACTCAGTTAGACAAAAAGGACGTGTTTTACCTTTTATTTCAACGACAATTTATCCTTTATAGCCAACGAATAGCATCTTTCTTTGTCCGATATCTATTCCGGACACCCGTGTATATATAATTTGGGAAGCATACATGCCCTTTCACCATATTTTTATGAGATGTGCAATAACATTAGTATCCCTTTGAAATGGAATATGCCAAAAAAATTGCATAGTAATTACTTAACATGGCATTATCAGATTGATATTGCCACGTTAAATAATTCCTATGCAAACTTTTTGGCCAAGTTATCACTATTTTATTCATGAGTATAATTGTTAATTAGATAAAATATGTAATTATTTGATCAATATATAAGATAGCTTTGTATTGCCTTTTTTCGAATATCATAATTTATTGATGTGTAGATAAAAATTAGATTTCAGAAATATTTTCTGATTCGAAAGCTATTTCACAAATCTTTACAAGTATACGAGTAAGGTCTGTCTCAATAGGTATCTGTATATTTATTTGGAGCAATTTTAGAAAAGAATAAATTAGTTTTCTTTTTAATTTTTAATTGTAAAAAGTTATATAATTATATGAAATTTATACGAAGTAATATAAGTCTATGTATTTATTTACCAAATAATAACTTCAAAATTATGACACACTTTATCATAAATCTATAAATCATCATCAAAAGCTATAAATCTTGTTGAGCAGAGCTATTAATAGTAAAATACATATTATTAAATAAATTAAATTGACTCTATATCATATTACAATCTTTGATACGGATAAGATAAATTGAAGACGTTTCACTGCTCGCTACATAATACATTTCGATAATGATACATACTTAATAACCAATTTTATAAAAATGAAGAAACGGATAATTTACCAAATATTTCTAAGCTATTGCACGATTGCTTTCGTAGAAAAAGTTAAAATAAATTTTTTTTCGACAAAAATTTTGGACAATTTTCTTTATTGGGAAATTACTCTTAACAAAAATGATGACAGTATTTTTGATCTCACATAGGGAATTTTATCACATAACTAAGGAGTATGTCAAAGAGCTTTATTCTCCCATCATTGTGCTCTGAATTGCATCATATTGATAAAAATGTTATCAAAAATCACAAAAAGTTCATGTTTTTATTGATATTGCTCACTTGAACTAAAAGATACTTGAAAAAATTCTCGATAACATTCCTGAATGCTACCTCCATTAGAAATCTATCTAGGACCTTTTATATGCATGTATATCTGTTTTTAATTTTGTTTGTATGTAGATATATATATACTTATCATTTGTATATACATTGTTGCCACCTTTGTATTATCTATAATTGTTTTTTTTTGTTTATGTTTTCTCTTTATTTTTTCTAGCATAGTAAACTTCTATTTGATTTTTGTTTTGTTCTTTAGTTTATTTTTCTTATTGATCGATAGTGACAGATATTCGGAATGTGATCTAGTTAGTGTTGCCTAACCAACAAATCTAAACGTGACACTGGCAAAATTTATCTCTGGAGACTCGGAGAGAATAATCGCCACAGAATAAAAAAAAGAAAGATAAATTGACAAGTTGTGAAGTAAAATACGTCTTATTCTTGCATCATATAAAAATTGCTAATCATATTTACAAAAAATTTAATTTCTCACTATTGTAGTGCTGCTTAGAGTCTAAGAAATTGAAGTGTACTTCAGTTAAAGTTATCACAAGGCCAGGAATTTGAGAAATGTCAGACTACTGATTAAGTTACTAAATGAGAATTTGATTTTTATCGAAGTTATTTTATAGGAGCTTATTATTCAAATTGTATATAGATATTATTTAATACGCCTTCCGGCCAAAATGCACTTTGTTTTCCTTTATTAAAGAAACATACCCTATTAAATCATTACTTAAGTAATTTAATGGAAATAAACTAAGTCAGTGCTTGGTTTACGGAGCAAGTCTGCCCTCAATCAGTTAGTCATAGTTCGCCAAACTGAACAATTTAAATTGTCATTTAAATTTAACCTGTCGTATTAATATATTAACACTTGATTTGAAGAATATTGCAAGTAAAAAATGGATATTTTTAGAGAGCAAAAAAATGTGTACACACCATTGAACACCTGTATACAAAATTAATAAAACTGGTTTACTACACCTTGCAATAATAAAGTATAATGTAAAAATACAATTTTATCCATTTTTATATTTTACTCATTTTTAAGATTGTTTTCTTTTATGCACCCTCTTGTTTTTTAATAAAAAACATTGTGAATATTAATATTATGTTTCATTACGTTCATTCGTCTTATAATTTTTTTGATGAAACAAAAATATATTTCACGATATATTTATTTAATATTAAACATTCAATAAATATTGCTATCACAGTTAAAAAGCAAATAATAATACATTGAATATATTTTGCTTTAATTTTGTAGAAATTCATTATTTACAATTAAATGACACTACGTGATGTAGTATTATTTAAATTCTTTACTACGACCTAGGTTTCATTGTATTATAACATCTTTAGGGTGGCTACAATATCTTTGCTAATTGTCCACCTGAAGAAGTTGTAATACAACGAAACCTAGGTTGTGGTAAAGAATTTATGTAAAGTAGAAATAATATTACATCATTTAGTTACATTTAACATTTAATTGTGAATAATAATACAGTTAAATTTATTTGCAATGGAAACATTGATTTGAATTTTATTTAGAAAACATTGTATCTCTTCTTTCAGTGTCATGCGCTAAAGAAGATAATTAATTTTCTATCGTAAATTCAAATATTTTTTTCATAAACATGGTGGAAAATTACGTGCCTACGATAATTTCAAATTGTGTAACTTTTTATTTTTTATTATCCCCAAAAACAAGTACCACATTTACAATTCAAAATGCTACGCTTCAATCCTGTTAGAGGCAAGGCTTTACAATTTTTTTGTTGAGTGTTAGCAATGCAGCACAGACTAATAAGTCCATTAAGTGTATTGACCATGCACATCCATTGTTCACATGCCTTGCCAGATACGTTTCTGTTGTTATTATAATATTTACAATAACACTTTTGAGCACTGTAATTCATTAAATAACTAACATTTAGGACAAGTTGCACGACATCAATTTCTATAACCAAACTGAGCTATACTGCTTATAAATATTACCTTATTTTTGTAACACTAACATAAGTACCACCACATTTCAATTCTGGTTCTGTACCATTTGTTTATGGATTTTAATTCTGTACCATATGTTTATGGATTAGTGTTTGGAAAAATATTTTTGAGAACAATGTTAAAAACCCATTCGAACTGTTACATTTATGTCCCTCAAAAATATGCATTTTGTATATTGTATTATTTAATAGTTTTCTAATGTTATTTTCAAGTACAAAAGATTAGGAAAATTGCATATATAGTTTACATATATTTTTTGTGCACAAATCTCAATCAATCTGAGGGTTGAATTATTCAGATCGCCAGTGAGTATGTTAAATCATGTTATAGCTTGTTCACACAGAAACTGTCCATAGTGTAGAATTAATATACTATGTAGTTTATATACGTACCGACCGTTTTTAGTGGATCTTTCTTTATTGTGGGTTGGCTAGGGTTCCTGGTCGCAATTTCTCAAAGAGAGAAAATTCAAGAAATCTGCTCATTTTCGAGACAAGAATTTGAGAAATAGTTTAATATGTTTAACAACGTAAAACGCGTGTTCCGTGCGCTTGACCCGTGTTCACTAAGACTCAGTGATAATATCGATGATAAGACCTTGGTTCAATACATATACAACTTTTGAGCAGCAACTACAGAAAGTTATCGAGGTTATAATTTCTACAACCATCTCATAGATTCTCATATGACAACAAGGTCGAGGACAAATCGCTATTGCAAGTACTGTCAAAGCTCACGTAACAAGAAGCTTAATAAAAAAGAATTTCAGCTCTTAGAGTCGAGTGATAAAAGAACGTCAAACCTTGAAAATTTACATGTCATTGTTTTTTTTATATATTTACAATAATGTTTTTTTATTTACATAAATAAAAATGTATATGTTTGCCAATATAAACTGAACGTGGGAACAGCAAAAAAAAAGAATCCGTATCTAGACATATGGCGAAGCAGGTCCGACGGAAAAGTATGTCCAGCGAAAGGTATGACTGGGAGTATGTCCGGCAAAGGATGTCTTTACACATAACACAATTCATTACATTTTATTATTACAAGCAGGTGATATTGGTAATTGGATGCTCCCTATATCGCCTGGTCTTATATCTTATACTGAAGTATTGAAGTATGACAGTCTTCTTGTCCATAAAATATGATTTAATATTACGTGCTGCAAGTTGTTGTCTTATATAGAACTAAAGAAAATGTAAATGTCGTCTGCTGTGTACTAGCCACACTGGGACATTGTAACATATTTTTGATTCTACTGCTATTATAATTGTGGACTGTTGCTCTGCCTGTTCTACTCTTGTTTATTCGACGTATTTCTAATAAAGAAATGTAATTTTGAGTTATAATTATATTTTTATTGCTCCTTTTTTGCCCTACTAGTCAAATGATCATGTCTATAAGTACTTTTCAATAAATTCAAAATATATAAGGAATTGTAAAAATGCAGTGTGTGTAACATTTATTATAGAAACTTTGTCACGTACCGATGGGTGTAGATGGCATTTTTATTGCATGAAAAAAGAATAAATAATGTTTCATGTTGTTCAATAATAGAGCCCTTTACATGTGCGCTCCTGTATGCGTGAAATGATGTCACATACTCACTTGTGCGAGTATGTATAAAATGCACGGCGCGTAGGTAGGAACGAGGTGTGGAGTGTGCAACGGCATACTACACACTCCATGCTTCGTTCCACACCCCCTTCACATCATAATAATTTGTAATTTGCGTCTTTTAATTATTTCTATCTGCTTGCAGGTGTGTGCTTTTCAACTTTTCGCTGCCAAGCCATTAAATTAATGACAAGTCCATTCTATACCACCAATGAAAAATTTTTTGCTTGCATGCAGAAACGTGTGTTCATCCTTTAACTCAACACGTTTCTGCATGCACTCCTGTGCGTACACCGGCTGGCAGTCCTGCTTGTGGTTTTGACTACAGTTTTGAGTGCGCACACAGGAATGTACGTGTAAAGGGCCCCTATTTTGTTTAAAATCCTTTCTGTAACAACTTTGCATCAATGTTTTGAAGTTTTGTCCACACATTATTTACATATTGACTATAAATCTAAACAGATTCAAAACAAATTAAATTCCAAAATGTTGAGTATGTTCCACTAGGCGATCGGAATGTTCAAATGTTCGTGGTTGTGATCAAAACGTCATTGTTCATAACCACTTCGAGCCCATACCGATTCACGAATTGACCTGGGTCGTTGTGGTCGTTTATCTGTCAATTTGACCTTAACAAATTGATAATAAAGTTTACGTAAGTAAATATATATCATCTTTGAAGATTGAACATGGTAACGGATAGAATCACTTTGTGGAGTTCTGAGAAGTACCTAATAGAAGTAAAGACTGCACCAGAAAATGATGCATACATGCTATCACCAAAATTTTCATAGAAATTAAATTGCACTTTTAAAATTACTGTAGAGTAAATTACTGTAACGATTAAAACATAATAAAAAAATACAATACTATAATCTCTTTATTTTTGTCAAATAGCCACCACTTCCTCATAGTTATGAATATGCATTGTTCACAACTTGGACTTACAGTTACAACGCTGACAAGCTAGTGGAATGGATATGATCGCGGTCATGGGCCCCAGCGGCTAGTGGCACATACTTTGTGTCCATCTCTCATTGTGGGAAATGCATATAAATTTTTATGCTAAACCTTGTTAAAAAGAATATTCGTTGTCTACTTTATAAAAAAGTTGCTAGAACAATATTACTCATATTCAAGTTTTTTAGTTCTAATAAATAATTCTTTATAATTTTTTCAATTTAGTTCGATTTTTTTGTCCTTAAACAATCGATAACGCCACAAATTTTCAAATATTGTAAAAAAATGCAAAAATGTGGAATTAGTGAATTAATTGGCTGAAAAAACATTTGAAATTTAATATTTTAGAGTTATCAGTAGTAAAACATTTCTTAAATGTTTTTTTTTTTTAATAAACTAATCACTTATATGCCATGGGTCACTAAATGTACATATCTCTTATAGAAAACGTTAGAAAAAGGAACTTTAGGCCAGGACATGGATAAAATTCTAACTTCTTTATATAGCTATAGGTTTTCAGTTAACAGATCTAGTATTTATTTATTTCTTTCTTGAGAACTCCATGTCCAACTTACAGATTTACCCAAAGCGCTGGGCATGTGGAAGAACATTTGACAAATGAGTATAAAATAATAAGACAATACACTCACAATGTAATTCAAGACAATTCAAATAGAAATACACATTAATTTGGATAAATATTTAGTAATCAGTCGTGAACTACCAAGCAACTCCATGACTCCATTTCTGAAGCCGTCACTGGTCAATACTGTGTTGAACAATGTGTACATGAAAGACAGGTGAATGCTGTAGAATATGCGTATGCGCTCTAGACATAAAATAAACTATGACATGTTCTCTCATGCAACAGCCGTGAGCATAAAGGGCCATTAAAATTAAGATTGAGGAGTTATCAATGTAATGATTTAATAACTTAAAAAAATGCATGATCAAACGCATTTCCCATCGAAGTTGAAGGGAATTACATCTGACCACGCCCATTATGACATCAGAAATAAATAAGTAAGAATAATACCCACACATTTTATAATACAAAAACCTATTAAAGTTTTGTAATATTTTCTCCAGCATGAGGTTATAAGTGGCTTCATACGGAGACCAGATGACTGCATTCGTTTCAAGTATGCTATGGACTAAAGAGTTAAATTCCGTTTGACAAATCCTAGTACCTTGTAGGTTTTCTGACAGTTTCCACGATATGATGATTAAATGTGAGATGATTATCTATAATTACACAGAGATCCCGCATAATAGTCTCTGTATAATAGAACTGTATATATATAGAATATTGGAGACGCTAAAAATGCATGATAGCATGGGTGATTATTCTAGCAAATAGTAATAAAAAAAGGTGAATAAAACAGCAAAAATCCCAAATTTCAACAAATTTATTTGTAAATATATACAATGTAACATAAAACAAGCACTTTGCATACAAGCAATTGACCAAGTAGAGGACAGACCCCTTGTGCACACTCATGGTATAATTTACCGTACTAACATTTCTGTAACCTCACACCTTATACAGGCGTGTAACGGTACATATGTAATGACCCTGTAACTTTTAAGACAGCAAACGAGTGTCTCGTGCACAATGTAGGCGTCGCCCTATTTACCCTTCATTCTAAATGGACATAACACAAGTACATAAGTATCGTAATGAACTAGTGTACAATTTAGACATCTGTCATATCGACAGTGCATTTAAATAAGATTAAGTGTTATAAATGTAGGTCTCTTATATCAGGCCTAACAAGCTGCAGCCAGTAGACAATTGAGTAAATGAACATTAAATTTGGACATATCGTCACTTGAAGAATACTTTGTGAAGAGTTTGTATATTAAATCAAATTTTGTAAATATTTGACAGTTTATTGACAGCTGTCAACTGAGGAAACCATTTTGTCATAATGTACAAACTCGTTTCTTTATTTGACCAAATTGAAAATTCATCTTGTACTCGGAGTAATCTTATCATTGGAAACCATATGTTGTAGTTGTGTTTTTTTAAATCTATCTTATGTTAGAGAATAGTAATTTTCCTTTAAATAATATGTTCGGACGATTCAATAAAAAATAATATATAATGTGCACGGAAATTGTATGATGCATTATATTTCCACTCTATAATATTTTGGGTGATCAATAAATTCTTTTAGGTTTTAGTTGAACATCTATATGAAATGAAGAAATATACATTATTGGCACTATATAATTAACAATTTTTTATTATACGCTTTTGTTTTAAAAAGCAAAACGTCAACTTTAAATAATTGACATGGATATTAAGTGTCATTTGGGTTTATTTCCTCGCAAGGGAACAATTTTTTTTGTGTCTCACTAATTTTTAGCCAGTTCTTCCATTTTCACACATTATATTTAATTTATAAATGATAACATTTTG
The DNA here is from genome assembly GCA_039881145.1 of Druceiella hillmani. Classification (NCBI taxonomy): domain Eukaryota; kingdom Metazoa; phylum Arthropoda; class Insecta; order Lepidoptera; family Hepialidae; genus Druceiella; species Druceiella hillmani. Next base: position 5,856,408 of record JAYKKI010000065.1, on the reverse strand, counting down.
ACATTCATGCCTGTTGATTCTTATTAAATTAGTCATTTAATTAGCATGAATCAATGGCTAATTAACAGAAATTATCATAGTTTTCACTTCCCAAATGAGTTTTGACATTTCAAAATGATTATCGTTTGGATAATTAAAGAAAAATATTCCATATTATTATGTTTTACTGCTGTTAATTAATTATCAATGTATTCAATAGAAGAAAATAAATAAAATTTAAGTCTATTAATTTTTTTAATACATCAGAGCGAACAGGTTTTATACAGTAAATATCTTCTTTGAACGAGCTTATAGCGTTAAATAGATTCGTTTTATACATCCATAGTTTAGTTAGTACAAACTGCACGCTTTCAAGCTAGAAGGACACAGTTCTGTACCTAATGTATTATGTAAGTATCGATTAACTCCAAAATTTATTACTTTTAAAATGTATTATAAAACATATAAAAATAATCACACTATTATAAAAATAAAACATAATCTGTAGTATAATTTAATTCCACCTACCTGACATTTTTTTTTTACTTTTAAGTATGTACAAAATTCAATCACAAGCTACAGAGATTGCACTCCTGAGGTTTTAATTCTAACTCTGACATTGATTTCCCTCGCCAGTATCAATTTTAAATTGACTTTAATACACTACGTAAAATTTTTATAAGCACATTAAAAACAAACTGTAGAAATATAGTATTGTACTTATATTACTATTAATATAAAGCTTATAACATATTTCACACCCAACAAAATTCTTGTTAGGATAGCCTGAACCCACTGTACGTTCATTCTAATAGAATGAAACGTCACAGTTTGAATACTATGCTTTATACGAATGTCATAACAAAAGTCGGTCCAAATATTTATTTCATTCTTTTTCTGAAGTAAATATTGCAAGTCTAAAATTATTTAAATTCCCCGTACACCAAAAATTCATTTTCACTTCAATTTGTATTACATGAAATAGCCAACAAGGGTTGCCGGTTAAAATAAGTCTATTTAAAGTAACTCGCAAATGATTCAAATACTTATCTACAATAAGTAACCAAAATTTATGCCATTTCTAATCGTTCTTACTCGCTTCTTCCAGTAGCTTGCTTGAATTGATTGATCTAACGTATTATTGCATATCACTAATTATCCACAAAACTTCGAAATAAAAGACCTAACCAACTAAGTTCAGCTAAACAACATTAGGACCCAAATACTTGTGTATATTAATGGACACCTTTAAAAGTTTTAAAATAGATTAAATTATAGCTGATTAAACATTATAATAACTGGGATAATATTTAGGCTTGTATTACGAAATAATTTCATCAATCATCATCCAATTCAGTTAGTCGCTAATCAGTAAATTGAGCTGAAAATTCTCGTCTGCTTTTACGTAATCGTGTTCACGATAGATTTTAAAAAACGTATACTAAATTTCCAACAATAAACCGATACGATATTGTGTGTTCGCAATTAAGTAAAAGCAGAGCAGTCGCTTTGCTCAAATATTCCCCTAAAGTGATACGTTAAACTTCTTTGTGGGAGTATTATCACATTGATTGTGTAATAATAGAGTGTATATATATGCATATATATAATATTATGTACAAGCGAGTCTAGATAACAACATTTACAGGGAGTCCCGGTGCCAAACCCAGGTGCGCTTGGTATGGTCGAAGCGGTGGGCCAGCCACTGAGATTCCAGCAGCTCGAACCTGTCCTCGCTCAGATATAAAGGTTTGCCGCGCCTGTGAAGTAAATTTGCCATTTTATTTTAATCGACGGTAATGAAGAAACGTCTTACTGTCCTTGCAAGAAAGAACTATAATTTCTTTACAATATCACACCTTCCTAGAATTATAAATTGCATGAGTCATAGGCGGCTTAGGATATTAGATATTGAGAATGGTTTATAAATTGTGTTCAAGCGAGTAATTGTAGATAAAACTAAACATTCTACCTAACATCTCTACACTTACTGAAACAAATATTCAGACACTTTTATATTCAGTTAAGTTGAGTACGAACATTTAACGATGTGGAAAACGTATGTTTACATACCCCATGGGATAACAACATAAAAGTGTATTTTTCATTGTTTCCAAATCAAAGATATTTATAAAAAAAACAATGCAATAAACAGTTATAAATGTCACTTGTGAGTATTAACTGTTAGATTGGCGATGAGCGCCTTCACACTCGTGCGTGTACTAACTAAATTTGCCACGAGCGCAATGGCACTTGTGAAATCGGTTGCTGTTTAGCGCGTGGTAGGGGAGATCGCTCGCACGCATCACTAATTTTTTTATCTTTCTACGTGTTATAATTAACAAATTATAATATTATTAGTAATTACAATATAAAAAGGATCCAGGAAAAGAAAATTTTTAACCCATATTGTCGGAATACGAAAAAAATTTGAGTGAAAATGATTGTTTTTCAAGTTGTAAACAAAAGTGATAGTGGGAGTGACATTGTGGTGCCCTCACAATTTGACGTAATGCAAATTTTGAGAGATAGTGATAATAGTGATGATAACAATTATTTTGCTGATACGGAGGATGTACCGGACTGCGAAAATACAATGTGACCTTGATTTCAGTTATTGCTATAATTTTTGTTCACAATATATATTTCCATAATTTTCTTTGTATTTTATTATCCTTGTATAAGTTTTTATTAAGAAAATACCGAAAAAATTATTAAAATTGGATAATTTTTGGAAGAGATACAGTTTTTTTTCGAGACAAGGGTAAATGACATCAAAAACAAAAGATTTCTTTGGCATTTTTAAGTATATATGAGTAAAAAACCATGACACTAAAATGGTTAAAACTAGAAATAGTAATAACGTTGTGACAAATGTATATTCACTGATCACAAATAAAAATGTATGCTTGGAAACCTATGGATTGGAAGTTTTCAGCAAAAGGAAATTTTTTTTATTGTGACTTATTCATTTCTAACAAATTTAATTATACGTTTAATTGTGATACAAATTTAGTTACACTCATGGTGCTAATGTAAATGTTAAACCACTTTGTAGAATAAAATGCCGAAACAAAGTTATTCGATGTAGATTATGAAAATTACAAAGTAAATTTTAAATATTCAAAACTTCAAGAAATAGGTTCTACGCTTATTTACCAGAACTCTTTATTTAAGACTATGTTATCCCGTTTATTCACCGTAAAAAATACTGGCCTTCTGATTGACCGACATCTTACATAGCACCCTCAAATATATGATGTTAGTTGCAAGACTTTCTACAAAATACATACTCTCAAACGACTTCAAAATTTTCTTCATTTTCAAACCAAATTACGCATTTATCAAAATCGACTTCTGAATATCCCTGTTTATAGAGACTCAATGAACTTCTTAATGAACTTTTACTCAATAAATTGGACAGATCTTTAATCTCTTTGTTCGTTACGCTTTCCTCCTTAAATAATTTACCGCATATCTGATCATTGGGTGCTGCTTAAATAATCACATTACACCTTCACATCATCAACCTTCACATCATCATCACACATCATATTTAGATTCAAATATCTGTCATCCCTCGACCTCAAGTTATATCCTAAAAACAAAAACACAATTTTAATACTCCAACATAAAATAGCGTTCTATGAAAAATCCTACACTACATATGTTACTTGCCTGAACACAAATATGTAAAATGCACTCCACAGTTATAATTGAACATTGATATAGAAATATTTATTTATATTGTCTGATAGATTGCATTAGAAAAGAGCCATGAGTCGCTGAAACATCACGAAGTTATCTTTCATTTCTTCTATCAATACAAACGAAGGGCAGAAATTATATAAGGTACTTTCTGGATGAGAAATATGCCTGAATCGAAGAGTTGTTAAAACAAGACATTATATTCTTTGACATAAACTTGCTAGGACCTGCACATAAATGGAAACAGAGAGGAAGTATGTCAGAAGTGTTTGATGTAGCGTGTTTTTGTCGTTTCTTAAGCTGCAGTGGTACAAGATGGTATAAGGTATAGCTAGTGAGGACCAGATTAAACCTATAAGAATTTTGGTATTTAGAAAGCAAAATGCCCGGAAAGGATCATGCCCACTCAGATATATTTTTTTTTTAATTGAACCCTGTCTTAAAGTATAACATCACATCACAACTTGAATACGTTGTTGTTGTCTGGAATCCACTATGTGTCACTTATTCTGATAGTATTGAGAACATCCAAAAAAAATTTTTGAGAGCATTACTTAATAATTATAAATGTGATGCCCTCTATCTTAGACGTTCATTATTAGAGTTCATGATTATGTTCAACATCTGTCAAGGTAATTATGACTGTCCATCTCTACTGAGTTAGACAAAGATTCGAACTCCCAAACTAACATGTAGCCATCTCTTATTTCATGTCGATAATGCACAAACAAACGTATACAATAAAGAGATGTTGATACTTAATATCCTTGCAAGTCCACGCACCCAGTTTCGATCAGACTCCGTGAAATTTATGCACAGCAGACGGATCAGTAATGTTATTATCATTTTACTTTATTCATTGTTCGTCCAAATTAGTTAAATAGAACGCCTTACATAGATAACTTGTAATCCATAAATGCAGCTTTATTTAATTGATAAGTTAATAACAAGTGTTTTTATTATTAATTTTATGTTTTATTCTAAAAAAAAAATATTGTTTCACTTACTTCAATTAACATTGTCACGTTTATGTATTGTTGTATTCAATTGGATATATTGTAAATGTATTTATTTTTCTTTGTTCTTTGTGGAAATGTTAGAATACAAACTTATTTCGTATTTAGTGTTCATAGAATATTTGAAATTGTTTGTGTTTGTTTTTTCCCTTTACATAAAATTTAAAAAAAACATTCTTTCTAGAATAGAAAAATTGTAGATATTTAAATTTAATGGTACATTGGTACTGTTCTATGGCAATGAAACTTAAACTTGTGATATATATATATTATTCATTATATTATATGATTATCTTCAGCTCAGAAGATCTTATAACTATAGGAAAATTTTTCCTGAGCATGTCTTACAAGAATTTAAAAACATGGGAAAGACATGACAAAAGTTGAGATGCAATATATTTCTTAACCAATTGGTCGGACTCTCAAGAGAAGTTTATCGCTTTATCCTCAGCGAAACATAAAAGCGGAATAAGTGCAGCAAATAGAGGGTGCAATGTACACTTACTTGAGATCGCGGTCTTCCTCGTCGTAGTCATCGAGGTAGAGGGAGCCCCAGAGGCAGGCGCGTTGGCCACGAATCACAATGATGTACGTCGAAGTTACCACCAGGAAGATGCCAGTACCGCCGCCGCAGTCGATAGAGTGCTGTGTGTCATAAAGACGATATCTTCAATAAAAGAATACATACATACATTTCACCGCCTTTCAGCCCTTAACTCACATATGCTTGATTTTAGTAGCAATACATGAAATGATTTGTCAATATTAATGACTACGCTATTTAAAAAATCAGCTACATTTACCTGTATATATTATATCACCGAAAAAATCTTTAAATAAAGGTACTTTGGTACTCGAACTTATAGGAAATTATGAAAAAATTTTAATGCCAATAGCAATTGCAAAGAATTTGTATATCAGATATTTTTGAACCGGGAAATTCAAGTTATTTTGACTCTAAGTTACAAGGAAAATGAGATGAAATGTACAATGAAAGCCATGTCATATAACACATAACTCATTTTAACACATTCTATACTTGCCCCGAGTGCGGTGTTTACCACAGTGGCAATGTCTTCGCAGCTGTTCACGGGTTAGTCCCCCGAGTGGCGCTGAACAATGTGTGTAAGTATCAATCAACTATTTTTCAGTGCAGGAATAACATCTTTCTTTGTCTGACACTTGTTCTCAGACACCGTGTATATTGTAATGTCTTATGAACTTAAACACTGTAGTGTTGCCAGTAGGAATAAATGAAAAAAGCCCAAAAAAAAATATAATTATGATACCCAGTGAAAAGTTTTTTCTACAAAATTACCAATTTCGTACTTTCTTCTTAGTATCCTCTGAAATATAATTTACATTTAAAAACATTTTTAAACCACAGCCAATGTGGTGGAAAGGTAGTATAGGATAAACAACAAGTATAGGATATTAGCGACATGTTTAAAAAAATATCCCATTAATATATTTTAATTTTTTGGTTCAATAATAATTATTAAGAATGTTTAACTGTAATAAATTTGGGTATAAAAATGTTTATTTAATGAATAAAATATAAAAATAATGTATTTTAAAATTTGCAACTGAACATTGAAACACAAATTGTCCCCAAACAGAACACGTGAACCTCGAAGTGAACCATACAAATTATGATATACTAATAGCTGGTCAACTTTTAGTGATTGTATAAGGAAGATAGTGCGATCCCATAAATTGGACTTCACATTATAAATAATTATCTGTTACTATAGAATGACACAGAATATATTTAGTGTGTGAAAGAAACATAACCACCCCTTTTCAATATACATACATACATATATATATATATATGTATATATATATATATATATATATATATATATATATATATATATATATATATATATATATATATATGTGTGAAAAATGCACTCATAGGCCTATCAATTATAGGTTTATCAGATATATTTAAAATGATTTTAAATACTTCTTCAAACATGTCAAATACTCTATTGTCAAATATCTTATATTTTATCTAAATTAACTTTATTATCTTTTATGTCACAATATATATTTTAAATCGAAATAAAAAATATATCACATTATCCTTTTCTTTTTTTCTGGGGTTTAAACTTTATTATTACTGGGGTAAAAACATTTTTTATATTACTGGGGTAAAAACATTTTTTATATTACTGGCGTAAAAACATTTTTTAAATTACTGGAAAAAAACATTTTTTATATTACTGGGGTAAAAACATTTTTTATATTACTGGGGTAAAAACAAAAGTAGAAAATATTTAGTATTTGTAGAAGAAAATATTCTCAATAGCGGAACATTTATGTACATCTCAAGGTGGGTCTCCTGCATCAAAAATGTAACAAAACATGTTAGCAAAACGTAACCGTCTCCTACATTATAAGCGAAAAGTCAACACTCAATGTTAGATAATTTTTCATTTGAGCTAAAATGAATTCAGACGAGGAAGACGTACTTGAAGTTACTTGTCATACTAGAATAAAACCGATCAAATTAATAAACAACAATGTGTTGTCTTTATTCCAATTCATATTATATTTAAAACACCAAACACAAATTTGAACATTGCTCCGACTGACGTTGCAACAACAGGAGTGAGTGACGTGAACGATATTTCGAAGCAATGGCAGAATAAACATTTCAGGTAAACGGGGGATGTTATCTATTCGTTTCGGATAACATGTTGCATGTTTTTGTTCAAAAAAATATTTTGGCCACACCCCTATTTTGTTAGAAAAACATGTTAGGGCTCATTTCCCACAAAAATATTGTTGTAGGAGAACCGGCTTTATAGAATTAGTTGTCATTCAACAACGTGATAAAAATGTCAACAATGTGATAAAATTGTCGCTCTTGAGTTTTTATATAATTTAACCTAGAAAAATCTATTTCTATAAATATCAAATATAAAACCTGCACAGCCTCGCAGACATCTTGTTGGCGACAGCACTGCTGCTTAAGACACACCACTGTGCCGCACAATAGGCAGACAGATGCTTCCTTTGGCACTGCACCGCATTGTTGGCACACGCGCTCGTGGTAGTACTGCGGGAGATACATACAGTCCCATAAACGTAAATTTAAAATGGTAAAATTAGGAATCAAGTGCTTGAATTTAATGCCCAGTAGATTTTTTTACACACTAAGGCTATTCCCAAGCCCGTACCTGATCTATTTCGTATGCCCAGTGTGTGGGCGGTTCACTTTCACAGTTTGGTGTCAGGTCAGGTCAACAGACATTTAAATTAATTTTAATTTACCTGGTTAACTGTGTAAACAGCAATCACAAAGTCAACGGCCAAGTTAGATTTCTTCTTTTTCAGATTTTTCTATTTCTTTATTTGTTTAAATTTATTTATATACATTGAGCTAAAATGTATACACCTGGAATATTCTGCGTCAGAATAAAATGTAATGTAATGTAAGCCTGTTGAAGTTAGTTTCAGAAACCATTCAATTACAGTGTAGTCCGTTTAGTACGACTTCGCACATAACAACCAACCGTTTTTAGCGACGTAAGTATGTGTAAGCATATTGGTTTTAATATGAGCTACTATGAAAGTGCATCCGTACATTATTACGACTCCGCTTACAACGACCGACTGCTTTTAATGACGGAATTTCACACATAATTGGCCAATTACAACGACGAGCGTTGACGTGTTTACAAATAAATTGTAGATAAGAAGCTATCTCCATATATATAAAATATATAAGTATTTTGATTTAAAAGTTTTTTTTATGTGCTGGTCACCTAAATATTAATAAATACATTATTTACGTGATTAATAAAAAACAAAAATTGTCTGTTCGTTTAGTACGACTTCCGGTTAGTACGATGTAATATCACCGATCCCTTGGCCGTCATTATAACCGGATTCTACTGTAATTTTAATTTGCTTTTTCCATCGTTGAAGGTATTAATTAGATTATAAGCTAACATAGAAACTGCTTTTATTTATGTACAATAAAGCAGTTTTAATACATGCTCATTCCACCATAAATAATTTTTAAAAATTCAAAGATAATAGAATAGAATTTTGATTATTACCAAATATATGACACAATACGTTGAAAAGTGATATTTAATTATATTAAAATAATTTTATACTTTATTTATAAAAGGATTTTAAGCTACCAAGAAGACTATCTGAAGATTTTGCTTTAAATATGAAGACACTAAAGTAGTTGAGTTTCGTAGCTTATGTTGCAATATTGGTTTACCAGATTACCAACTTATAGTAATAAAATAGTTTTTTGGCAAACTTCATAAGAAAAATGTTAAAACTGTCAAGAAATTATTTATCTAAAAACTACATTTTTGGCTAATTGACAAAATGAATTTAATTTTCCATTTATTCTTTCGTTTGTACTCATACATGCATGTGGCCGAAATAATTTCCACATAATTTATAGCCATTATTCTATGTACTCACCGTAAACAGCCTATCGTACTCGCGTGGCAACGTCAACAAGCGAGGTGGTGTCCACGAAACATGGTGCGTTCTTAATAAACGGCGCACAGCGATTTGGCAACGTGCTGCTGCTGCACCTAGCCGCGCTGCCCATCCACGCACTGCACGTGCCTCTGCTGCGCCGCCCTCGGGCCATGTAAGGGCTCGCCACGCTGAGAATGATGACCACTCCATGCCTAATTGGAAAATTTTGATTAGTAGATGTAATATGATGATGTGAGCAAATTACCAAAACACAGATGGTGAAATAATGAGACGATGAATTTATATCTATATATTTTTTTCTGCCACAATATATTTTGTCTTTCCATTAGTGTCCAATCCATTACCACAATATTAGTAATTTTGGGGTCAATTAGTTTTTTATAATATAAAATGTAATAACTCTATAGAAATTCTCTGAGCCTTTGAAACTATATAACTATCGTATATAACTAAGTAGACATATTTGCATGGCTACAGTTTTTAGTTTCAAATTAATTTTAAATTTTATTGTATTTCATATCCTAAACCTTTCACTGCCCTCCACGTAATGCGCTTTTTGTTCATTTTGCTGTTATATATTAGAATATTTCTGATTTACCATTTTAAAACATGGCAATGATCTTGGTAATTATCATTTTCACAAAATTAAAAATCTATACTTGATTTTCCAAACACGCAGTAGAGTTTTTATAAATAAATAAATAAATTCTATGGTTCAGACGAGACTTGAATCCATTGGCTCATGATTATTTGCCGCATGTTTCACAGGACATCTAGTTTAATCGGTATACATTGTTAATTCAGTATGTGCACCATTCAGAATTAATTTTTACATTAATGCAGTAGTAAGTGTAATGCAGACTTTTCAACCTAAGACCATTTAGCAGATTCTTGCAGGTTCAGGTTACTTTATAGTACTAGACACAGTATTCTACAAACCCTCAGTGACTAGCTCCAGATAGTAGACCAGGCGTACAAACTCAGTACTGGGCGTCTGTATTTCAGGCAGTTCCTCACGGTAGAGGTGATGCCGCAACAGTGCTGCCACTCGCAGGAAAGGCAGACAAAGCTCCTGCAACTGAAGTTGATACGATAGTTTTATATATGCTTTTTGATGCAAGTAACCATTGATGAAATTTAAAGGAATCTAGAACCATACTGAAAACACATTCATTGCTAGTCGCTGCTACATTGTATTTGCATAAAATTGTATAGTTGCCAGAAACAAATATTCGAATAAACAATTGAAATTATTTTATAAATAACAACAGCAATGATTGGGCGCAATTTTTAATTTCAAAAGTATCACATTTAGAGGTTGTAACTACAAATATGATTATGTGATGATAGCCCCAAATATTTTCTTTCATCTATGTTGAAATCAAGATACAAACCCAGTTAGTCAAGACTGCAATGTGCCAACTGGCACGTCTGTGGCAGTACAGGAAGATCTCCAATATAGCCAAAGTGAGACTAGTAGGGAATGTTTTTCTGTATATTTCTATATGGCTTGAAATCGTGAACGATTAGGTCAGTGGAACAAAAGACAATTGAGGCCTTTGAGATATGGTGCGGAAGAAGTATGCTCTGCATACCATGGAACGCCAAAAGAACAAACAAGTCTATCCTCGAGCACTTGGGTGCATCAAAACTAGATTTTTGACAATTTGTTACTAAAAGATTCAGTTACTTTGGTCACATTGCCCACCGGCAAACAGACACATTCGACAAGTTGGTGTGGTGGGCAAGGTAGAAGGGCAGAGATCCCGCACCGATCAACCAGTCATTGGTGTGACTAAGTAACCGCTTATTACTTTGTACCGCTAGTAATTACTTTTGTAACAACTGCTCTGAGGGAGCTGTATACCGGACAATGTGGAAGAGGTTTATACATGAAGCCACGAATGCCTTTAAAGGATACAACCTTCAGAAATGAAGATGACCAAGAAGAGAAGTAATGTGAAATAATGTAATTGAAAATACTATAACTTGTCGACCATATTAAGTACAACTAGTTAATTCAAATATTATTTAATTAAAAACTTCATTAAACTGATTTCCTAAAATTGCTTAATCACTAAATAGTAACGAAACTCCTAATAGGCATACGTGGCAACTCAAACGGCTACCATAATTGTTATTCATTTCTGCTGACTACCCAGAATTTCCCAATAGAGATGATCTTTACAAGTAGAATAGGGTTGTTAATTTTATGGGTCATGTCTGAAAAGCATAGTGTTACAAACGTCCAAAGAAAAGTTCTATTTACCATTCTTGGTTTATTAATATTTATTAACATTAGCAATTTTTTATTTCAAACAAAATTTTCAATATTTACAATCAATGAATCGTACAGATCTCCAGTATGACTTCTTGAGCTAATTATCTCGATACTTGACAGACCAGTATTTCAAATTTAAACGATATATCTTTTGGTGTTAAAAAATCAGACAAACATGTAATATAACGTGCGTTTGACCATTAACTGAAAGTGTGAAAGCTAGCAGACAGAGTAGACATTTCAAAAAGTTCTGTACATTGCATATTAACTGAAAATTTGGGCATGAAAAAGCTGTGCACAAAATGGGTACCACGTTTGCTGACAATGGAACAAAAATAGCGTCGTGAAGATGTTTCAATTGAGTGTTTGGCAATGTTTTTTAGCAACAAAGTAGAGTTTATGTGTCGATTGATAACCATGGAAGAAACGTGGATTCATCATTTTACATCTGAAATGAAAGAACAGTAGAAACAATGGATTGAAAGGAGAGAATCGGCTCCAAAGAAGGCGAAGACAATTCAGTCTGCTGGCAAGGTCATGGCGTCAAGTGTTTTGGGATGCAATTTTTATTTAAAATTAAATTAAAAAAATTTAAAAGGAAAAATAAGCAATGGTTAGTATTATGCGTCCTTATTGCAGCATTGGAGTGATGAAGCCAAGAAAAAATGGCTGCATTTGGCAACAAAAGTGTTTCATCAAGCCAATGCACCAGTTCGCACCGTTATTACGGTGGCTAGAAAGTTCCAATTGATTTCCCGCACACCCTATTCACCAGATTTAGCTCCCCTTAGATTATTTTCTTTTTGCAAACTTGACAAAATGGCTTGGTGGTAAAAGATTTGCCAACAATGAAGAGGTAGAGTCTGCTGTTGAAGGCTTTTTTGAACAGCACGACGGTTCTCATTACAAACAGGGTATCGAAACTATTGAACATTGTCGGGAAAAGTGTATAGAGTTAAAAGGATAAGATGTTGAACAACAAAGATGTTCTTCCAAATTTTTAGTGTTTCTTTGTTAGGTCGGGCACTTCTGGGACTACCCTCATATACTCTACATTGTAAACTAATTATAATCCTATATGGATTATAATTATTTTATATAATTAGCATCATAGAGATGGAAAAATTTATAATAAAGTCTTCATTTGACACAGTGATATATCGATTATGAATAAGCTAGTATGGCTTTTCCCATACCTGTAACTCAAGCGCCTTAATGTCGACCCTGTCGGTTGTGAGCACATCGTCAGTCTGAGAGCTGGAAGCCGAAGCGGGAGGTCCGTCTTCTGTGAATAGTTCGGAGCCAGCCAATGCACCCAAAAGCAGGCGAGCAGCTCGGCGCAGGCCCTGTAAAGCCTTCTGTCATTATTTTGAACATCTATCATTACCGTGTGTGAGTAATGTCTAAAAAATGTAGTATATAGCAATTAAATATTCAAAGTGACATTTTGCTACTGTACAATAACCATTTTGTGTAAACAGATTCTGCCAAAGCACATAAATCTTATCTTAATGGTGATTATAATTAACCTAATAGAGACTAGCAATTTTGAATGGGACATTAAAAAAATTCACCCACAACTTAATATTGACAGAGTATTATGATTGACAATATAACCCTTCCAAATAGCGTTCTTGTTAAATATAAAAATTAAAGTGTCTATAAGCAAAAGCATATTAATGAAAATTATTAAAGACACAATTAAATTAAAAAAAAAGTATGACTTAATGTATTGGATGAAATTACTATTTTTGGTTATCATATATAGACTTTCTATAACGCTTCAAGTCAGCGGGTTAAGCAGTTCACTTTATAGAGGGCTATTTCAGACTTCCAGATGTCCGTTAGAGTCTTCCATAACTAACATACCTTGTTATTCATATTCAAAGTAATCCAAAGAAAAAAAAAATGAGTTTAGCTCTGTTGATTTAAATGATAAGCATCTGCCCATTGAGGGTACTTAGAAATTAGTTTGATTTTAATTCTTACCTGAGCCTCATCAGCGGGTCCGCTGGTGGCTACGAGGCTGGCCCTGCCCGCAGCTGTCATGCCGGCGGCCAGCTGCGCCACCACTTGGTAGTAAGTCAAATTGTACAGCATGCGAACCATGCACGTGTAGTATGCTATGGATTAGAACAATAATTTTACATTTGTATTTGGTATAACATCTTGCTACCTTCTACTGCAGTAGGGCATATAGTGTTGACATTGCAATTACAAACCACTAGAAACTGCATAGAGGATAGCAAATCTTCCTCTATTACTGGGATATTGGTAACCTTGAATATTTTAGTACTCATTACCGATATTGCTGGGATCAGCAAGATCGGTAGCAGTATTGGTAATGGGTACACAATTTTACATTGTTTGTCTGTGAATTTAATTTGATAATTAATAACCAAGTTTCATCAAATTAGATTCGTAAAACATCCTACTGCAAAACAAGTAGTATAACATAAAGGTAGTCAAATGAATAAATCTGCAAAATATTCAACAGTGGACTACGTAAAATTGCACTTTTTAAATGTAATTTCCTGTAAAAATAAGCAATTATTCTTATTTTTATAGGAAATCACATTTTGAAATAGCAATTTTACACAGTCCACTGTTGAATAGTCGTACAAACTGCTTACAAACGGTCAACTTTCAGTAGTTTTTATGTAACTAAGTAACAAACAATTAAAACTATTTTTACATCGATACATTAATAAGGATAAGCTAAATATATGACTATAATTTATTTAGGTCAATAGACCATATTTATTTCAATCTTGATAGCAATTAATGATATGTTTTATCTAATTACTATATTAATTAATTTATATATTTTTAATGCTAATATTTATTTTCTGTAACCGAGTACATGAACTCAGTATAATTATGATTCAAAATAATGATAGGTATAATAACCAAATTCTAAGTTCAAGTTACTGTACTGAAAGTCATTATTAATTGCGTACTTTATGCAAAATCTAACAAGTGTCATTAGCTCAATGGTTTAATTTTAGAATCGTAATGATCTTACAATAAGGCCTCATCTTCCAACTCATCACTATGCGTATCAATATCTTCAAAATAATAAATATCATCAATATACAAAAACTTTTTATACAGGCCACACCAGCATTTTCTTTATTTCTTGATAGCAACATTAAAAAATCTCGAGAAAAGAATATTAATTTCTTAAATAGCAATATGTACATAACGATACTTGAATCTAACTGTTTTAAACAAGTAAACAAAGGTTACGTTCCACTAGCCACCCGCAATGCTCACGTACACGACTGAGATCATACACATTCTACTAATTTGTCAGCGTTGTAACTATTAGTCCAAGTGGAATGGGTTAGGAACAATGCGTATTCGTAACTAATATAATAATGGATAAAATAAAAAGATTACAGCATTGTATTTTTTATTACGTATTAATCATATGATAACAATTTACACTAACAGTAATTATAAAAATGCAATTAAATTTCTATACAAATTTGATGATTGTTTGCATGTTTTGCGCCTTTTTGTGTAAGATTTACTTCTATTAGGTATTTCTCGGAACTGTATAATATAATGTTAATATAAGTCTACGTAAGTAAATTTATGTATAATTTATATAAGTCTACATAAGTAATTTATATAATACATGTGAACGACCGCAACGACCCACGTCGATACGTAGGTCGGTATGAGCTCAAAGCGGTTATGAACAATGACGCCATCACTGAGATTTTGACCACGACCGCGGTTACCAAGGGGAATGATACAGTGAGAGTTTTGAACATCGCAATCCCCTAGTGTTACTTACTCAAAGTCATGCATCATGTTCTATTGTCACAAAAACTGAAGAAGGATCGTGATTAAATCCAAAGTTAAAGAACATAATCTTTACTTGAGGCAAAAAGAGACATAGTTACAGCTATTTTAGAGACTGCACTATTTGTGCTGAACCGTTACAGATAAATTAATTTTTAATACCTAATTACTCCAAAACTATTAATTTTTGAATGGAGTACCCAATAAGTTTTACTATAACCCTTAAAAGGGATACAATTCAAAGTGCCACTGGTTTCAAGGTACTCCCTACAAGGTTTAAAGTTGACTAAAATTATATGACAATGTGCAGCATACTACATTAAGTTGTTATACTTACGCATATCGAGCTGCACGGGCGCCAGCAGCACAAAGTGCATTAGCAGTGCGAGTGGATCACGCAACAGGAGTGGGACGGTGCGTGCGAGCCGTGGGGCAGGCACCAGCTGACCGGCGGGGCCTGCACCTGGAGCAGCTGCCGCTGCTGGGCATAGTTCACGCCATGCGCTCGCCACTACACCGCCCGCACTCGTACTAGAAGCTAGCACGCGAGCGTGCATCGATAGGAGATGGAGTAGAGGCACTGTAAATAGAGTACATGTTTAATAATAAATCTCAAAAAAAAATACTTTATCTAGATGTAAAATATAATAAAAAGGAAATAGGTAAATCTGCATAGTATTAATAAACTATGAAGATTTATCTATGTTATTACCTAACTCGGTAAAAACAACCAAGTAAGATATTGTTAAATAAAGATTAACAATGAAGTATCAAACTATATTTTTTTGTACCTGAAAATATACTACAAATATGAGTTTTTATCACTTTTGTGTTTGGATTGCCACTTTTGTATTTAAGTTTCAAGTTGTAGCTGAATACTGCAAGAATTTGTTATTACTAGAAATGAAGTAACATTTGGATTTAAAAAAAATTGTATTTCACTATTTAAAAATTATTTATTATAAAACTGATGTTTTCAATTTATTATTTATAATTAATATAAAGGAAACAATAGCAACTTCAATTATATTTAATTACATTTAATTGGAGTTCAACATTTCTAGTGTTATACTTAATTGTAGGTTATTTGAAAAAAAACTTTGTGGCAATTTTTATCATCCAGACCACCACATAACAGAACTCCCAATTAAATTATTCCAAAAACTAAAAACCCTGCTCAAAATCTAATTATGTTGCAATATTTACATACCGCTTGTTGATAGCAAGCGGTATGTAAATATTGCAACATAATTATATTTTTTTTTTATTATTGGCATTATAAGTTTTTAATTTGAAAAATTATTTTCAATGTTCCTCAACTAGACATATTATCTTTTCCTTGAACTATATAAAAGTTTACTCAAAAAATGAAAAAAAAAATTAATCAACAGAAATGCAGTATGATACTGCATTTCTGTTGAAAATTTACTTTTTATAACTTTTATTTATTGTTTAGAAGACAAATTTTTTTCTGAAAATACTATCTAGAACTATACAGTCAACATACCTATACAATCCTTTCTCGGTTTATAACGCATGGGCTTCTCGGGCCGCACGAGCGTTCCGCCTCTCTGCACTAGCTCCGCCTCTAAGTTAGTGCGTGCCACTGAAGTGACAAATGTGAAAATAGACTGGTGGGGGCCGCCTAATGCACGCCGGTGCTTGAACTTGCAATGCGTCGAGCCCGTTATATCCTCCATTGCTTTACCCATCGCCTCTGACAGGTTCGATGAGGACTGTCGGGATAGACGTCAATAAGTATTATTTTCCAATAAAGAAAAACCCAAAAAACTTTATCTTTAAAAGTTAATTTTTGAAACACCAATGTACAATACAGAAAAGAACAGCAAGTATTGAAAATACAAGAGAAAAAGTAGATGTAGAATTTATGGATCAGAACATAACAGTGAAGTTATAAACACAAAAACAAAACATAATTAACAATGTAAAGAATTATAACGATGGTACTGCTGCTTAATCCTCAGAAACTAATTTCTTATATATCCATTAAAAATTGATAATAAGTAGACATTATAGTAATAAAAGGTTTTATGTAAGGTTCCTGTCTTATCATAACGAATAAAAATTAAGAATAGTGTTGCCACCTTAAGAAAAAGTTGAAATGTTTAAAGTTTGAAGAGCTGCAAATCTGTACGGACCGATTTAAGATCACGTTAGGAGATCGGCTACATCTACTTAAAAATTGATCCAATTTAAAGGATAAACTAACTATGATTAATTATGGAAGTAATTAAATATCCCCCGTTCGCATAATAATCCACTATTAATAAATTAATTTTAAAAATAAAACATGTAAATGAACATCAATTCTATTTCTTGACGCATTTTTGTAAAATAAAAACTTAAAACTTAAAACATTTTTGAAAATAGTTTAAAATCAATTCATTAGAGCTGTAATTAAAACGTTCCATTCAGTAAATATGGAATACGGATATTTACTAATTAAACTTATTTTTATATATTTAATAAATAGATATTCGCTAAATAGACTTTTCCATAGTCTAGAAATCCTTCTAAATTTTTTTTTATATGTCAAGTTTTTGGAAATTTAGTCATCGCTTTAAACAAGTGGAGGTAAACATAAACTATATAAGCTTATATATATTTTAAGAATTATAGGAACATATAAAAGATGATACAATGGCAGCAACGAAGTGATGAGAGATATTATATTTATTTTTAAAAAAAATTAATAATGAATGACAGTAAAAACATACCGGTGCTTGCTGGTTATCTTTGAGCATATTATGTATCTCGTTGCAGAGGGTGGCCATGTCGGGGTGTTGGCTGCGTGCCAATGTAGAAACGCGACCCAGTTGTGGTGTCAGAGGTAGCACTGAGTTTGCTAGCTGCCGGCACACTGGACATAGGAACTCCCCTCTGTAAGAAATATTTCCAATGTTTACATTGACTCGTCATAAAAATTTTATATCGAAAAAACTTTTTTACTTTTTACTACATTTTAACTAATCCAAAAAAAAAAAAAAATAAATAAAATTGACTTTGGCTCTTAAAATGGTTATAAAAAATAGTATATGGTTAAACAATTCTGAAGAAAGTTAGGTATATACATCATACCATACTGATTTCTGAAAAATATTTGACCATATATATATATACTTCAAATTAATATGAAGTTTGCCTCGACACATTTGCATAAATTTTTTATTTCTTGTAAACTGACAGACCTCACAGACTGGGTTTCATAAAACAAGACATTTTATTTTATTGGCTTTTGAAATAGAAACAATCTCCAAGCCCTAAAACAAGCATACAATGCGACTATATCACAAAACGCATAATTCTTTCTTTTTCGTTTAGTATTATGAAAGTATTAAATGGTGCAGACATATCTATCTTCATTATGTATTTTTAATTTAAAAATAACACAATCATTAATTAAAAAATTAACAAACGGCAATGATCGGGTGAGACATTAGATTTAATTTCCAAGTTGTAGCTGATTACCACAAGAATTTGCTATTTATTTGTGTGTGAATGTAAAAAGTTTTACTTCTCAATAGATTGTTTATGATCATCTATTCTGTTAACTCCTAGCAGGATTAGAAAGAGTTTAAAATAACATGAAACTATGTTATCGGCTGAAGAATTTTAAAGATCTAGGACTATATCAACAATCTCGAATCCGTTAATTGAACTGTAGAATTTTACCCATCAGCTCCCGTTACTGAGTGAGAACATAGTATTTCCTTCTATGACATGTAATTTCAATGGCATCTTTCAATAAAAATATACTAAAAAACCTCGATTGTCACATCCATATAACCTTGGAAATCATTTACATCATTGAGAATAATTGCACGCTTTAATAGATGTTTCAAAGAGATGCAGAATTATTTTACATTGCTCGTAATTAGTTTTTTGTTACTTAAACTTGATATACTAAACAACATGTATACCATTTCAGGTTACTGCAGATTATATTTCAAATTCTTCTACTTAAAATGCCATATAGAAACCTTTGTTCCAAGAACAATAAAAACATAAGAAATCCCAGCAACTCAGGAAAAAATTTCGTGGACTTACCTCTCTATATGTAGATTGTTGGGACGCTGGTGATTGGTCAGCGACCGCAGGTATGCCTGCAGACAGTGCAGGTGCAGATGGTGACCGCAAGATTGCACGTGTACGCCACCTTCCCACCCCACCGACACAGACAGCAGCCACGATTCCTGAAGCAGATAATTAGGATGAAATTATAATTTTATTGGATTGCCACAGAAAGGTTTGCATGGAAACAAAAAATCATTTTCACTCAAGTAGTTTTTTGAAAATCTGTACCTGGGTGAAAATTATTTTCTCTTTAACACATTTAGAGTTACATAAAGTTTTAAATAAATTAATACGATGTGTACGACTAGCAGATAGTAACTGATTTTACGTGAGTACATTTCACACTGGTGTTAGTAATTCAAAATTGGTAGTAAGTAATAAATACATTAGACGGTGTAAGCTAATATTTCTTGTAAAAAACAAACATTTACTGTTGAAAACATACACGGTGTTTCTAGTTACTCTCCAGTTTGAGGCACTGATGCGACTCAACTACTGAGTTTCTACAGATCAACCTTTTTCATCATTAAAAGAAAAGGCACTTTTTCCATTTCTCCTACATTTATCATCACTGCTCAGCTCCTTCTAAATATAATGTGATAATACATAAATAACAACCGTCCTGAAAAACGAAGGAATATGTAAGTGGAAATTTTATTGAATAAACTCAGTACTTGGTGGGATATAAGCATCTATACACAGTGCCTGGGAATAAATGTCGGACAAAGAAAGATTCTATCCCTTGTCTATAAAAGAATAAATTATCATTGAAATAAAATGTAAAACTAACATTTTTCTAATTGAGTGCAAAAAAGAAATATTACACATAACTCTTTTTAAGACACCCAATACTTGTCTGGAGAGTGGCGGTATTTACCCGGAATGGCAATTTGGCGAGCCGCTAACGCACGCACACAAGCTCACACTAAATGTACGCAACCACTACGTATAGATTCTCTGTTATTCAATTTACCAAACAGCTAAGAATCAACGTAATAATAGTGCCATTTCGATAACTTGAAAGAAAATAATATTGTTATTTCACTATACCTGCGTCATTACGTACCTAAATATTGAATTTAATCTATTTGTTAAATGACATGAAATAAGACTATTAAAAACATAATAAGTTAACATTACTAATGTACTCACCATGTTGTAGTAATGCGGAAATAACTTATCAGATGACTTGAATAGTTTGTGAAATATTGCAGAGAAAAAATATTTCAACTAAATCTCATTCGCTTAATGTTCACTGAAAAATTACTTCATTTAATGTTTGATTTGCCTTAAATATGTGTATTCAAAATGTTAACTGTCTTATTGTAATCAAAATGGGACTCTCCTAATTATCGAGTTAATCACGTTATCAATAATTTATTACAGTATTTCCCCTAATCGTATTAAAATTTTGCTAATCCTTTCGCGTAAAGTCTCTTCATAGTTCGATCGATAGATAAAATAAAATTAAAATCTGAACTATAAAACGAGTAAAAATATTTATCTCCAATTAACTTTTCCGATAAAACAATAATTTCAAATTCATTTAAATAGTCTAACACATGAAGGTATTTAAATTTCTATATTTTAGTTCTGTAGTTTATTTTACTTATTAAAAGGTTTTCATACTTCAAGTATGAGAACCAGAATATTCGCTAATTCACTTAGGGGAATACTATCAATCCATATCAAATCTGTAACTCGGCAGGACATTATTTTTCTCTGTCTTTCAATTTATCCAACTCCACTCTGTTGCTTTTCACAACTTCAAAAACAGAAAAAGGTTTTCTAATTTATCTGGCTTAAACTATGTGATACACAACAAACGATAACGAAAAATGCATCTCTATTCGTACACATGTGTTTTCGACAGTTATCGATGTTACTATCTAAGAGACGCTCACCTTGAAAAGTATCGTACGATAGGAAGGGGCGGGGCATGATCACAGCACTAACGCTTTTTATTGGATAACTCCACATTGACACACCATGGACCATATTACACCTTACTAGATTGGCTAACGTAATTTCTCTTATGATATACCAACAAATCAAAACCTATTTCTAGTTTTTAAAACGTAAACAAAATAGCAGGTGCTACAAAGTTGTGTTACATTATTTATTTTCCTACCAATAATACTGTGTCGTAATCTCTTTACATTTTGAATAGTGTATAAAGATATCTTAGATTTAAAAAAAGATAATTTTTTAATAAGTTTTATTATTATCTATATGGAACGTAGCCTAAAACGATTTTAAGAAGCTGTCTTCATACTGTGCAGCATTTAGTTCGGAAAATTATGTACGTATCTCATTGATTTCAAGAAAAATATAAAAATATAAAGTTTGTTTTGTTTTGTCTTTGCTAATAGAAAATTTTTTTTCTAATCAAAATTATAATAGATAATTATACATCTGTTTTTGGATCATACGTTAAATTAAAAGTGTATTGAATTAATATTTTATTAAACTATTATTAATGTGCTAATGAAACTTTACCATATCAAGTTAACAGAAAAATAACAAATAATAATACACTTTATATATTTTCTTAAGAAATTAGAATAAAATTACATAAAAAATTAAATTAGATCACAGGAATGAAGAATGAATTATAGTAGTAATTAATTGTTGAAATAAGATAAGCCAGACTCACAATGTCAAACTGTTGATCAAGCTCTTCTTGCTTGCGGCTATGATCGGCGGCGAGGGTGGGGTCATGGTCGGCACGTGCGGCATGTTGACGGGCACGTTCCCTGTCACTCAGAGGCAACGCAGCACGGGGAGACCGAGCACGGCGACGATGACCCAGAACGGATGTGGACTGTTGAAAAAATGATAATGTCAAAAAGTAACAATCAACAAATGCAATCAAAATTAATTTTCAAAAAGCTTTTGTTGTCACTGCCACTTCAATTTCTGTTTGTTGTTTGTTATTGTCTTTTACCTGATATGTTTGTTTATTTTACTAGGACTCAGTTTATGTGTAATTAGAAAAAAAACATTTTTTGTTTTTTTTTCTCATATATGGTGATCCTGGGTGTATACTATTAACCAAATTTCATCAAAATCCATCCAGTAAGTTTTGCGTGATACCTGTTCAAATTAACATACAGACAAACAGACAAACATTCTAAAAAAATGTTTTTCTGACTTCTATTATCATTTTATACGCTAAATCAATGATGAAGAAGAAGAACGCCTGATGAAGTATAACTTCAAAAATATAATTTTTAGACTCTCACCTGTAGCAAGACGACGAGTCCGATAGGGTTTGTCTCCGTGCTTGGAGAGGTTGTGTTGCAGATAACACAATCATACTCCTTCTCCAAAATCACCTCCTCCTCTTCGTACTCCATGCCACAACCTTCATCTGTCATAGTAGAATTGTTGTAAAGTGCAACAATGGTAGAAATTTCGGTTTTTTTTAAACTTAAATAAACTTGTTAAGTACACATAGAACTTGTACTAGGAGGGTGGGACCTTTTGTAAACTACTTTATATACAATTATTCCGTTGTCCAAATATATCCGTTGTTTAAATACTAGATAATTATTCCGTTGTTTAAATACTGAATAATATTCCAAAACAAATTATATCATCACTAATATTAACGTTTTTGACAGGAAGATTGTAAAAACGAGAGGTCTCAAATCCAATGTTGAACGTAATCAACTAAATTTCTGAATCTATTGATTGATTAATTAAAAGTTTTAATTGACTAAATTAATCATTACCAAATAAGCCATGATTAAAAAATTAGTCTTAGTCATTACTAAATTTTTCAATCAAGCATTACTAAGGCTAATTTTTTCAGTCACAAAGTTTCAAGTTTTTAGTTATACACATTGTAAGTGTACAAGTCACGTGATTTACATGTCCTCTGTTGTCCCGTTATTTGGTCGGAAGTATAGACAGACTCTCCGCCAGGTAGGGAAAATTCCGGTAAGTGAACATGGCGAAGTATTTGAAAAAAGGATTATTATGAAGAGTAACTTAAACTTCATGAAAAAATTAAAAATAAAGTGATGGTTGTGACCTTTCTGAAACATTTTGTTAATGCTATATTACCGTGTTACTTATTTGTCTACTACCGCCAATAGACAAGCAGTTGATTAATGATGTTTTTTCTTTCTATTGAGTAGCACATTTTCATGATTTTTGAAATGTTTTGTTATGTCCATAAAAGGGTTTTCTCAAATCTAATAAAAATAAATGTAGACATAGTTATAACTACTGATTACTGACTAAAACTAAATTAGGCATATTGAATATATTTGGCGTTAATTTTGTAGAAATTCATTATTCACAATTAAATGAAACTACGTGATGTAGTATTATTTCTACTTTCTTTAATTTCTTTACCACAACCTAGGTTTTGTTGTATTACAACATCTTCAGGTGGGATATTAGCAAAGATATGCTAATATCCCATATATATCTTTGCTTATATCCCACCTGAAGATGTTGTAATACAACGAAACATAGGAAGAAATTAAAGAAAGTAGAAATAATACTACATCACGTAGTTTCATTTGATTGTGACTAAATTAGGCATTCGTCGTGACATTCGATTGAAATTTTAGTCATTGGTTATAAGCCATGACTGAATAGTTTAGTCATTAATTTTTATTTATTACTTATGATTAACACATGCCCAATTCGGCTAAATACAAAATCTTAGAGGACCTTCTACATCATTACTTTTTGTTTAAAAAACTTGAAAATTACACATTAGAGATTGGTTTTGGGCCTAAGCACTAGTTTTATGTATTAATTTGAGGTCGGTAGCTCATTGGTTGCGAGCTGGAGGTCTTCGACCAGCTAATGGACAGGCCGACCAGAGATTGGGAGGGACGTCACAATGATAAAGTTTCGTTAAGACTTCCAAGTGACCTCTCCAAAATAAAATTATACATCATTTTAAACATAATATTTGGTTTTGGGCCGAAACCTTAAGTGTTGTGTGTAGATTTCAAGTATGTAGCTCATTCCCTTTGCAAGCTAGAATCCTCTCACAAATGAACAAAATGATTTGCAGGTTATCCCAATTAGACGAAACTGAAATCTTCAGCGATTTTTGAGTGACCTCCTAATATTAAATTATACACATTTTAAATAAATATTTGGTTTTGGGTAAAAGCACTAGGTATTATGTGTAAATTTGAAGTATGTAGCTTATTCCATTTGCGATCTAGATGCCATGTAGAGCAATGTCATCACGATAATGGTTTTCGTCAGGTCTTTTGAGTGCTGAAGCGTTAAAAGATTTTCATGTCATTTGCAAAAACCTCATTATATCTAGTTGTGAAAGTTCTGAACCAGTGTCAAATTCTAGTATACTCACATTAATGTTTACGTACAACATTTAAACGTAACATTTTATTTACTAATAAAAAAAAAAATAAGACACAGTAAATATTACACCAATTTCTCATCAAATACTGGTAGCAGATGAAGTTGACTATGAAATAGTGCCATGGTCGCACAGATCATTCACTATTTCATACTTATTAGTATTTATGACGATAAGGCGTCACATGACAATTGTTATGTTTAAAGAGCAAAGGTCATACCTGTCTCCATAGCCTTCATGACATTCATGAATTGCTTCTGTCTCTGAGCAAAGTCTTGCATCAGTCTGTTCTGTCGTTCGCGGGCTCGCCGGGATCTCTCTTCCTTCTCCTTCCTTTCTCTGTAAAAAAATTGTAAATTTCTTAAAGTGATAAACAATTACTGTGATAAATTTTGTATTTTTAAGAAAATCTAGTGAAATACAAAACTGACCTAGCCCTCTGCTCAGCTTGCCTCTCCCGCTGGTTGGGCCAGAGACGTCGTCGGATGTCACTGATGGCCACTGCGCATCGTCCGTCCAGCGCAGCCAATTTGCGCAGCAAGGATCCTATAAAGTGTGGTCCGTCACCTGAAACAACGACATAACAATGTTATTTGTTAACGTCTGAAACATGTAATTTAAAATCAAACAGTGCAGTTAGAACCTATATGCTATTTTTATCCTAGTTAGTATTTATATTAACTCGATACTTGGAGTAATATCTTAAGTTGTGACAATATTAAAATATAATTCTCTTAATAAAGCAACTGTTAACTACTATAGGAAGAAGTCATAATTACATTTCCTTTGCGGGTTGTCTTTTGTTGTTTCTATTGACAAAATGACTTGGTTCTGTTTTCTAGTGTAATTTTTAAAATATAATTTTTTATCTGGCCTGAATCCGATACATAATGGTAAGAAGTTTTTTCCCCACTTGTATCAAAATATCACAGCATAGTTTTTGAATGGCTGTAAGAGATTGCTCTTGTAGCAATAAGTCTGTAAACAAATAAACCAATAGACAAATATATGGCAGCTTATCTGGTCGACGATATATCTAGAATATCATTCTAATACTAATGTAACATTTAATTTACCTGTTAATTAATGTATAATTTAATTCACCAATGCAAAAAGTCAACTTACCTATACGACTATCATGAGCCCTCTGACCGCATGTACTCTGACTTCCCCCATCAGCCTGATGTACCATTCCGCACTGAGAGCATTTTGTTCCTTCTGCACCCGCCTCACCTTCTTTTGAACAGCCTGCACCCTCATTGTCGTCGGAAGTTTCCACCCCCTGGGGCCGGGTTGGCTCTTCTAGAGAAAAGCTATCTAGGCAGCCCGAAAGCTGGGAGTGTAGCTTGAGCAGCAGCGAGAGTATGGACTCGTTGATCTGTACCGAGTTTGCATCTGCTTGCTGCGGAGGCTGTGGGAAATATTATCACTGTTATAACTCTTGTTGTTAAAAATAATCATTTTAGTAAATATGTAAAACATTACATTAACAATTATATGAAATTATATTGAGTTGCTGTAAAATGGAAGAAAACCAATGACTATATAAAGAGTGCACCCCCGCCATAAGATTATCCTAAAATCCGTTTTTATTCCTGTTTTGTGACTGATAGTTGCAAGCAATATTAGAGTGTTCATAGAACTTCTGTGGAATCCTTCAAACACTTAATATATTTGTACAGTCAGAAGTGATCACATTGAATCGTTAAAATCGATTGAAATAAATGCTGCATTCTTTTAATTGTTTTAAATATTTTGTACATACAAGTCTATTGCAATAATAATATGAGAAAAATGCATAAATAAAATAAAAACATTGAAAATGTTTTTATTAAAAAAAAAGACTTTAAGTACATTTATATTAATATATACTCTGTAATTTTCTTTTATTTCGGATCATTTCAACAACGCTTCCTCAAACTTTGTGTGTTTAGTTATTCCTGCTCGTTCATTTTCCAATATATTAAAGATGGATTTTGTATTTCCTCTCTCCTCGCAAATAGAAATTGTTGAATGTGACACTTGATACTCTTTCCTAAATCTTAATATGTTGTTCTGCTTTGTAATTTTGATATAAGTAACTTTCCTTCGATATTAAGATTTTTCCTTTTTTTGTGAAATTATACGATTCCATAAAATGACATAAGCGACAAAATAAATGTGTTGTGTGTGTGCTAACTTTAAACAAAATCAATACCACGTTTCTTAAAATGGACGCTAAACAAAGTTTTATTTGTAAATTAGGTGTTGCCGATAGTATTGTCAAGTGATAGATGTGCGATGTTGCCATTATTTCTACTAAATCAAGTGTCACTATTACCTTACATGATTCTCTGAAAAACCTTAGAAAAAGATGTTGCTAAATCGAAGAAAAATCGTTGCTAATCGAAGATGTTGCTAAATCGAAAAAGATGTTGCTGAATCAACATTGCTCACAATAACGTACTGCAAATGCAGTACGTTGTTGTGAGCAATGTTGTAATAAGTGGTTTTGAGCGGAAATGAGCGAGCAGGATAAAGCAATTTTATGAGATCCAACTAGGGTCCCTAATTTTCACCATTACAACCAGTATTTTTGTTACAACCAATTTCTACTGTACTTTTAACAATATTATAAGCATCAAAAATATACAAAGGAACGTATCGGTTGGCACAATAACAACCAATAAAGGAATCCTTTATCGTTTGAAATTTTTTACCCAATACTGGTAACATAGCCCCCAGTCATTTGATCATTTTCTTCTAGCCATAAGGCTCATGTATCAAACCAGATATATATTGCAGAATACAACTTTCAATTACTTAATAAATATTTCGGTAATGCAATTAAACAAACATAATATATAATAATATAATTGATGAATCAATTTCTCTAAATTATTACAAAAGAACTACGTTTCAGATTACACTTCTTAGGGTGGTACGATCAATCACAATTTAAATGAACTATCAACAAATTTTGGTTCGGAAATAACCTGTCGATTATGTCTAAACGTTAACTTCAATGTTACAATAACCTCCGTTTAGCCACGCTTAGTTAACTTTATTTGTAACTTGCAACACTTGAAGATTTCTATTTATGTGGAAATATAGCGAATAGATGTCAAAATTGTTAATATTCCATGATTATTTAATTAACGGAAACATTTTTAACTTTATAATTTAGGATTACAAAAGTGAGTGCCCAATTTTACTGAAAGTGAGACGGAAATTTTAATACAGTCGGTCTTCGTCTTTCCAAAAGTTAAAATGATTAAGCTGAGCTCTAATTATGTACAGAGATTAGGAAATGACTCAACCATTCAACCATTACAATTTCTGGCCACTCATGTTACCTATTTTGTTTTAATTAACTGATAATGTAAACCTACTAACTAAAAAATATCTATTCTATTAACATTACGAGCTAATAGGTAATACTGTAAACAAAATCACAACAACTAATTAATACTTAAATCTAACAACTCACAACAAAATCACAACAACTAATTAATACTTAAAAAATATCTATTCTATTAACATTATGAGCTAATAGGTAATACTGTAAACAAAATCACAACAACTAATTAATACTTAAATTGATGCTACTGAATGACAGAAAGGTAAACAGCTGATAGCTGAGCAGCCATATTGCCATAGTTAATCTATAAAAAAAGTGATGAATATTGAATATATTTGGCGTTAATTAAATTCATTGTTCACAATTAAATGAAACTACGTGATGTATTATTATTTCTTCTTTCTTTAAGTTCTTTACCACGACCTAGGTTTTGTTGTATTACAACATCTTCAGGTGGAATATTAGTAAAGGGTTTGTTTTGCAAATATTCTACCTGAAGATGTTGTAATACAACGAAACCTAGATCGTGGTAAAGAAAGTAGAAATAATACTACATCACGTAGTTTCATTTAATTGTAATTGTCTACAAAAAAGTGTTTGAGCCACCCAGTCCCGCTAGTAAAAATAATCTAGAGTTTAATTTTTCAACGAAATTAAACCATCATTGATCTTATGACTAAACCATTCTTTAAATTCAGTCAGCGGTTTAAACTATGATTAGTCTCACGAGTCTTAGATCTGTCAATATTTCTAATTAGACTCCAAAGGGGCAATATAGCCGAGTTTGAGAATAAATGGAGTCATATGTCGAATGACACAAACGAATGATGACAGTGCAAAAATCATTGAAGTTGAACAATTTGGTTCTCCTTTGACAAAACGGTTTAAAATTTGCCATTAACCACCTCAACAGAGCGTGCCTTCCCCCTACTGCTTGTCGTTTCAGCTGCGCCGCTGATGACAACTGCTTGCGAAGTAGTGGGACCAGATGCAGCTCGTGGATAGGCGGCACGAGCCGGTGAGCGTGGTGGAGTTGCTACAGCCGACGATGAACCTGATTCCGAACCACCGCCACCACTCACCAACGGAGCCGCAATATAATGCAATCCATCCATTGATGATACACTTGAGATGTCTGCAGAAAATAAAAATGAGTAGCATATTTACGGGTTCGGTATCATAATGAAAAAAATATCAAAATTTAGGCACTTAAAAAAAGTTAGGTTAGGTGTTTCAATTTCAAAAATTAACATAAAAACTTCGTATGCAATATAATTTTTCTAAATGATGCCAATCTCCAAAATAAATGTAGAATTACTATGCGACTCACCATCCTGAATCGATTCAACGACAGACATATCGGTAGGCACCATCACGGTCATGGTCTCATTGGTGGTATCCTCAATAGACGGCAGCGCCAATGGATAATTATCATCCTGCATTAAGATCAAGAAAGTCAAATATGAAATGCTTCTCTTGTGACATTGACATTCTAACAAATAGACACATTTTATTCAACATTTCAAACAGCTCTCAAATGAAACTTCTATTAACAAAAGAATAAAGTTTTCAGTACTTACATCATCATCTCGCATGGAGAGGTCATCATCAATCTGGCTGCGTGTGCGAAGGCGTGCTAGCTGCCGATCTTCCGTCTCCATGTCCTCCATAGTAGGTACTACGCTTGTTTCTCCAGTTAGTGCAACCTATAAATTTATCGTAAAAGCATTGAATTATTATACGATGCACAAAGATACATTATATTATTACACGAGGCAAAGAAAGAAATTGAATTATCATATGTATATTGATATTCCGGCTTTACTTTTATTTGTTGGGTTGCTGACGGAAAGCAGCAGTACTATTTGTTTTAAATTGCTCATGAAATTCATTAAACAACTTGAGGGCCGATCATGTCTTGGGACGGGATGCAGAGTGGGCGTGGGATGCCAATCACACCATACGGCAGGATACTCACCTCACAAATTCTGTGTGGCAGTGCGCCACTATCATCGATTACGAAATGTTGTTTAGGCATGGGCATTTCTCAGACGGATTCCAAATTTTTATGTTATATACACATTTCCTAAATTTTTTGGGTATTAGCATATTAGATAATAATATTGATGATAATCGTTTGGAAAGGGCTACAGGGTTACCTCCATAGAGCTAGCAATCATAGTTGGCACTGGAGCCAGTTGCGGAGTGCGGCAGGGTGCTGGACCGGGCGTTCCGCCCGTGTCTGCTTCTGATGCGTCCCACTCCGTGTCACCTGTACCAAAGGACATTATATCACTAACATGTTTGTAAGATGTTACAGGAAAATAAAATTATCTTTACTTTAAATACTGAATGAGATATAACAAGGTTAAAGGTATTTGCTACTTCTATGTTTGCATGTTCTGTGGGTCTAGTACAGTCTTTCCCAAAGTGGGCGATAGTATCCCCTTGTGGGAGCTGGAGACCTTCCAGGGGGCGGTAAAAGACTCAGGGAAATTTTTTGGGATGTTGAAGTGGTTTAGAGGAGCGATGACTGATACAAAAAATGGCAAAAAATTATGTCAGTTGTGAAGTTAAAATTTTGGGGGCTCTAGAAAAATATTGGGTTATCAAAGGGGGCGGTAGGTGAAATAAGTTTGAAAATCTCTGGTCTACTATATAATGTTGAAGTATATTTACAGCTTCTGTTCAGTTTCGAATATGAATATGAAAAAATGATACTAACAAAAAGTTTGACTACGGAGATTTCGCATAAAAAAACCTTTTTACTTATGAGTAACTGAGTAAAATAAGAAAAAAATTCACATTTTTTTCTTATTGCATACAATCCACGATAAAATAATTGTAAATATTCCAAATTTATTAAATTTTAAATAATATTTAAACTACAAATGCTTCGGTAGAAAAGTGGCCTAATTAAATTTAGCAATTTTACTATTTGATAATACAAAACACACACACATACATTCAGGTGAATATTCACAAGTGGCCTAATTAAATTTAGCAATTTTACTATTTGATAATACACACACATACATTCACGTGAACATTCACAAAGTGGCCTAATTAAATTTAGCAATTTTACTATTTGATAATACACAAACATACATTCACGTGAACATTCACAAAATGGCCTAATTAAATTTAGCAATTTTACTATTTGATAATACACACACATACATTCATGTGAACGCACTCCATTTGCTCCATCAAAAAAGGATTAAAATAACTAATGAGTAAATATAATGACTCATTTTTAATAAACATCTTTGTTTATTTTCAAATATAAGGGAAAACTTTTTTTTCTTAATAGTAGCTAGTAGATTCCACAAATTTTGATGTTTGCTTTGATTATAGTCATCAAAAACTTTTTACACCACCAGTTCTGCGATTATAGTATTTTTAAAAGTGCACTATTGAATCTAGTCTAAAACCGACCCATTGTATTCTTGGAACACGACATTTTATCACTGTCTAAGTGATAGATACATTGAATGACAATATTGAACATAGCGACTCAAAATTATTAGGCAATCCAATAATAAAGTAAAAAACTCACTATCTGAATTATAAGTTGTAGGATAGTTGTCACGTTGCTGTGCCGCGCCAGAGTGTGCGGGCGGCGGCGGCAGCGGCACTGAGGTTAGCACAGCACGCACATTATCGCACACCGATGCACCTGCAAACGCAGAGAGCAGCGGAGCACCCGGTACCACTGTGGGGGTAGTGCCATACTGGCACACTGGTGACTGTGGATCAGAGGATGCATGATGAGTAATCAGTATTTCAAATCGTAGATTATCTTCTATTTTAATCCTTTCCATGCCTGTTATAAAGGATACTCATAGTAAAGCATCTGTGCTCTAGTACCGGCTTTGGGTATTAATGTAACAACTATATATTTATCCCGTTTCAAATTTAGGAGATTAACAATGAAATTTAATACATTGTACAGATATATTAGTATTTAGAATAAAATAAAGATGAGATTAACAGTATATAAATTAACCTGACGCTTAAAACTGGTTAAATGTTTATTTCATCTCTATGGAAAATACAAGTACTGTTATATACATATACAATTTTTAATAATCATAATGAGAAGCAAAAATAGCAAATTTATTGGCACAAACATTTTCATACCTTTTTGAAAATAGCTGTAGCCTACAAGAAAAGCTTTATAACAATACCTGACAGAATACCTACAAGAAAAGCTTTATAACAATACCTGACAGAATACCAATACCCCCTATTGTTTAGTGAAAAATAATTCCACAGGTTGATTTTCATTATGTTTATGAAAGTCCAATTATCGTGTAAATAATTGAAAAGAACACAGGCAAAAATGTATGGGGCCTGGCTCTCTAACCACTAACGGTCAGTTATATATCATTTGATAGTTCTTTTAATATATTACAATAGTCACTATAGCAATTCGTCTCAAATTGTGTGTGAAAAGTTATTGCGATGCAAGAGATTTCGATAAAACAGTACATAAAAATAACAAAAAAAATTGTTTATTACTGAAAAACATCAAAACCCAATAAATAAGTGATAAAAATAGGTATCCATTCATGAAATTCAATATCAATGCGAAAGCCAAGTAGTCGCAAAAAGGTAAGGGCTGTGATGCACATCCTTTTATCCACAGTGATTTAAGACGGCTAATCCTAGTAACATTTATATTACATTAAAAGACCTTTTCAATAACATACATATAGAGGACTATAGACATATAATGAGGATTTATAGACATTATACATACTTATCTTTGGGTACAAATAACATTATCTATTTATTTTTATGACCCATTATATTTATGTTTCAATCATCAACTTTTTTCAACTCAACTGATCATCTTGATGGTGCTTGCAGTATTAGTCGAGTCATATATTTCAGAAATTTTTTACAACAGGTATACAATATCAATTCCAAATTTTAAAGTTATTTTGGCGAGATAAGTCAGAGAATGATCTGTAGATGGCGGTCTACTTTTAATTAAATTACCTAAACCATTGCAGATATACCAAAATGATGTATGGTAGAAGTATAGCTCTTTCATGAAAAACATGCCATAGGACATAACTATCTACGATCTTTTGTAATCTTTCAGACACAGTTCTTTATAAATTCAACATGAAAGTAAGAAAATATAAAGATATACTAAGAATGTTTTTGTATTATAACAGTGAAGTTATCAAAAACTATGCAATACATAAACTGAATCTCATACTACTTAAATTTGATATTTAAAACAAACGATGATTAAACATTGTACCAAATGTATTTTACATCGGCCCAAATAATTACTAAACATTCACATGTTTGTTACTCAGCTACTTATTAACATTTGATATGTTTGCTATTCAATTCCTAAAAAATGAATCAATATGGATCATAATTAGTACAAAGATAGTCTATTCTCTAGATCAATACTCAGAGTAAAGATCAGTTTTTTTTTAAATAAAAAGTGTTTCAAAAAATTATTCTTTATTTTTGCAACACTTTCTTTCTTATTTTAAAATCTAATTTACCTTATTTCAAAGTAAATCGGAGGGAATCTTTGGGCCAAAAGCTAGTTCAATGTCAAATTTTTTACAATTAAATACCATGCCAAAGGATAGAATTTAAACACAATATAATTTCTTGATGACAAGCAAAAATTATGCTTGCTCAAGCATATTTCAATCAATCTTAAAAAAGTTACGTCATCAATATGGTGCACAGAATTCTTCAGTTACGATAGTATACATATGTTATGATGTCTTTCTTGAGTTGTAAAGGGTGAAAACTAAAAAATAGCAATTAGATTGTCACACAGTTGCTGATATTGTAGGTAATATTATGGATTCATGTCCATTTTCCCTATGGAATATTTATCTCAAGACACTGTGGGGCAGAATTCAAGACCTCACCTTGCTACTATCTCGCTGTGCAGCCTCTGTTGCCCTATCCACAGCCACCTCCAACAGGAATAGTGCCAGCGCGAGCACATGTTCGGGTGGGGCAGCACGTGCGGCTCTCGGCCTGGCCGGCCGATGTACAGCGCGATGTAGCACGGCAAGCAACGCTGCATGCAGTGGTGCCGCATCACATAAGGCACGCGGGTCACCGTGTGGTGCGGGCGGTGCGTGTGCGGCTCTAAGCGGAGCCCATAATGCCTGTGGTGCGCCTTTGTGCTTATCTTGGATGCTGAGGAGAAAGTAACAAATTAATTAAAATCGTAGCTTTGAACATAACATAATTGTTCATAAAGATCCAAAAGAATCCTCTTAATCTCACTCAGTTATACATCTGTTTGTATCGAAACCATCTTACTTCCAAAATATAAGGAGCGTCTACATAAAATTTGCATAGATTATATAAAATAATAACAAAAATTCATGTGAATTATTAAAATAAGGTTTTAATTATAGTTTAGAAAATATAATTCAATATTTTTATTTTTAAATTGAGTTTGCGGTAAAGGAAAAAAAAATTTAGTGAGAGTGAATATCGAAATAAACTTACATAAACAGTCCAAGTTAGACTTAACAACAAATGAAGATTCTCTTTATAAACTCAAATAGTTTAGGAGAAATCCTTTTTTCTAATCAATTTACTACTTGTCTTACCTAGAGAGGACATTTTGAAATTAACAAAGATGTATAAAAGCACAAAAGTAAATGTAAATGATATTGAAACTAGAAACAGTAATAGTGCTCTTTTATTAACAGTTTATGCGTCTTTAACTTTAACTTAGCGTCTTTAACTTATAAGTCTTTAACTCCTAGCCAACTGTTTTTTTTATACAACTGTTAGTAATATTTATTAAAAGTAATGGAAAAATACCAATATTTTAAACAAACCAAAGGTTTTTTTCAAATTTAAAATAACATAGTAAGCGGTAAAATAAAAAAAAATTAATCCAGGGGTTCTGCTACTGTGTGCTAATAAGGCGTTAGGTATTTTCCCAAACACAAGTTGAAAAGATATTGCTAATCTAAATATTGTTATTGATAATACTAACCAAGTTTTATGGAATGCAAAAAATTATGACTTTTTTGCAATTTTATTGTTATCTGAATTTGAGTGTTTCAAGCCCTCGCATTAGCATAAATACTGATGAAGAAAAGCTAGCAAAAGCAGTATTATAATCCATTATTACAATATCAATTAAGTTATAAATTTATAGGTCATCTACTGTTAATATTAATGAAAACTGTAGGTGCCCAAAATTATAGTAAATTAAGACACAAATTTTTCTTGTTTTGTAATTATCTTCCAGTGAAATAAAACGTCAAACATTATTACCATAAATTTATTACAATCGTTCGTTCAACCATACTATTATTACAATCATAATATTCTACATACTATTATTACAATCGTTCGTTCAACCATACTATTATTACAATCATAATATTCTACATACTATTATTACAATCGTTCGTTCAACCATACTATTATTACAATCATAATATTCTACATACTATTATTACAATCGTTCGTTCAACCATACTATTATTACAATCATAATATTCTACATACTATTATTACAATCGTTCGTTCAACCATACTATTATTACAATCGTTCATTTCAATACTAACCATAATATTCTACAGATTAATATTATTCATTACTAACTTTGCTGACGTAGTGACTAAGAGTAAAGAAAAGACCACTCACTAAGCAGTGAATCTATCCATAGAACTCTGGAAGTCGCGTCGGTGCACAGCACGTTGTAGCACGTGCAACGGGTCGTAATGCTGCTCCCACACCTCTGGTTTCGGCACGAATAGACCCTGCTCAAGATTCTCAGAGCCCTTCGGTGGCGGACGATACGTCGAGAGCTGGTGTAAATAAAGATTATATGTTATGTGCTTATCACTACTATAAAAAGGTAAAATTTACAAGTTTGTTCATAGCTTTTAATATCAGGTAAAATTTTTACTGCTATCAATTGGCAATTAGAAGTAACTTTTCCTTATATATTATTATTCTAAAGGAAAAAAGATAGATAATATAAGCGTAAGGTCTAAATAATATCTCACTCGCACATTTTTTTAAATATTACACATATATACATGCATGACATCACACTTATACGTGCATGACGTGTGCAAAAATGATGACATATGAAAGTTGACATATGGAAGGTTTACAAGGACCTTATATTTTGCACATTTGTGTGCACGTACGTGTATGATCCAAGTATTCTTTACACACTTGTATATAAAATAGGTCAGTCGAGACTTACGCGGGAAAGCAAACTAGCCATCTACAAGTATATCCTAAAACCTATCTGGACATACGGGATTCAGCTATGGGGTACAGCAAGCAACAGCAATATCGAGATTCTCGAAAGATTCCAGAGTAAAGCACTTAGAGCAATGATAAATGCCCCTTACTACGTAAGCAACAAATATATACACGAGGACTTTAAAATCAACACTGTTAAGCAGGAGATTGCCAGATATAGCGAAAAGTATCAGAAAAGAATAGCAACACATGAGCTGATAACACAGCTTGAGGGCACAGGAAGTGTCACATACTCCCGTCTCAAACGGCATAGTGTACCTGCACTGTCTGCGAGATTTGACAGCAAATGACAGGAACTCGCCTAAATGGGGTCCTTCTGACCACAAACGACATTAACTTCAACGGATTGGCCCATTGTGTCAACACACAGATTGCCAAGTTACAGACAGATAAAAAAAAAAAACTTGTATATAAAAGATGAAATATCTCATAACAAAGGACCTTATGTCATAAAAGCTATTTATATTTTTGAGGCTTACTTCCGATCTTCACTGAAAGTGACTATATTTACATAACTATTTGCTTAATACTAAGTAACTGAATTACAAGATTGATAAGCTTTTACAAAACAAAGATATCAATAAGCCAAGAGCAGACAAAAGCTTAACAGCATTCAGAAAATGTTATAACAAGGAAAAACACTATTACAGACCTCTTTAAGTACCGTCTCAAAGTTTCTGGTGTGCGCATTGCCCGAGCGCTCCGGCATCAGTTCCAGCAGCTGGCTGTGCGTTTTGTCACCCGTCGCTAGCAGCGTGCTTATCTCCAGCCTTGATTGAGTCAGCTCATCGTTACCTTTAAAACATCATATCATTTATGAGCATGTTGCGTACCGAGTCGGTAAAATCCAGTGATGTATCGATGCACACAAAAGATTATCATTCTCAGTAACACCATAAATGCAAATATTTGTACTCTATTATTCTTTATCTGCAACAAGACAACATATTGCTATTATATAACAATAGATGGTTTTATTGCATGTACAGACATACATTGACTGACTTTTTTCGCACCTGATTCTTTTTTTTCTTCCGTGTTCGTTTAATAGAACTGCCATAAATTGATTTGAGTTTTAACAAAATTTCATTATATTTATATTTTTAGAAATGATGTAAAAATTACGTATACGCACATGTCATGGATTACTTTTACACTGACAAATAACAATGTCCCAATGACACTGAAGTAAATATTACTATTATGTTAACTTTGATTATGACTACATTAAATTAAAACAACAAGAAAGTTTCATGGTGATTTTTACATCAAGTTGCACTGAGTCAGTTATTGAGTAATATAACAATTAAATCTAAGTGAGTAATACAATGCTTAAATCTAAATATAACTTGATATCAAGTATTTTTTATGCATAGAAAATGGCCTTACGAATATTTTCAAACACAAAGTGGTTTAGAAAAATATGCAAGAATGGCAGCACTATAGAACAGTGTCTTTCAGATGCATTCAATATCTTTGCCTTTCAATAGAATATATTTCTTATGTGATATTGTTATAAACAGTGTAATTATATCTAGTGAGTTCAATTTAAAAAATTGTGCATATCAGCTCCGACGAGTGATTGGCGTTTACTCCTTTAGTACGATTGTCTTGGTATGTATAAAATAGGTATATCTGTATGTAAATCTAAATATCAATATCATTACATGTAAATGGAAAATCCTTTAATAAAAAAAATGCTAACAATATAATTATTTTCAAGTAAAATACATATGAACAAAATCTAATTTTTATAACAAAATTAAAAACATTTAGTAACGCAGACTAAGATGTTAAAATTAAAAGAGACTTTTTAATTTTGTAAGATAGAAGACACCAAATATTCACACATAATGACATTTATTGATTGCATCTTGATATAAGCGAATGAAAGTAAACTATGTGTGTCACACTCCGTCATTGCGATTACGCCACAAGAAAATGCCAAATGAACATACTGATTTCACCTAACGGTACACTTTTTTTAACACTCTGAACTTCGTACAACTAGAACCTAATGCTTACACTTTTTTTAACACTCTGAACTTTGTACGCTTTGAACTTCTGATTTTACTCTTCATAAAACTTCATACCGGGCGCTATATATGAAAATCGAATCTTAATGAATTAACTCCAATAATTCTTTAAAACACAGTGGCAGTAGAACTTCCTTATTCTGAAAATGTTTGAGCATTTTTCTTTGGCATACGAGTATTTTGTGCAACGGATTGACACATAGAAAAGAAAACAGGAGTTTATATCGCATGAAAATTGAATTTTTTTAGGAAAAAAATTTTTTTCTTCTATATTGGTGATGTAGTGCAGCCCAATATTTGACCTCAGTGCAACATTAGCATTCGACAGTTGCAATGGATTTTTTTCAATAAATATGTCCTAAAATCTCATGTCTAAAATATATAGTAACATGTGGATTTAACCATGCAACATTAAATGAATCCTAGTATACCATATGGCGTTCCTCAACCATACATCAAAAATCAGTAGTTTAGTCACAGGAATAGTTTTAAGTGGTTTGTAGTTTCAAACATGATGTATTTAATTTTCAACATGTCGCGTTGCTTTGCTACGAGTGCCGACAAAAACAAGAACCCTGTGCCGTTGCCGTTTTGCTTAGGTCAATAACAAAAACATTGCAAATGGTGTTTATGTTTTGTTTATTTTAAAATGTTATTTAAAATGATTGTAAATTTTTTTTTATTCTTGGCGTAATTGTTTTTTTCACTATTTTACAGTGTTTATGACAACCAGCATTGACTGGGTTTTCATTTAATGTCGAACTGTCAAATATTCCGAGCCAAAGAAAAAAGTTGCAATAAAGAAAAATCTGTCAACTAATATAATAAAATTTCACCTTTGCTTTATGTTCCCAATTCTCAATAAACAAATTTATACTAACGTGGTGTGAAAAGTTTCGCTTCAGACACAAGAAGGAAATATTAAGTTAACTATGCAATAAAACCAATAAAAGCAGGAACATTTTATTGACGGAAAATTAATTCTTCTCTACCTTGGTCCTTTCTGCATCCGTCTATCCAACTTTATCCATATCTTGCTCTTCAAAATACCTATGTGTATCACTTTTTATTATGGTCTCATTTACCGAATGCAAATTGACACTACTGTAGCAAGACTTCAATAATGAAAAGACAATATTTCTCCATACGGTCAAATAAAAGTCTATAAGCGAAAGCTTACCCAAGTTAGTCCTCGAAGAGACGAGAATCGCTAGGAAGGTTAGGAGACCCTCAACCATGGCGTCTTGCTCTACGGCCTGTGTGGGAGTCATCGGTGCCATGCTCAGCCATTCGCGCACGCCAAACCTGAAATAATAATAGTTATATCGTTACTCAAAATAAACCTATTTGTGAAAGTTAATTAATAAAATTTTTCTTCACTATGTTTACTAAATGTTACTGTCAATATTTTTTGACACTTATCACATGCATAGTTAAAAAGTTAGAGAGGGGATGGAATACTTTTTGACAGTTTGGAGACTCATCTCATAAGGGGCATACCATATGAAAAAAATGTGTATGACGATTTCGATTGCATTTTGAAAGGCTTTTTCCATGTCAACCCACTAGACAGGGTCTGCAAAAAAAAATTTTTTTCATCTCAACTTTTATGTATTTACATAAAGAAAACAAAAAATATATATTCTTCATATATAAATATATATTCTTCTTAGAACTGGTCGTTTTTAATAAAGATATAAGAATAAAAAATAAAAAAATTAATTCAAATTTCGAAAATCGAACGCTTTGGTAGTCCATCGAGACTATCGGTGTACTTTGCTGCCCAATTTGAAAATTGAGTCAAGACGAATTTACGCAATAGAATTTTTGTCCGGTGACTTTTTATGACTTTCGTTGTGGCCTAAACGGACAAAAAACGGCCAAATGCAACCTATACTTGCACGATTAGTGTTCCGTGCCATCTGCTCCCCGTTTAAATACTAATAATGTTTTACTATTAGTATTTAAGCTTAAATTTAGCTCTATGTGCTTAAAATACACCGATGCCGTATCACATCGCATACGTGCGGAGCTGAAATTCGACTGAACCAAAGTAAATATTCTGAAAAACGTGTAAATACAGTGTAGTTGTTCCTTACAACGCGAAAAATATTTTTCCTTGGAAAACTTATTCTATAAACCAATTAAACTCTTTCGCGCTATAATTTTCCAATTCTGATAATTTTGGTATAATCTATACTAATACTTGTTTTTCTTTTCAGATTTTTCTGAGCGATTTTTGGTGATAAGGTTGGGGCACAGCAATTTTAAGCGAAAAATCTTTAAATAGAAAACTAGCCAAACGCGAGTCGGACTCGCTTACGAGGAGTCTACTCGCGAGGTGCTAGACACCAAACAATATTAAACTCATAAGTTTGTGTTACTCAAAAGTGTTGTGCAAAAACATAGTTATCGCCGAAAAATCCGAAAATGTCCCATATCTCAAAAACTACACAACATATACTACTCAAACCAATTTCCCTGGAATATTTATTTGAAGTTCTACTACCTTAATCTTTTTCAGAATTTTACTCATGTTAGTTAAAAAGGTATGAGGGGGGACGCACTTTTAAAGACTTTAGAAGCGAATATCTCACCAACTATTGACTTAAGTAAAAAAGTTATTTTAAAAAAGTTATATAGAGATTCTTATAATTGGGTATTTGACTAAATTTTTTTTATTTCATTAATCATAATTTCAAGGTACAAGCTGATGAAGAGTGAATTTTTTTTAATAATCTTAAAAATTAACCGAGTTATAAAAGTTTAAATTTAACCTTTAGAGAAGGACGGCAATACTGTGTTGTGAGATCATTTTTAATATTGCACATTATATTCTACGAGAGGAAAAGAGACAGGGATATACCCAACTATATCCGTATCTTCAAATTTAAAAGCCTACAACTGGCTTATTTTTCAATCAATTTTTGAATTTTTTTCAAGACTGGTTTTTAATTAACTTATATTTCACAATATTGTCCGAAAAATATCAAAATTTAGAATGAGTCAACTACCGTATTCCTAAGACCTATCGAACGATACCCCACACGCCTATGTGCAATGGTTTTTATTTCATCCCTCAGTTACACGTACGGAGTGCCAACCCTAATATTATTGTTTTCATAATTCCACTATTTCATTGTATAGCGGTTCAAAGAAGACACCCACCATACAAAGAAGACACCCACCATACAAAGAAGACACCCACCATACAAAGAAGACACCCACCATACAAAGAAGACACCCACCATACAAAGAAGACACCCACCATACAAAGAAGACACCCACCATACAAAGAAGACACCCACCATACAAAGAAGACACCCACCATACAAAGAAGACACCCATCATACAAAGAAGACACCCACCATTCAAAGAAGACACCCACCATTCAAAGAAGACACCCACCATTCAAAGAAGACACCCACCATACAAAGAAGACACCCACCATACAAAGAAGACACCCACCATTCAAAGAAGACACCCACCATTCAAAGAAGACACCCACCATACAAAGAAGACACCCACCATACAAAGAAGACACCCATCATACAAAGAAGACACCCACCATTCAAAGAAGACACCCACCATTCAAAGAAGACACCCACCATACAAAGAAGACACCCACCATACAAAGAAGACACCCACCATTCAAAGAAGACACCCACCATTCAAAGAAGACACCCACCATACAAAGAAGACACCCACCATACAAAGAAGACACCCATCATACAAAGAAGACACCCACCATTCAAAGAAGACACCCACCATTCAAAGAAGACACCCACCATACAAAGAAGACACCCACCATACAAAGAAGACACCCACCATTCAAAGAAGACACCCACCATTCAAAGAAGACACCCACCATACAAAGAAGACACCCACCATACAAAGAAGACACCCATCATACAAAGAAGACACCCACCATTCAAAGAAGACACCCACCATACAAAGAAGACACCCACCATACAAAGAAGACACCCACCATTCAAAGAAGACACCCACCATTCAAAGAAGACACCCACCATACAAAGAAGACACCCACCATACAAAGAAGACACCCATCATACAAAGAAGACACCCACCATTCAAAGAAGACACCCACCATACAAAGAAGACACCCACCATACAAAGAAGACACCCACCATTCAAAGAAGACACCCACCATTCAAAGAAGACACCCACCATACAAAGAAGACACCCACCATACAAAGAAGACACCCATCATACAAAGAAGACACCCACCATTCAAAGAAGACACCCACCATACAAATTCCAGTGGCGGAAGTTTAAGGAGCAATTAAGAATCGGCAACTCAATCATACAGAAGAAAAAAATTAAAAAAAACATTTTTTGAAACTTTTCGTAACATTTCCACTTTAATGCGCTCCTTAAATTCCGGCACTGACCAAAAGGTAACCTAGTATAGCGCTAATAGTCTCCGAATAAAATGGTTGTGACATACGCTCAGACAGACAGGAAAAAATTATAAAGGTTACGTTTTCGCCATTTGGCTACGGAACCCAAAAAGACACATCACATGTATTTTTGATTCGTGCTTCCATACGTTTTCATTTGGCAACAGTCGCGATAACGTCAAAATATTTTTTTAATTTCCCAGGGGGGTAACACCTCAAATTAACCCCAAAATTGAACTTTTTATACTTCACGCCCACCATATTCTAACTCTACGCTAAATTTAAAATTTTCACGTCGAATAGTTTCCGAGAAAATCGCCTGTGACAGATGGACGGACGCAGACACCAACATTATTCCATTAGTGTCCCGTTTAGGCAATTTCGCCATGTTCACTAATAAAGTTATGATCGACTTAGA
Organism: Druceiella hillmani; assembly: GCA_039881145.1. NCBI lineage: Eukaryota > Metazoa > Arthropoda > Insecta > Lepidoptera > Hepialidae > Druceiella > Druceiella hillmani. The sequence goes on along the minus strand of JAYKKI010000065.1, from coordinate 5,813,158 downwards.
CGAAACCAAGAAACGGACCTATGACAGACGGACAGACACCAAAATGATTCCATTAGTGTCCCGTTTATGCAATTTAGCCACGTACACTAAAAAAGTTACGATCGATTTAGACGAAGAAAATCGCCTGTGACAGACGGACGGACGGACACAACAGTAATTCCATTAGTATCACGTGACGTAGTAAAATTACAATCAACTTAAGATGAAGCCGCATTCTACACTATTGTTTACAATAACTGGTTTAACGCATTTCAAATGGAGTTCAAACGCATTCTTACTCAGTTCGGTGACGGTCTGCATGCGAGACATAGCTCGACAGCGACAACTGAAGATAACATTCATGTTGTGTGACTCATGCATCAGAAACACTCATAAGAGAGTACCTAACCTATCAACAGATTCGAGCAAGTTTAGGCATTGGTACCAGACAAGTGCAGAACATTCATTTAAAATTTAGGGGTCTGAAAGCTTTGTGCTCGGTAGACAGGTTATACATTTTTGACCGAAGCTCAAAAACACAGTAGCGTTGATTGTGTCGTAAAATGTCAAAAAAATTCAACGGAGATATATACTCGACATCGACACGGATGAATGTTGAATACACAACTGTGAAAGTTTCTTTCAAAGAGCCCCTAACAAAAGTGAAGAAGGGAAATGCTAAAAAAGATAATCATCTCGCTTTTCCCTCAAACGACAGATAAATAAAAAAAAAATCATGTGTGCAATTCACACGTGGTAGAAGTGAAACCTTCAAAAATGTTAAATTTTAATTTTTAAGTTTAATATAAATTTTTAATTTTGATAAAAACTAAAATAATTAGAAACGTTTTTATAATTCTCCCTCCCCTTCCCCCCCCCAAACCCCCTTCTCTCCCCCCTCCCCCCCTCCAACTCCCTCTCGCCCTCCCCCTCCGGACACAATTCGTTTCATCGACTCCAAATACAATTCGTTTCATCGACTTTCAAATCACAACGATGCTATACTGTCGCTTTTTCGTTTCGTCGCTTTTCCGTTTCATTGATTTTCAAATCACAACGATGCTAAAGAAGTTTTCACTTCAAAAAAACCTTCCAAATTTCCTCTTCAAGTTACGCTCTCCAAAATTTCCATATAAACATTTTTGGGTCTTAACCATAAACATTTTTAAGACATGGAATTTAATATACTTTGCTACATAGTTTGAAAAATCCATAAGTCATCAAATGGTAATGTATGTTAGTTGTCAATAGATGACGCTGTTTACAATATGAATAATTACTGTTTGAACGACTGTCGTACATATTAGTTAAACAGATTGTAGATGGCGTTATTTACAATAGAAACAACTATGAGAAATAATATATACAGAATTGATTGATTATTTTTCCTCATTAGCGGTGAAGGTTCTTCGAAATGTTAGATTCATTAACTGGTTTTGAATAAGCATTAAGGGACATAAGCCGTACCGACAAAAAACACCTTTGAGAAATAATATACCGAGATCACGAAAAGACCAAATTTTAGGTTTCTCCAACCTTTTCTCGACCTGCTCCTTTTTTGAAGTCGATTAAATTTTTTTGTTAAAAAGTTAATAAAAGTTCCATTTTAGGGTCGCGTATAGATAGGTATAGATAGGTCTAGTTATTTAACAACGTGAATCCGCATAATGCACAGTGCTTATCTTTGCTTGTCTTGCTATCAAAGCCAAGTGAATTACATTCTTTTTTATAATAGCTATCTCTTTTATAGACGTAATTTCTCGTATTCTATCCCTTTCTTTATATTCCGCATTTGAGCACTACCTAAATCCACTTTTTTATTCGTTTTAACGTGTCCCTTTAACATAATAACTTTGTATACATAAACATTTAATATTTGCTGCCATAGGGGCCGAGCAAGATGCTGTCAGTGCCACCTGGTGATAAATTAATTTTTGGTTGCTGTCATTTTTTCATACTTAGTCACCAAAACGTGCATATTGTATTCAATCAATATTATCTACAATACCTAAATATGGTGTAGCGTGTTGTATAAATGAATTTCAATAATTCGTAAAAACAATACAGTGTCTAGGTTTTTAAAAAAATGAATCTCGTATTCGCTAGTAATATAACCTCTACATTCAATGACATTTCTTGTTTTCTGTCTATAAAATACAAAATTCACTAATGGCCAGTTTCTAAGGATGCTAAATAACCTTTCCACAGCTATTGGTTCATTAAATTTATCGGTTCGATAAATTACAAATGACTAGAAATGAGTTTCTGAACACAATTTTATTCGATTGGTAACCATCGGTTCGATAAGAATTTCTCCTGCGCACAACTAAACGGGCTCTTTCAAATATGTTTTCTCAACTTTCAAACGTATGTTTAATGAAATACAACATCAATACAATATACTCAAAATAAAATATTACTTTAGATACGTTAATGTTAAAAATAAAATAAAAATTTACTTAAAAATCATATAATTTTTAATAACATTGACTGTATATGCATAATTGTTCCGTCGATCTTAAAAGAACTTAAAAGTGACGTTTATCTAACAACAGCAAAACCAACGGTGAAGAACTTAGCGTCTGCTTGTGCGTGTCGTTATCACTGTTCATATTCTCCTATCTCTATTTATACTTCACAAATTACATACTCTGCTATTTAAGTTAATAGTCCAACACGGAATAATAATGCATATTTACGGCGAGTTAAATGAACTATGTTACTATTTATACATATTTAGGCGAGTTAAATGAACTATGTTACTATTTATACTTCACAAATTACATACTCTCCTATTTAAGTTAATAGTCCAACATGGCATAATAATGCATATTTACGGGGAGTTAAATGAACTATGTTACTATTTATACTTCACAAATTACATACTCTCCTATTTAAGTTAATAGTCCAACATGGCATAATAATGCATATTTACGGGGAGTTAAATGAACTATGTTACTATTTATACTTCACAAATTACATACTCTCCTATTTAAGTTAATAGTCCAACGTGGAATAATAATGCATATTTACGAAGAGTTAAATGAACTATGTTACTATTTATACTTCACAAATTACATACTCTCCTATTTAAGTTAATAGTCCAACGTGGAATAATAATGCATATTTACGGGGAGTTAAATGAACTATGTTACTATTTATACTTCACAAATTACATACTCTCCTATTTAAGTTAATAGTCCAACATGGCATAATAATGCATATTTACGGGGAATTAAATGAACTATGTTACTATTTATACTTCACAAATTACATACTCTCCTATTTAAGTTAATAGTCCAACGTGGAATAATAATGCATATTTACGAAGAGTTAAATGAACTATGTTACTATTTATACTTCACAAATTACATACTCTCCTATTTAAGTTAATAGTCCAACGTGGAATAATAATGCATATTTACGAAGAGTTAAATGAACTATGTTACTATTTATACTTCACAAATTTCATACTCTCCTATTTAAGTTAATAGTCCAAAGTGGAATAATAATGCATATTTACGAAGAGTTAAATGAACTATGTTACTATTTATACTTCACAAATTATATACTCTCCTATTTAAGTTAATCGTCCAACATGGAATAATAATGCATATTTACGGCGAGTTAAATGAACTATGTTACTATTTATACTTCACAAATTACATACTCTCCTATTTAAGTTAATAGTCCAACGTGGAATAATAATGCATATTTACGGGGAGTTAAATGAAATGTTACTATTAATTTTTTCACATAAATGTTGCTCATTACTCGTATTTACTTTATACCTCATTTTAAACTCTTCAGCATTAAACATTTCTAAGGGGTTTTTACGATATCTCAAATTTCTGGGAATTGAGAATGTCTCAATTTATAAAATGATAATATCCTCATCAGATTTTGATGAAGAAAGTAAATTTATAGCTACACAATCCATATTTGATTTTACGATATCACAAAAAACACAAAATTGTAAAAGTAACACGAAAAGGTTAGAGTATCATGGCTCCTGTTATGGAACACATTAACGATCATTTTTGTTCAGTTACCATAAAGGGACTTTATCAACTTGCTACCAAGCGTTCAAAAACGAATTTTCACAAGTTATCGGTTCAATATGTCCAGACATTGGATAGGTAAACCACTGACAAAATGTACCTGACAAACCAGCCATGAAACGGATAAACATGTAACCAAAAATTCTTATTTCAGTATTCAAACGGACTTACGTTTGTTGCATGGTGTCTGTACCTCCATACTCTTACGTACGTAAAATGCCATATCCTGTTTAAATTTCTATCTCATCTGCGATCGATATCAGGTGTTACAGAAAAAATCTAAATATTTTATTTTGTGATTCAATGAATTGTTATGAATCGTTTACGCAAAACGTTAGGGATAGAACTGTAGAAGACCACGTAAGATACGATTGGACTAGACTGTTTTCAGATTGAAAATCTTAATAAAAACTGAGCCACATAAGAAACTTACAGCAATTTTACGGTTTCTTACCCCAAGATTATAATAAAAAAAGGTGTTTCACTCACACATCTATGCAGGTGTTGATAAACTGATCCTTAGGCAGGTGCGCCGCGCAGACCTGCAGGAAGTAGATGTCCATGTCGACCATAGAATTGCAGAAGTTGGCCTGGATGTACGTCATGGCCTGACCTTTGATCTGCAGCCCGTTGCGCACCCATATTCCGCTCAGTATCTCGTAGAATAAACTCTGCAAACAAAGAGAATACACGTTGAATCTATAACAGCCATTTAAGAGCCATTTAAATTCGTAACGTCTAAAGAAAACGAGGGACAAAGCTGTAAAAAGGTTACGCTTAAACACAATTTTTTCATAATTTCGAAATATCCATGGAGTATAATAGGAAACCTAACATGTGGTTTCAAACGAATCATTCAAGCATTATGTAAAACATTTATATTTTCCGAACTCCCCTTCCACACTTTACTTCAGTGTTGAAACAACAGTCTTAAGGTTTAAAAGCCATGTTGAAATAGGCATAAAAGCCTCGTTGTGAAACTTGACAAACTAGTTCCCACAAAAAAATCTGTTTTATTCAACATAACGGTCTATCAACAGCTTAATGGAGATTTGTGCACATTATGATGACGTCATCGCATACGCTCACTAAGCAGTGGTTCTTAACTGTTAACATTGCTTTATCTTTAAATTGAGGACCAGGAATATTAGCATTTACCTTTCCGGATATTCAGATCGCTTAAAAGCTGTTTAGTATTATTAATGACATCGATATTACAACAAAACTAATTTGCTTCGTTGTAAATAAAATACCCTGTAGGATACCAATATAAAATCACAGATCATAGATTAACGTTCGTAAAAAGGTCGAGGAGCGTGCGGCCAAATAACGGACGTCGACGCTAACGAAAGTGGTTCGGTAACTTTTTTTTATCGAAACCTATATAGTTATATTTGAACTTCAAGTGTTAATATATTTCAAAGTTTTTTTTCGCCCACAAACGAGGGAGACGAAAGAACAACATTTTCTGTCCACAGAGCGAGATGAAGTATACAGTGTGTTCAACTCGTCCCGGAAACCTCCCGCTGGTTTAGTCGCGCGTCGATCGCCTCAGTGTTAACATGCTCGTCGCGCGTCGCGCCCTCTATCTGCTGGCCGCGTTAACGTGCTGTGGCTCGTCGCTTGCTATTCTCGACGATGTCGTAGAAGTGTTAAGCATAGCTAAAGAAGTCGTCCAACAGACGGTAGAATCCTGGGATTACCTATCGAAGCAGCTCAACTTAAACGATGGCGTCGAGCTGCCGGTCATACGGCGAATGGAACGCAAGTTACTCGGCGAGCTCAATAGTATTACCAGAGACATATCAGCCTTAGATTTGAACGTGGACCGTTCCACCATGATGGTACTTTCCAAGTTAATGGTTAACATACCGCAAAACACGCGACTGGAGCTGCGTCTGAACGAGCTGACGGATCTTATTACACGCGTAAACAATGCCGAAAGGCAGATGCGACAATACGTGGAGCATGAAGGCGATATCGAGCGGCTGACGTTGGAGAATTTTGCGATGTGGGCCGTGTCGCATGAGCCGGGTGCCATACCTGGTCTTATCGAGCGTATCCACGCCCTCACCGTCACGGATAGGACCAATATCTTCAACAGAGGAGTGCTCGCCCTGCTCGTCGACTCTCTGAAGGTATGGCTGTCGTAAACGTCAACTATTAAATAAAGATACTTGAGACAATTCTTTCTTCACAGTAGCTTTAATATGCTAAGAATCCTTTGGAGTTTCAGTGCAAATATTTTTTTACAGCCAACGCAAAACTTCATGGGCCGGCACAAGTGCACTTTCCCAAAGTAATTTTTTTACCATTTTATTTTATGGTATTTAAATGAAAGAAAGGTTTACTAAATGTTTTAGTTTAGAATTGTTGCAAAACGATCGATATCGATTTCCTTCATAAAAAAACGGATTTAACATTTTTTTTATACAAATTATATTTTTATAAGGAATAATCGTTTATAATATTTTCGGCTTTATTGTTTTTTTCTTTGGTCACTGAATACTGAAACACAAATACAAAAAAAACATTGATAAATGTTATAAACAAAAAACTTCAAAAGGTGAAAAAAATCCATGATAGATTTTTTTAAATTTGATATTTTTTGCACCCGTTTGTTAGTAGCAAAACCTTTTTTAAATAAGGAGTATACTAAATAAAATTCAAATTTTACTAAATAAAACTCATATGTGGCATTTATAAATCTGCAAAATGTTATTTATTATAAGTTTTATTTCAATTACAACAAAAAATACTTTGTAAAGTGTACTCCACACCACAGATTCAAGTAACTACTACCCCCCAAATATTTGTGCAATGATAATTTTTTTAATATTTCTGGCCCATTATGAACAAATTATGCTCTTTAGCAGAAAAGTCCCACTAATAATTAATCATGAAAAAAAACTACTTAATATCACTAAAACAAGTTTGGAAAGAAATTATATCTGTACTCGTTACATATTCATTTCGGAAATTGTTATATTGATTACTTATATCACTATTACTTATATAATTGATTACTTATATTTACATTGTACTCGTGTTTTATGCGTAACACGATAACTTTTTTCCACCTTGATAGCCCTTTCGACACATTCGAAAAAAATGCTGGACTTTCATTTTCACGTCGCCATATTGAAACGAGCTGTTGCCCGAGAATAAACAATATATTACATATACACTAGGCTGGAATAAAAAACATTTTTTTTTCAGGAATCATAATATAATACTTAAAAATATCCGTCTTATGGACGTCATTTAAATAACAGAAAAAAATTTTTTGGTCTAACGTCATGTTTAAACGTATCCCTGATGTGAGGTCGCTTAAAAGTATGCGTTACTTGTTTTTAATCATGTCATAGTAATTCGTTCTTTGGTTGCAGAATTAATAGGTAATAAAGAAATTTTGCAATTACAATAATAGTGGTATGATAGAAGAGGCCCCACTAAATAAACATAGAAGAGGCCCCACTAAATATATAATTAGATCAAAGATTTTTTCAAGGTTATCAAGTTGACATTTTCTAAGTATTCCATCATGATAATCGACAATTTTTTTTACTTCAACCTAATATACACATACACGACTATAAAATAATTTAACTATATTTTAAATTTCTTTGCCATGCTTTCCTATCCTATTTTTATCCGATTTTTAGCTATAATATTGCTTAGTAAACTATAATATTATAAACCTTTTGATGATCTAAAATCGGCAACAAAATAAGAGTGATCGATAACCGTAACTGTTTTACGTAGTTATTATTTTATTATAACGATGAGAAAATATTACACGCAATTATTAAACTGCAGTTGGACACCGATGTACACGCCATTCGGAGCGCATCCATTCGATGTAGCTCCAAATGGATGCGTGGGTAATATTTTCTACAATCACGATCGCTCCATAACTCTTATTATCCGAGTCCTAATATGTATTCACGAAATATGACATCTGCTAAGTTACTTTCGACTTGCGGCAACTTCACTACCTCTGCCAGGATCTCTCTAACTCGTTTCCGCGATAGTATGAATTTGATTTTCTACTTAATATATCACATTATGATCTGTAGCTCAGACTACACCCTCTCCCATACGTCGACCGTGCCGTTTGGCGTGGAGTGGTAGAAATTTAAACGGTTTGGAAATTGATCGCACCGCGCCATTCATTCCATTCCGCGAATTTAGCTTACGGTCTCGCTATTTGGCGTGCTGGACTGTTCATCGGTGGCCACGTTTAGAGTCGAGTAATTTATCTCCACAAAGACGTGACATAACCATTCTAAGATTCCTTAGGTAACAACTATAACACGTTATACAGTTTATTTCAACTTACAAATTGTCAATTAACGCTAATATGTTTGCTAAAACTATGAATTCTTCATAATGGACCATGCCATTAAAATTAAGAAAATTAACAACAAATATTCACCATTGTTTAAGTACAAGTACCAAAACGTGACGCATACGAATGTATCAAAGTTTATTTGATTTCATTATAAATATTGTGTTATATTTATTTGAATATTATTTCAGTTTTCCCGTATACATAATAATTAATGACAAAAATTATTAATAAAAAGCAAGAGAACTAAACTGAATAAAGTTAGCTAATGAAATATTTTTCAGCTTTGACTCGAAATAAATCCAAAGACCATAGACAATTTATTCTATATATCCATTGTAAAATATTATTGATAAGAGCGACATTGTTTATGAAACACATCGTAAACAATGTAGCCCCGCCTTTTTCGATGATTTAATCTAAAAAAGGACAGAAATACGAACTCCGTCTCATTTATTTCCGCTTGACTGCAGCCGTTCTAATATTACTCATTTAAATCAATTGGACGAAGGACTTCGCATGTAACAACCGGTTTGCCTTTGTGCAATGATACCATCGGTATATTAATATATATAAATATTATCGACGTATTGCTTTAAATGTAAAAAGCTGTAAATCACGTCTAAACAAAACTAAATGAGAAAACGTTACTATCTTTATTCTATTATATTAACATTCTTTTATTTCGTATTTGACCGTTTCCATTAGTAACAGACACAGACTAAAAACTTTTAATTTATAATAAAATGTACAGCAGTGAAAATGCGCAAAAATGTCTCGCAATTAGGTTAAACCGTCATGTCAATGTATTTTTTCACGTGGCTTGCCATATATTCCATTTATTTATCTTGTAAGCGCCAGTGACTTTCCCGATTTAAATAATTTCGAGATTTATACCAAAAGCTTACGTTATCATGGAGAATAAGTGGTTAACATTTCGTAATCCCATTCAAGTACCAAATGTACCTGTAGTTTTTAACTGTGTAACGATTACTTAGTTTGTTTCTATTTACAGTAATTTCTTTTTTTATTCTATCCGTCAGCTTTATATTTAGTATCTACTTTTTCATTAATAAAATACGACTCGTTAACTAATATATGATAATTTTTAAATTCAAATATATTAAAGTCATTATGACTCACGCATTCCTTCAAAATAACAATATTTTAAAAAGTTTTACGTAACAAAGTATTTTTTTTTTTCGGAAAAAATTAATTACAGGACCATAAATAGAAAAGAAAGTAAGAGGTTTTTAAAATTATTATGCCTGTACTAGTGGACGAATGTATACGAGAGTTCCACTAATGCATTTTTAGAACCCAAGGAGAAACATAAGGTTTTGAGCGTGTTTTCAATGTATATCAATATTTCTATCTGCTGATGTTTCTTTGTTTTTTTTTATACTTGCTTCATTTAAAAACTATTTAAAAAGTTATATAAAGTTTTTATTTTTGTATTTAACACAGTCTAAAAAGAATGCGAGATGTAGGGTGGCCAGTTCTCTTTTCTCCGGATACTGTCTTTTGTTAAAAGTGTAGTCCATCCGGTGGATTTTTCGAATAGGTCCGAGGTTTTAAAGAAAGCCATTTCCGAAAATAAAGGCGGTAATGTGCTAATACACGCCGCCATTTTCGAAAACAAAACTTAATAACCAAATTAAAAACCAAAATTTAATTTTAGTGTCGATTTAAATTTCAGGTTTTAAATTAGGAATGTAGATTGGAATCAAAACAAATATATTATGTACTGTTTTTACAATGTATAAATCATTATAATTGCTTTCTATATAATAATGCGTAAAATTATTTATTTGTGATCAAGAAGGTAAATAAGGCTCGATTAAAAGAAAATCATTTTTGTTGGCTATTTTACTTTAATAATTTAAGTGTTTGGGATTACGAACAAAAGGTTCACGATTTTTGGTTGACCATTAGTAGTTTTCTAACAGTAAATATGGTCACCCTACTAAGATATTTTTTGTACGTAAAAATGTGTGGGCTTACTAACGATCATGTACAAATGCAAGAATTTTTTAAAGCAAGATGAAGATGAATTGTACCATTTTGAAATCTTAATTAGCTGCGCCAAATTTTACAAAAAATTGCCATGGTAATGAGGGTACGTTTTTTTTACAATATGAAGTATTATAAATTAAATTGAAAACATTTTCAAGAAATTGAATTGAAAAATATTTTTTGTTTTTAAACTATAGCAACTCCGATTTTATTTGTGACTGTTTTCAATAGCAGTGTTATATAGGCAACCGTTATAAATGCAAATTCGCCGTGAATGTACTTAAAAATGTTGTACACGTGTTACTTTTCAACATTTTTCAATATATTATAAAAAATCCCAACCCATCAAAAAAACAAAATGGCGTATAAAACAAAATGGCACGGTATTTTTTTCTGGGTAGTCATAAACTCGCCTACATCCTGTACCCCGCTTGACGTTAAATTTTGGGACAACTGTATATAAGAAGGAAAATTCTTTCGTTTGTTGTAAAACCAAAATCACCAAAAAGTAATTTAGTGTTAATTACCAGTACCGTAGTTAACAAGCGACGCCATTTCACCTATTCAGAACCTAAAAGCCTCAGCTCCATCGATCCGCAGATTCGAACTAACTGCACGTGCAGGTTACACCAATTTTTCTTTCCTCTGGTCTTATTATAAAGTCGGTTTGTCTTTTCCTGTTGCCATAAATTGAGTTGGTTCGTCTATAGGGACCGTGCAAGAAACGTAGATATAGCTTAAACACGTTCACAGCACCATATAGCTTTTGGTTACATATTTATAAAATACAGCTCTCGGCCATTTATAAATAATGATGAATATTTTAAGCCATTAATAAATGAAAAAAAGACAACTACTTAAATTCGGCCACATCAATAATGTGGCAGAATTAAATTCTGAAATAAAAATTAAACTTGTTGAAATGAAATGCTGTAAAAAAGTCATTATGGATTATGAAAATTGTAAAGCAAATATTAATTATTTAAAATGGTTCGAAATAGGTTTTACTCTGAAAGAAGACAGCAATATTTACATTAAAACATTCTTAGATACAGAAAATAGTAAACATAACCGATCGTGATGAGGATATGTTACGAGTGATTAGATTTTTGAAAAACTAAACACTGTATTGTTTTTAGAAATTATTAAAAATGTTTTTACACAACATACTACACCACATTTAGGGATTATAAATAATTTTGATTTAATTTCAGATTTCAGAGGAAAAAGCAAGTATTCATTTATTTAGCGCCAGAGGCCGCTGATGACATTTTGCACGGTCCCTATTTCGCTAGTGATTTTTTATAATATATATTTCAGCATACTAATTTGAAACATGATTTTTTTAAGTTATAAAGATAATTAACAGCGCCATCTGTGGCCTACAGGTCAATAAATTTGCCGACAGATGGCATTAGGATAGCGTGATACGTCAGTGAATGTGACACTACATTAACGCCAGCGAAACTACAGGTAAAAACTAGTATACAATATATCTGCGAAAACATCATCTTAATCTCTTTCGAGAATCGTCGATCGCAAACAAACATACAATAAAATCGTCGATCGCAAACAAACATATAATAAAATCGTCGATCGCAAACAAACATATAATAAAATCGTCGATCGCAAACAAACATATAAATCTATGATCAAATCGTAATTTGAATTATTATATTACTTATGAACATGTGAGTAGTAAATCAGCGCATATCCGGGCGTCACGTCCCATTCCGGATTCAAGTTTGAACACAAACACTCGACGAATGAAAAGAAAATGAATTCATTCAGACCATTCGACAATAAAACCGAGACCATTTGGCAACCCCACAACAGACGGAGGGGTCGTCGCACTGTCCCCCGCTAATACTTGGCATCCGACCCTCCGTCGTAATACGGGAGGGCGAATGAATGATCTTTTATACCTATGGATTGCTAATATATTAGACATTGCACTACAGGCTATATCTTCCCTAACGACATATTCTCACAGAGCTGATTCCTCTCATTGTTCTGAATGTATTTGGGTGAATGTGGAAAAAACCTAAACGTTTCTGAGATAATTACCTTCAAATTTCTAAAATAAAAAAAATATAAATTTTTATCATAAAATCAGTTCAATACATTTATCACATCAAATGCTACTACGCCCAAAAAAAAACAAAACTTTAAAAATTAACAGAAAACATAATGATCTTTTTTTCACAATGGCCTGATGGTATTATGACAAACGGTAGGTATACGTATGATTCGTTTTTTGAATAAAAAAAACTAAAAAAACGTGCTTTTTTTTTTACTTAAATATTATTTTTATTGATATTTTGATTTGGAATCGTAAAATTGGTATTAAAATTTATATGAAATTCAACAAAGCTGAATAAAATCACGATAGAAAATAACACCATGAAATCCATCATCTTTATACATAGTTTTAAAAATAATTATTAAAATATTACTTAACATATCCTCCAAACATTTTCATTGCCATCAATATACCTATCGTTATTTTTTTTGGTAATCAATTAAAATTCAAGACAAAATTTTGACAATTTGCCTCATTCATCAAAAATCAATGCAATTTTCGAATATATAAGATATAAATATAGAAAATAAAGAAAATAAAAATATAGAAAATTCGAATATATTTTATAATACTAACAATCCCTTGCGACATCGTCCGTACTGAATTCGAAACGCAAGTGTTTAATGCGTTTATTCTAAACTCTTATATAACAAACAAAACAAAATTTAAAAAAAGACCTTGTCGTGTGTGGAATCCTTTTGAAACATCACGATCAAAACAAAAACTAAATTCCCAGGATTACTATTTATAACCTGTGTAAAATTCCTGTTAATAACTTCAGCCGTCTTCAAACTATTTCCATTTTGAAAGACAATATTAGATTCTTAGAAGTAGATAGTAATGTAATATCCAAGAAAGACCGACAAACAATATTAGATCTATTTTAGTATATGCAAAACGGAAAAAGAATTTAAAAACTAACAATTCGAAAATCACAGACAGACACATAAATTTTAAAGTATTAACGAAACCAAACAAGAGACCGAACCATATTTGTTCATATTGCTCACGGTGCGCCATGATTAATAAGCCGAAAAAAATTTCTGATTTAAACGAACCAAAGTTAAGTTGCAAAAAGGAAAAAAGTAATGATATTTCACATCTTTAAATATAACTACATATTTTTTGAGCACAGCCGTCATTTCGGGGTATGTGCCATTGTCATCTCTGTGAACGAGGTTTGCGTTGGTCCGTGACACTGGTGAATCGTCCATGCGTGAAGCTTGTGAGAACATATGGAACAGTGTGGCGGCGACCAGTCGAATACACGAAATGGAGTATCGAGTCAACAATATACATGTATATAAACATAGACGCGATTAGTTTCTAGTAAATTTTCGTTACCTCATCAAAAAAGATTTCCCAAATAGTATATTTTCTTTGCTTTTTGTTTCTTAGACTAAAGAGAATCGTTGTCAATGTGGCGAAAATTATAAAAAAAATGACTAAATATACAAATTATGAACACCTTCATTTGCCGTGACCGTCGCCTATTTCTTTCAGTAACGATTCGAAAACCAGTATGTATCTACAAAATAAAATATCTTTGTTGATCCTTTTTTTCTAAATTCAATAACTACGGTTTTTCCAAAAATTACGTTGATTTTTAGATTATTTTATTATCCTTATACGACTTCAAAATCATTAGTGATAATTATTTTTTTAACACCGCTCTGAAATTATTCTAATCGGATTGGTAAATTATTACAAGTGATAAAGTCTAGATGAATCAGAGTGACTCGCGAAATGATTTTGTCTCTGAGCGTCGTTAATACAGAATTTATCCGACCACCGATATCGGTCCAGGCACTGTCCTGCCGATATGACCACATCCGTACAAGTGTGACTTATTGATCAAACAGTGGACAATTTTGAACGCGTGAGTCACGCTAAGCAAACGCTGACGGCACATGGACAGTTGTGCCGTCAGCAAATGCTACCTCAGTTAAACTTGCTTAGGTGATATCTTTGCTCTTTTTCCTAAGTCACCACGATTTAATTGCTTCACTTTTTAATAAATCTGTATTATTTACTAGAATGCAAAGTACCATCTACTTACTGCAAAGATTAAAACGAAATATACAAATGAAAATCACCAAGTAATTTTATATTTGTATTATCAATTTTATCTCAAAAATGGGGCTAAGGACTTTGATAAAATTGACAGTTTCGAATATGTAAAAGGGATTTTGAAATTCACGAATTAAGAAAAAAAACCATTTCCTTCGCATGCTCTGCCGAACGGAACTCGGTCTTCTGGGTACCAGGAAATATTCAGGACATAGCTATCAAATTTCTTTAGCTCTTATTAAACATTTTAATCTGCTTTACATATTATTAAATTCCATCCCATTCATTAACCAGATTTGCTTAGTTCCCTTATATCGTCCGTGTGTTGTGACCACAGAAATTTCCGACACGAGAAAACGAATTATCAGTGTCGGAGTGTTTTGTTTAAGCTATAAATATCTTGCTCTACTTGTTATGACCACGAGAAGCGCTGATTTGATAAGATGCATTCCCAGTATGTGCGATTGCATTGCACACTAACCTGCCACAACCGAGTAAGGCATATAAATAGGAACAACGGCCCATCGGATTTCACTTGTCTTACATCTCGATCGGGTCACACTTGGCCTCATTGGGTCTCATTGCGAGAAAGGTCTAAATAAAGTCACAATTGGACCCAACCGCGAGAAAGGTCGCAAGCAAAAGTTGATCCATGACAGGCAATAAAGGCAGTTGGTTTCGCCGTGTGTGTAAGTACACCAGAATAACGTATCGATTTCGGCATATTAAATTCGATACAAGTGTTGGACGTAAATATTAATTGTTGTCGTTTATCGCGCTCGAGTTTCCTGCGTGCCAGGTCGACGGTCTCTCAGCAGCATCCATAGCAGCCTCTATATATACATATACGTCCATTTCCGAGTATTGAACCCAACACCGTCTGTTCCTGTGTACGTATTTAACCAACGGCATTGTTGTACGCTGTTGGTATTGTTTTGAACGAGCATAACTAAACACTCTTCGATGGGATGAAGTTTGTTCGTCAATAGTGTTTTGACGCAATTTACTACCTACATTCAATAGTTTTTGCAGACCGTGTTAATAATATTATTTTATTTATTTCCTAACTCCTCCCGCGGCTCAATAAAGTTACTTCGCCTAATCTTCAGCATCGCAGCTGTCGTCGTGCAATCCACGGCCCTTCATTCCTATCCGCATTCGATGGCTACACAACTATTACCATAACTCTGTACCCTGGTTATCTGTATTAATGTTTTATACGTAAACCGTTCTCGATAAATATTCCCTGTAATAGTAAAAACAGTCTCAAAGTCCATCCAGCAGAACTCAAGTTTATACATACAGAGTAGACATTGATATGCATAAAATTAAAAACATCATCAAAGTCCATCCAGCAGAACTCAAGTTTATACATACAGAGTAGATATTGATATGCATAAAAATCTGAGACTGCAATCTTAGCAAACTGCAACGACTTGGGTAAAAGATTGGTTGGACTTTGTAATAGATTATAGAGACAATAAAAAAACACTGATATTTTCACACCACGTCAAATACAATTGCATCTCGGGGACAGATGAAAAAATCACGTAGAAAAAGAAAAGCGGGCAGTATAAAAGAATGTTTTCAAAAATCTCAAGGGACGCCGGAAGTCTACAAGGGCCTGTTGGACTGTTGGAGGATTGTTGGACTGGTTAATCCATAAAGATTTTCATGGCGAAATCTGTAACGGTTTTGATGATGTTACCTCAAAAGAAAAAAAACTGAACCAATCACTACGTGAATCCGTCTTTCTGTCTGTCAGAGCCGTTTTTCTCACAACTACTTTGACGTAGAAACTTGAAATTGACATAGCGATAAAACGTATTAAGTCGCATATAACTGAATAACACCCAAAATATACCTTATATAAATATAAAAACGCACGTATGCAAGTACGCACGCACACACACACACACACACACACATATATATATATATATATATATATATATATATATATATATATATATATATATATATATATGTGTGGAAAAAGCGGATTATAGGTATTTAAAACATATTTCAAAGTTTAATACATAAGTGACAGATTAGGAAATATTGTTGAAATTGTCCACATAGACCCCCATGTGGACAATTTCATGCATTTCCATGTTAATGACTTATGAAATTTTTAAATATAAAAAAGTGGTGTAATTTTAAAAAAAATAGATGTATTGCAATCTACCCATGATGCACTATTACGGATTGAAGTTACGAAGTTTCCTTACTTTACGTACTATTTTTACGCGGTGAAAAATAATATTAATACATATTTGCAAATAGTTTAAAGGAAATACCTTTAGATATTTGTATGTATATCTAAGAATGCACAGAAACATAATAGTGCAAGTTCAATTCGCACTGAACAGGTTTATTTAATGATGGACATAAACAAATAAACATACACCGCAAACTGATCAGCCTTCATTTGAAATGAGGTCAAAACAAATTAAAAATGAGTTAGCCACGTTCAATACAAAATTGAACAATGCTAATTAAGGAACAATTATAATTTTTTTATACAACTTCAAAATAATATATCAAGGTCACAATAAATCACTCCACGACCTAATGCACAAGCTACAGTACGTAATTTATAGTCACAGTTCCACTAAGATAACGTAACGTAACAAGGCGGTCGCCCGATTGGACGAACGCTGAATGTAACACCGAAATACGCCAACACTGGCCGGAGAAAGGCGTCGAACGATGACCTGGCAAATTGCAAATTACCGCGTCCGCGCCGCTGAACTACACCAATACCAATTTTCAAGCGGTGAATAATTGCGAATACTCACGAGTACTTATAACCGTTTCTTTTTAACTCGATCGATAGTCACAGTTCCCGCGCACAGCTGTCTACAAGAACACGATGCACGTATTCATCATATAGCCCACTCTAGTTAAAAGCGTACTTCGCATATTTACGTTTATTACTCACGGTGATGTTACGGCGATTACTTAATGTGTCAATACCATGTTGGTTACATCATAACCTTATAATATATAACAATTTCAAATACGAAAATGTCTTTGTTTGTACCTAATAATTTAGCAATTACTTATGGTGATGTACGGTAATATTACGGTGATTACTTAATCTTTATTATTATGGTTGATATTCAATTATATAAAATATAACAAACACAAATGTGTTTATTTACCAATTTATTTGTTACCTAATAATTCACTAACTACATTACTTACGGTAATGTTACGGTGATTACTCACTATAATCTTGGCCTATAACCTAATTAGGTATATATAAATAAAACAAATTGCGAACGTATATTTGTTTGTCAATTTAATTGTTATCAATTTATCTACTAAGAAATAAATTGAGAAACAAGCTCGTAATATCTAAATTTCGTTGCCGAGATGTAATATAGATTTTAAGAAAGCCTTTGCAGTTATTGGGCGTTGGGAATAAAAATTAAATATTTACGCGTAACAGCGCCATCTATCGGGTCAAGAAAAAGTCGATAAATTGTGGAAAAACTCCTCGGTTTTCTGGGATTATATTTTAGTCTGTAATACGGTCGGTAAAGGTGCAAAATTCATAACTATTGGCAAAAATACATTTAGTGTTATTAGGTAACCAACAAACTTTTGCATTTATCTATATTAATATATGCAACATGGAAAACTTTGTTTACTTATTGGTTTGTTCACACGGTGATTTCTGGAAACAAACGTCCCTTTTCAAATTATTGTGTTTCTATTAGAAAACCCATACTTTGAGGAAGATTATAGACTATTTGTCATCACACTACGATTCACAGAGGCAAATCAAGGATAAAGCGGGGAAATATTTTTAATTTGCTTTATTCGTTTGCGCTAATCTCTGAAATCAAACGACGATTTTAAAAGTTATGTTTCTGTTGGAAAGCCTATACTTTGAGGCAGATTATAGACTATTTGTCATCACACTACGATTCACAGAGGCAAATCAAGGATAAAGCGGGGAAATATTTTTAATTTGCTTTATTTGTTTGCGCTAATCTCTCAAATCAAACGACCGATTTTAAAAGTTATGTTTCTATTAGAAAACCCATACTTTGAGGAAGATTATAGACTATTTGTCATCACACTACGATTCACAGAGGCAAATCAAGGATAAAGCGGGGAAATATTTTTAATTTGCTTTATTCGTTTGCGCTAATCTCTGAAATCAAACGACGATTTTAAAACTTATGTTTCTATTAGAAAACCCATACTTTGAGGAAGATTATAGACTATTTGTCATCACACTACGATTCACAGAGGCAAATCAAGGATAAAGCGGGGAAATATTTTTAATTTGCTTTATTTGTTTGCGCTAATCTCTCAAATCAAACGACCGATTTTAAAAGTTATGTTTCTATTAGAAAACCCATACTTTGAGGAAGATTATAGACTATTTGTCATCACACTACGATTCACAGAGGCAAATCAAGGATAAAGCGGGGAAATATTTTTAATTTGCTTTATTCGTTTGCGCTAATCTCTGAAATCAAACGACGATTTTAAAAGTTATGTTTCTATTAGAAAACCCATACTTTGAGGAAGATTATAGACTATTTGTCATCACACTACGATTCACAGAGGCAAATCAAGGATAAAGCGGGGAAATATTTTTAATTTGCTTTATTTGTTTGCGCTAATCTCTCAAATCAAACGACCGATTTTAAAAGTTATGTTTCTATTAGAAAACCCATACTTTGAGGAAGATTATAGACTATTTGTCATCACACTACGATTCACAGAGGCAAATCAAGGATAAAGCGGGGAAATATTTTTAATTTGCTTTATTTGTTTGCGCTAATCTCTCAAATCAAACGACCGATTTTAAAAGTTATGTTTCTATTAGAAAACCCATACTTTGAGGAAGATTATAGACTATTTGTCATCGCACTACGATTCACAGAGGCAAATCAAGGATAAAGCGGGGAAATATTTTTAATTTGCTTTATTCGTTTGCGCTAATCTCTGAAATCAAACGACGATTTTAAAAGTTATGTTTCTATTAGAAAACCCATACTTTGAGGAAGATTATAGACTATTTGTCATCACACTACGATTCACAGAGGCAAATCAAGGATAAAGCGGGGAAATATTTTTAATTTGCTTTATTCGTTTGCGCGAATCTCTCAAATCAAACGACCGATTTTAAAAGTTATGTTTCTATTAGAAAACCCATACTTTGAGGAAGATTATAGACTATTCGTCATCACACTACGATTCACAGAGGCAAATCAAGGATAAAGCGGGGAAATATTTTTAATTTGCTTTATTCGTTTGCGCTAATCTCTGAAATCAAACGACGATTTTAAAAGTTATGTTTCTATTAGAAAACCCATACTTTGAGGAAGATTATAGACTATTCGTCATCACACTACGATTCACAGAGGCAAATCAAGGATAAAGCGGGGAAATATTTTTAATTTGCTTTATTCGTTTGCGCTAATCTCTGAAATCAAACGACGATTTTAAAAGTTATGTTTCTGTTGGAAAGCCCATACTTTGAGGCAGATTATAGACTATTTGTCATCACACCACGATTCACAGAGGCAAACCAAGGAAAAATACAAACTCATGCTATGACTTATTTGTTCGATTTTTTAATTTTTATATTTTCTTTATGTTTATGTTTCATATACATCAATGCCATATTATATACAAGAATACCTGCAAGACCGAGCTTTGTCAGAGCTGTCTGAGATTTCCGCCGAGAGAGAGTTTCCCAAAGCCGAGCTTGTCCGTTAGTCAGGCAAGAAATAGAGTTTTCCCAAAGCCGAGTTTGTCCGATAGTCACGCAAGAAATAGAGTTTTCCCAAAGCCGAGCTTGTCCGTTAGTCAAGCAAGAAATAGTTTTCCCAAAGCCGAGCATGTCTGTTAGTCGCGCAAGAAATAGAGTTTTCCCAAAGCCGAGTTTGTCCGTTAGTCACGCAAGAAATAGAGTTTTCCCAAAGCCAAGCTTGTCCGTTAGTCATGTAAGAAATAGTTTTCCCAAAGCCGAGCATGTCTGTTAGTCGCGCAAAAAATAGAGTTTTCCCAAAGCCGAGTTTGTCCGATAGTCACGCAAGAAACAGAGTTTTCCCAAAGCCGAGCTTGTCCGTTAGTCACGCAAGAAATAGTTTTCCCAAAGCCGAGCATATCCGTTAGTCACGCAAGAAATAGAGTTTTCCCAAAGCCGAGCTTCTCCGTTAGTCATGCAGCAAATAGAGTTTTCCCAAAGCAAAACTTTGTCCGTTGATCAAGCAGGAAATATGACTTTTCCCAGAGTTAAGATCTAATTTATTAAATAATGAATTCAACCCATTTTAACAAAATCCTCAGGCCCGTTTTCAAGATAAAGCCGATAGAGAAAAATATAAGTTTTACATGTTTTATTGTATAAAATAATTTTCAGCCGATCTCTGCCCTTACCTTTCGCATATAGAATCCATCCTTTATGTCAAAATATTAATACCGCGTTTCTATTTTTAATAATATTTTTATTCCGAATTCGACTCGATAAGTTATAAATCGAGACTGCACTATGCCCATCGACATCGGATACAGCAACTTATCGCCTCCCTCTCAACTTCCGGCTTTGTTTATTACGAATTAAGATAACACATTTTGCAACGCCATTTTTCTACGGAAAACCGAGGCGCCTACGTGATTTCCCGGTACTGGTCGCTTAACGTGTCATTGTTATGTTCAAATGTTTTTACGCAGATATGTGGGTAATCAACTTTGAATCTTCTCATTACTTAACGACAATTTTTTTCTAGTACGTACAATCTTTGAAAAGCTAATTTTGATGTAAGAAATTAATTTTGTATAAATAATGGCCGAATTGACAGTGGCCTGTTCGTGTTCGTTTGGTTGTTCGATCTCTTTATTATAGTCAATACTAATTACTATTGAGAATTATTTTAATATTGGGAAGAATATTGGGATTTATCGATTGAGAAATGTGAATATTTAGTGTCAGTAAACTCGACACTATGACGTTCTAAGTCAACTGTTGTAATTTTGGTAAGTGTAACTGTTTTTTTATTTCGTTTATTCCTTTTTTCTTTGGAGGCGATTATCTCGAAAAAAGTTGGCTTTTTCACATTTACGAAAAATATTCTACGTTTAGAATGAGAGGACTAAGCCATGTGAAGGAAAAATACAAATACGTTTATTATAAGATTCTACGACGTAAGGTGAAGAGCCCAAAACGGATCAATGTTGTTATTTATTTATTTATTTATTTAAAGTGGCTTTAACTTTATATCTATCCCTATTATCCCACTCTATCTTAATAAGTGCTAGATCGAATATTCCGAAAAAACACATGCAGTAGATTTTTAACGGTAAACTATTGAAACTAACTAGCAACTTATGATTGCAGTTTGAAGATGTTAACGATTTATTTTTTTTTTCGAAAATAGATTTGCCTCCTTCCTGAACTTCGGCAGTGCCTGTTCAGAAAAAATAAAAAAAAACGGCTAAACAAACTTCAGGAAAATTTCTTGTTTTATATACTTTACAAGTTGTTCTATCAATAGTAAACCTCTGCTGATTGCTTCAACGCAAATTAAATTTCCGTAAACCTAGACTAAATAATTTTAAAAAACTCGATTATTTTATAAAATCACCTCGTTAAAAGCCTAGACTAGACTAGACTAGCAGAGGGAGACGCCACAATATGTAAAAACGAGAAAAAACAGACCTAGTGGCGTGTCTATCTCGCTTTATCATAATAGCGGCGTCTCTATCTACTGGTCGTGCAAGATGGATGGTGCGAAAACGCGTTGAATGTAATTCAGAAGACACTGATTCTACTGGCCGTTGTAACCATCAACACATACATGCAACACGATGACATTGAATGGAGGCAAATCTGCAAACAAAACAACCGTTAAGTCCGCCGATTTTGAACAAGGTCACGCCGCACGCCCACTACGTGTGTGAGAAAGTGAATAAATTATACTTATCAAATGACGTCATTTTAACGGATATATTAAATTATCAGCATTTCATTTAACTTTTTTATAAGAAAGACTACCGACTTTTGTAGGTGGTGAGTCAGTAGCCGACAATTATTGGCTTCTGTCGGACAAGGTCGTCGATCGACTTTCCATCGACTTAGAGCACACATCGAGAGGCGTGCCGCCGACTAAACGATGCACTGTACAATCTGTGTTGCAACTTTCAATATAAAACTACTCTGCTACTGCATTCTTTCGATTTTCTTCAGATATAATTTTTTTAAACGAATTAAACCATCTGCGACTAATTTCGTGAAATTAGCAACATATGGCGTTCTTTTGTAGGAATTGTTTTCTTTTCTATAAAGGCAGGATATTTTTCAAATCAATTTTTTATAATAAAATAATCGCCACCGAGCCCTATTTTCTTAAATACGTCATTTTTATGTATTTTTTCATTAAAAAAAACAGGAAATTTGTATTTGTGCTAAACTGAACTTAAATTGTCAAATATATTAAAAAGAAAAAAAACAGACTGCGGTTTGTTGGTACAACGGTTCTCGTACGAAGTAATTGCGAGCGGTCTTTATAGTTGTTAAGTACGTTGTTTTTTTTTATCAGTAAATTTGATTACAAATGAAAAAAAAACTTAGTATATTCCTTACGTGTAACATAAATGTACGTGTTTCTTATTGAGAATATTAATAAACAATTATCTAATCATAGGAAAAAATCTTTCGTTATTATTTGTATTTTTTTTAGAAACAACATTGATCAGCCGAAATAACGAACTTTTTATTCTCTGGACAAAGCGGAGAAATAAAACGTCGTGAAAACGGAATTCCGTGCTCTTTGTGAGGAACTAATGACGCACACCGTGTCAGACTAAGTTTTTTGTTATCAAAGTTTGCCCGTTTTCATAGCAAACAAAGATAACGCACAAATACAACATTACCAAATCAACAAATAACTTAGTAATTATTATTTCCTGTGATTACTTCCGAACTCTACTAAATTATGTGTATAACAATTAATAAACAAAACGAACGAGCAAGTCTTAACAAACGAATTTAAATTCAAAAGAAATCAAAATTGTAAACGACACAGCGCCGCCTATTGTCAGTTAAAAACAATTTGCATGGGTCATCGGCGAAGGAGATGGCACGTCTCTGCCACCGTTAGATGGCGCGCCGTCAATGTTTGTTATGACGTTATTAGTTTCACAATACAACAATATATAACACTAATGAACGTTATGTTGATCGACTCAATTATCAACATAGGCAGAGGCCGTAGTGCAAAGGTCCACAGGGGTTTATGTTGGGCAGATTTCCGATACGGCTAACAATGAACTGACATGAGATTATAAAGTGGACACGTTACATCGATTAAGAATTAAAATCGACATTGATAATAATGGAAAACCTTAATTTGGCAACTCTATTATTATACGATTTTACTGTATTTACAGCACTCACTAAAAGACAAAAAAATAAAACGTAAATAACATTTGAAAACTAATGGCTTTGAGTTATATATGTGTGATAATTGTAGATCCTAATTAACAGAACTATATATGTTTATACTATCGAGGTGTAGCACGAAACGGTGCTGGAAAATCATAACGGGAAAATAAAACAGGTTTTAGCATATAGGTAATTATTACTTTAAATAACTTTGACGTAAGCAATACAGCGTTATTTGGTTTTATCGATATTTCAAAACAATTTACACATAGAAAAGGAGTGAAATTTCAAGGCAATACGTGGCTTGACTTCATTTTCTTAGACGTAACAGGAAGCAAGTTTGGATAAACAAGGGCGATACTTACATCCCCTACTTTCCCTCAAAAGTTTGAAATTCAGTGAAAACTTATTGCGTTTTAGCTACGTTTTGTAGTTTTTTTTGTTAAGTTTTAAGTAGCTTTCGGTTTTTTTTCACAGTGATATTGATACAAAGAATTATTGTGTACTAGTTGTGTTTTTTACATTCTTTTACAACTAAGCTTTTACTCGGTTATTTTAAAAATACATACATATTTTACATTATAAACAATATACTTGGATCATTTCTTTTTATGTATGCTTTTAGCATATTTACTCTTAGCAGTTTGTAGATAGTTCAAATCGTTATTTTTGTTTTCGTTTACTGTTGTTACTTAGTAAAATGCTTTTTTAAAATAAATTATCAAAATAATGTGAAACATGAAGTTCAAGTTTCGCCCTAAAAATATAGTTTTGGTGATAAATACTTAATGTAAAACAATTAATTCCAAGCAGATGCTTTAAGCTTTAAATTCCTAATTTAGGCAACAATTTGGAAAAGGAAAAATAAAAGCAAAACTCGAAAGCTTGCAATGAAAGGGGCAAAAGGTACTTCATAAATCTGCATTCGATGGCCTTAATTATTTGAATAATCAGATACTTTTTTTCGATGGCCTTAATTATTTGAATAATCAGATACTTTTTTTTAATTTCTCGACTTTCGACTGAGATTACAGGACGATCCAATGTCATGGAGTCATCAAAGATGGAAGTATATTTAAAATTGGTGAAAGCCAAAATTAAAATTGACTCTTCGATTTGACCCTATTATGAACTGGTAGCTGCTGTAAAACGTCGATTACAATTAAGGCTAAAAAGCCTGTTTGAATTTCCCAAGAGTTGTAATAACAATTTTAATATCCACTTTAATTGCACACTATCTAAGGCAAGGAATGCAGCGGAAGAGAACGTGACTGACATTGTTTACTTCTGGATCACGTAACGCGCATAGCATTTCTCGACATTAATAAGTAATGTTTTCATATTATGTTAGTAATTATCGGTTAAAATGGTCTATGGAATGGAATTTTAAATTTCAAAGAGTATAAATTACAAATTATACACGAGAATGTAAACATGATCGAACAAATTGTAACAAAACATCATATTTCTCGTAAACAACAATAAAAATGTTACAATAAATATTTTTACTGAATTTCTTTTTATGTAGGAAACTAAATAAATAAATTATTACAATAATCAAATTAAGTGTATACTGGGAGTAACGAAATGATTACTTTAACCTTTCAGCATAACATTTTTTTTTCCTTTCTTAAGTGGGAATAGAACAAAGTTTCCTATGTTAAAGTACCTAACTGCAGTACTACTTTTTATGATAACATTACTAATGAGCCTTAAGTAAATTAGTACTATTTTGTATGGTAACATTACTAATGAGCCTTAAGTAAATTAGTACTATTTTGTATGGTAACATTACTAAAGAGCCTTAAGTCAATTAGTACTATTTTGTATGGTAACATTACTAAAGAGCCTTAAGTAAATTAGTACTATTTTGTATGGTAACATTACTAAAGAGCCTTAAGTAAATTAGTACTATTTTGTACGGTAACATTACTAAAGAGCCTTAAGTAAATTAGTACTATTTTGTATGGTAACATTACTAAAGAGCCTAAATCTCCCATTAATTATGTTCTCTCTTATATTAGAGTTCAATGCAATAAGCAACAACTTATTTGCGCTAGACCAATAATACTGGAGACACTCTGTATTCATAAGATTTGGCCGAATACACTCCTATCACTCACCTTGCTTAACGCTAACGCCTACTGATCGCTGTTCAAACACTTCTCAATGTATTTATCTGGTAACATCCATGAATAAATACATTAGAAGAACACTTTATCATAGATTAAAATCTTCAAGTCGAACTAAGAATATAAGAATACTCTAATACTACACTTGTATATCAGAAAATTTGGTTTGTTTATTTATTTGTTAGCGCTTATTTTTGGAACCACAAGTCCCATTTCAAATTTTATTGTCTTTGAAAGGTCAAATCGTGAGGTATATGATTGCTTATATCCTACATATCATCACACTGTAATTTATAGGAGTAGAGCAGTGATAAACAATGTAACAGAAGACAGGTAACGCTGCTTAAACGACGCAAGGTAGGGAGACACCAGGTTATTTATTGATCGATCATTCTGGGTATTCCCGCCGCATACATTGGAACTCTACGATCGAATCGATTTAATAGAAGATCAGGCAGTGGTAAATACCAATTTATACTTCAATAAAAGTAATTAAAACGAAGAATGCAGTATATTCAAAAGCCCTGTAAGAAACTGACTTTGCGCCGAATTTCGAAATGTCAGATTTAAAAATAATTAGACCCATAATTGAGATAATTCTAAGCGGGTCAAATCCACGAAAAGAGAAAAAAAATCAAAATTTATTGGCGCGAAAAGGCATGACAAATTATTGACTTAATCCAATATAATTATCAAAATTTGACCGTATATTTTATTGACTATCCCATTATTGACTATTTGTTGAATTTATTCCATTATTGATTATTTCCATTATTGACTATTTATTGAATTTATTCCATTATTGATTACTTCCATTATTGACTATTTATTGAATTTATTCCATTATTGATTACTTCCATTATTGACTATTTATTGAATTTATTCCATTATTGATTATTTTCATTATTGACTATTTATTGAATTTATTCCATTATTGATTACTTCCATTATTGACTATTTATAGAATTTATTCCATTATTGATTATTTCCATTATTGACTATTTATAGAAATTAATTTAAATGTTTCTTACTCCTAATAATATTATATAATAATTATAACACAAAAATAATCACGCTGTACCCACTGTTTTTGGTGTTGTCACAAAAAATTATATTAATACTTGGAAGAGAAAATGTATACTCCTTTTTATGCATATTGCGCGTACGGAGGAGTGCGAGATTTGGTATAGTTACATTTCATATGAAGAAAGAATGTAAAAAACCTAAATCTATATATAATATATGTTACAAATATATGAAATATACATTGTTTACGTTCATACTGTCAATGTCAAACACATAATAGTCTGTGGTCAAACAGTCGCCACAGAGTAGAGATTGTAGCCAAAGAATTTTCAAGATGTCAGATTGCCTGAATGAGTTTCGAGCTGTGAATTTTGTGATTTCAAATGTTCCTTTTTCGATAGTCTGTGGAGTGTATGTCAAAGCAAAATAGCGTTTATTTTATATTTTGTTTAATTGATATCTGTGTTTTATGTATTAGTGAAACACAGAGAGTGAAAATTTATTATCAGTTCTTGATGTTGTTGTTAGCAAGAAGACATTGAGAATAAACAACCAGAGCATTCGTAATACGTCACGTTTAGGATAGCAATAATCAAGACCACAGACGTTGAACTTAAACCGACCAGAGCCGAGTGTAGTCTTCCTAAAGTTAGCTTAGAATTACAGATAAATGTAAAGTTATCAATTTTACAAGTTAGGAGAAAAGCTGAAACTACAACCATGGAATGCATGTCTCTATTAATCATAATCTCAATGGCTTCATTGTTATTTTGTGGAATGGAATGGGCTTAACGTGCAAAACGGAACCGGTAATTGCCAGTTAATGTACAGTGACAGTTAAGTGTGTAACAAAAAGATGCTAAAATCTTATCCGATCGCGTTTGCAACGTGATGAACTTTGATCCCATTTTGAAAAATGGTACGCATCGCAAACAGATCGGTCAACCAGACAACTTCAGGTTAATATTAAAATTCTACACTAGTCTACGATGAAGCCAGATTTAAATCCAGTGTTAACGACGTCAGGGTCAAGTGGAAAGAAACTTAAAATCTGAGCGTGCAGATGTCTATAAATAATCAGTAGGAATCCAGAAAATGCAAAAACTGGACAATATTTTCGAGCACATTTAAAAGTAAATAAACTGTTTGCACAGCTGATGAGCAGGTGGTTATTTTTCAATTTTGTAACCTGAAGATTTCTAGTCAGTTCAGTACAATATCTAATTTTGTGCTACATTTCCTGAGAGCACATGAGGTCGGTCACCGAAAGCAAAATTGCAATAAAAAGATGATGGTCCTTTGATATCTTGGCGAGTTGACGCCACGAGTTCGCGACGAGCGCCGAGAATGATTACAGGATGCAAGTCGTTATTTCTACTCGTTATATTACTAGTTTCTTTGCCTATACGTACCGCAAAACTATGTTTATTAACATAAAAGTCATATTTTTCGAAATATTTGCATTTGAATATTCGGAAAAATGTACTACTGTTTTGGTTTCTTGTTTAATGGAGCCATCAAAATTTAATTAAAAGTATCCATAGTGCCTTTGCAAAAATGTAAAAGGTACTCTGCCATCATAACCTTAAAATCCCATTCGAATTAGTGTTCTCACGTACTATATTTAGCCAATACTTCTATACGGATGCCAAGCCTGGACTATTAAGAAAGATCTCAGGAAACTTGTAGATACATTCGAAATGTTGGCAAACAAATGCGTGTTGTCTTCATCTAGGAAAGCCAATAATGAAGAGGTTCGACGACAGGTTGACCAGAGACTATCAAACAACGTAAATTTTCATTTCTAGGGATATGCTCAGGTATGCCAGACACGAGCTCTTGCAACTAATAATGATGGGAAAAGTTGCTGGGAGAATGAAACCCGGCCGTAGAGGAAAGCCATGGATGGGCAACATCTGAGAATGGACAGTGATTACGAGTGCCGTAGAACACTTTCGTCTTGCCACAGACAAAACCAAATACTCAGAACTAACTGCCAAAATTCACTACTTGGAGTCTTCTAAGGGCGCCTCCTTAGAAGAAGAAGGAGTATTCAAATCCTACGTGTTTTCGAAATAGAATTTACTGCGTCGCGTTATAAATTTATCCAATTTACGTTCATGTCAAATTAGATTTGGTCTGAAAGTTAAGTCGTGAACGGCGTTCGCTCGTTTTCGGTTTCATGAGAAAATTGAACGTAATAAGTAACTGATCTTCATTATAAATAATAAATATCATCATCATCATATATATTAATACGCTAAGCTTAAGATGTTAAGATGTTATGTTTTTTAGAAAAAACCTCACAACTAATCCACATAAATTATATATCATTTTATAGATAATTGCTTGCTCTACCGGCATCCACAACTAAAAAATTTATTATTGCTATTGTTTTTGCAAATTAATTAATTATTAAAATTATATACACAAAACAGCAATGCTGCCATCTAACGGCTCAACGTCAATATGATTGACGGTCGGTAAAATTTTTGTTTAATTTCAAATCCACTCACGTATAAATAAAGTGGCGCTTTAGCTCAATGCTTTTGATACTTGCGCCTCTATATGTCAACTTTAGTAAAATAGAATAAATAATGCGAAGACTTCGCACGGGTCAAGCTAGTATTTATTATAACATGCTTTATCTGGTAAATTATTTTCCCTTCGTTCAATATTTTTTATTATATTTAATGATTATATATTACGTTTAATGACATTAAACTATCGTAAAATATTACCGTGTGATATACTTGTTATTTTTTGTATATGTTATTCCTTCGCTATATCAAATAAAACAGAATAAAAACAAACGAACTTAAGGCAAATATATATATATATGTATATGTATGTACATGTATATACATATATGTATATGTATGTATATGTATATGTATGCTGCACATTTGTATACATAAATATAGTTCATTTTATAATCTAAATCGAATCTACACATTGCACTTACGGATCAGATAAAAGAATGGCCCACCACGAAAACATAGAGAAGCTACTTAAATCGATTAACAACGTTTAATAAGTATCTTGATCTGCAATTATCTAATATAGCAGGACTTCAGATGATTTTCGAACAAACACAATGATGGTGCACATTTGTATACATAAATATAGTTCATTCTATAATTAAAATCGAATCTACACATTGCACTTACGGATCTAATAACAGAACGCCCCACCACGTCGTGATCAAATTACGGATACAAAGCTGCAAACGCGGTAATATTATAAACTGCTGTTAATTTTACGATATCCATAACGGTAAGCGTTCCAGGTATACCACGACATCCATATTATTGCCACTGTGCATGAGTTCGCCCTACGCAGAGTATGGTGCTGTGGCTCGTTAACTGCAGAAATGCCACCGGCATACAAAAGCGGTAAACGAACCTCACTCTTTGCTATTTGACTTTTCCTTCACCGAATTGAGAAAAAAAAAAGTATTCTATACATATACAAAGAACGTGTATATTATTCACAAAGGTGATTCTATATATCAAATTGAGTGTATTTGGAGCGTGTTTTGAAAAAAAAAAATTTTTTGTATTGCAACTTTGACAGTGATTTTTTTCAAAAATGGCTGAGAATTTTCGTTTAGTTCCTTATAATTTTCTACTCAGTTTGATGCTTTCTTTTTCAGATTAATTTTCTACTCATAAATTGCATGAATAATAGATACGTTTCGTTACATATAGAGGTTATTACTATAGGCGACATTATTACATATAAAGGTTATTACTATAGGCGACATTATTACATATAAAGGTTATTACTATAGGCGACATTAATTAAGTGCCACGTTATACTACTACACACTATTATTTCAATTCCCTGCTGACGAAGGTTATTACTATAGGCGACATTATTAGATATAAAGGTTATTACTATAGGCGACATTAATTAAGTGCCACGTTATACTACTACACACTATTATTTCAATTCCCTTCTGACGAAGGTTATTACTATAGGCGACATTATTACATATAAAGGTTATTACTATAGGCGACATTAATTAAGTGCCACGTTATACTACTACACACTATTATTTCAATTCCCTGCTGACGAAGGTTATTACTATAGGCGACATTATTAGATATAAAGGTTATTACTATAGGCGACATTAATTAAGTGCCACGTTATACTACTACACACTATTATTTCAATTCCCTTCTGACGAAGGTTATTACTATAGGCGACATTATTACATATAAAGGTTATTACTATAGGCGACATTAATTAAGTGCCACGTTATACTACTACACACTATTATTTCAATTCCCTGCTGACGAAGGTTATTACTATAGGCGACATTATTAGATATAAAGGTTATTACTATAGGCGACATTAATTAAGTGCCACGTTATACTACTACACACTATTATTTCAATTCCCTTCTGACGAAGGTTATTACTATAGGCGACATTATTAGATATAAAGGTTATTACTATAGGCGACATTAATTAAGTGCCACGTTATACTACTACACACTATTATTTCAATTCCCTGCTGACGAAGGTTATTACTATAGGCGACATTATTAGATATAAAGGTTATTACTATAGGCGACATTAATTAAGTGCCACGTTATACTACTACACACTATTATTTCAATTCCCTTCTGACGAAGGTTATTACTATAGGCGACATTATTACATATAAAGGTTATTACTATAGGCGACATTAATTAAGTGCCACGTTATACTACTACACACTATTATTTCAATTCCCTGCTGACGAAGGTCAAAATAAAACAAAAAAAATAGTGCAGATAATCAGGGTTGAAATCTGTTACATATTAAAACAGTGTATTGTATAAAGGATTGTAAACAAAAGGTTAGGAGCTTCTTTGTCTGAATGTTAATAATTACTCAAAATCTACTGTACGCAATTTAATATTGAAAAAAATCCACATACAGCAAAACAGTATATCGTCAAACAGAACAAAATTTCAAGTATTATGGAGTTTATAATACCAAAAAAATCTTATTATGAGATGATAGTTACTCCAAATCTACTGTACGTAATTTAATATTGAAAAAAATCCACATACAGCAAAACAGTATATCGTCAAACAGTACAAAATTTCAAGTATTATGGAGTTTATAATCCCAAAAAAATCTTATTATGAGATGATAGTTACTCCAAATCTACTATAAGTAATTTAATATTGAAAAAAATCCACATACAGCAAAACAGTATATCGTCAAACGGAACAGGATTTCTAGTATTATGTAGTTTATAATCTCAAAAAATTTTTATTGTCAGATGCAAGTCGCCAATAGCGATGTAATGATACCTCCGCTTTTAACTTTAGCCGTTTGAAATTCTAAATCAGATTTGAGATATCTACAACTGTTTTTAAAATTAATAGTTACCGAGAAACACGGACGCACATCGAAGAAAAAACAAAGGATAAAACATCGAACAACCGTATTTGGCCATTTCGTTTCGTCGAAGGCACAAATATGAAAGTTTATTAATGCAAACAAATACTCGTTTATCACAAACAAAGGACACAAAGTATATATTACACCGCACAAAATAACTCTCTATAATAGAGTCTAAACAGGCCATACCACGCCAAGTATTTCCGACTTCACCCAGTGAACATTCGACATTTACGCAAAATAATAAGCCCAAAAATGTATCGAACATCTGTGTAAACTGAACATAATACGACCCGTTTCTGCTGAGCTCATTCAGAACTAATTGACCAAACCAACACTCATTAAACTGTAAATTATTATTGTGGTAGAGCAAAGCAATGGATCAGCAGAATAAACGAAAGCCACAGTAGAAGCGAATAACTATTTACTAAGATACAATCTCCACGAATGCACCGAGGTTCGCCGGCGCACAGAAGTGCCTTCATTTATTAAAAAAACCAACGGGCCAGCTGCTTCGAGGGACGCATATTGTATTTTAAGAACATTGGCGAACACGCCTATGATATGTTCGTGAAAAGAAAAAACCTTGAATAATACAAAAAAAACACTCGCTTTTGGTTGCAAAAAAAACACACATACATATACACTTTGAAAGTTGATTTTATTTTAAGGAAATTTAAATATAACTTTTTAGTCAGATATATTTAAATTTTTCACCGAATATTCATTTTAAATGAAAGTAGTAGCGATGGCAACATGCCACAGTCATGTTCGGTTCATTAAGGTTCGTTCCCCTATTTTTAATATTATCCTAACCAATTTGCGTTTAGCAAGCATCAATGTTTTCTATTTTATCGACGCCTCGTTTATAAGTTATCTATGCATAATATTTATGGTTTATAAATGACGTCGAGAAACGTAATAACTTTTAATTCTTTACTTTATAATGACATCATTAACTTGATTTAATTAATTTTTTACATTGCGCAATTTTAAAATCTTTATACTAAACAGATTAGATAACGAAACACATAAATTAAAGCAAAATATTTTGAGAAAAATTAGTCATAACTCTGCAAAGCTCATTATGGCATATGTTAGTTCATTTACACTTCAATATGAAGAAAAATATGTATTTTAAAAGTGACAACTCTTAATCATTTTTTCATTATTATTAAAAACAACTTACTTTACCAGTAACTATCAGAAACTTGTCCCTATTAGAATATCGATAAAAATTATGAGTGATACGTCACTATAGACAATATATAAACATACACACAAAGCAACACCCCGCCGCTCCCCTCGTGGTTTGACCCCCACTCGCGACGAACAAAGCAACTCATTCCGTTTCTCCGTTCAGTACGTCAGCGACGGTCGACTGTTACGTTTGTTGTCAGTCTTTGTTTACGTAGTTAAGAAAACTAAATAAATGTCGCGTTAGAATGAATTCCATATTTGTAACATTGCTATTAGCAAGCGCGTTCGCGTCGTGTCGCGGTCTTATAGAAAACGCTATCGACGGGAAACTGACTGCGATCGACGATCTGCGTGTTAACCTGCTCGACCTAGAATCTGATCTGTGGGCTAA
Organism: Druceiella hillmani; assembly: GCA_039881145.1. Lineage (NCBI taxonomy): Eukaryota > Metazoa > Arthropoda > Insecta > Lepidoptera > Hepialidae > Druceiella > Druceiella hillmani. The sequence goes on along the minus strand of JAYKKI010000065.1, from coordinate 5,779,032 downwards.
TCTCACGAATCCGAGATGGAACGAGGTGGCGGCAAAAACGGGCGCCGACATCGAGGTAGCGAAAGCGTTTCACAAGTTCGGCGATAGGCTGGAGCGCGCCTTCTCGAGGAATCGCAGCACTGGCATATCGGAGATGGAAAACGTATGGCTGTGGGCGAAGATTTCGTCGAGCCTGCTGAGCGTAGATCAGCTGTACGAGGCGTTTAGGGCGTTCGTCGTCAAGCAGACATCTTCGCAGGGAGTCGTGTCGCCGATACAGGCGTGGCTAGATTTGTCGGAGACGATCCTGTTTGATCCGACCAATTCTGTTCAGGCAGCCTTCAAACGCGTCCACGAATGGATGGTACACGGAAATTTGTTTAGCCAAGTTCTGAAGGTGTGTATGGAGTTTAAGCGAAACGGACTTTCGATTCATAACATACCTACATATTTCACCTACTTTTAAACTCATTATCATTCAAATAAAATAACGTTAATGATATAAAATAAACAAAGGTTTCCACTATTTTACATATATACTAAAATAAATATATATAATATTTGAAATATATACTAAATTAGAAAAAAATATTCTGCTTAGGAGCTAGGCAACATGAAACATATTTAAAAAATAATTTGTAAATATTTTAAAAATATGCACAATTTATTGCGTTAATAATAAAGGAAAAAATCACAATTTACTCTAAACATAATTTTATGTGTTACATAAATTTATGTGTCATACGAACTTAATTACTTATGTTCTTTTCCTACAGTAAAAAAATTTATGTGGGTATATATTATCAAGACAAAGAATTCATGATTCAACATTTTAGGAAATCTATTTCGAATGTATTGTTAAACTGGTTATTGAATATACTTAATATAATAGTGATGATACATTTAAACGTTGCCATTCCAAACATATGGATTTAATCAATAACAATCGTTATTTTCATTGCAGGAAACGCAATCGGATCTATGCAATTTAAAGCAATCTCCTCATCAATTGCTTTATAACATGTACAACACAATATCGCTAACCGAAATCAAAGGCTACGCTATGATGCAGTTTTCTTGGATGCTGTTGAAAATTTATGGCAAAGGTTAGTCATATTGTATCATTAATCATATAGTCATTTTGAATACCAAAAATGTATTATTTCAGTGGGTTATTTGAGCTGTTATATTTATATAAAGTGGTTAATCAATATTTTTTATGAAAAACTGAAAGACAACAAAGGTACATATCAAGTAATAAAAGTAGAAGCATGTGTTGATAGCTAACACGCGATACTTCATAACCGCATAATGCTAAATTTTCGGGGCAACATAAAACTGTTTATGAAATTCACAAAATAATATTATACAGGCTTAGATGTTTTTTTATAAACTAAAAAGTGGCTATTGACATTTGCTAATGAATTCTAGAATAAATATTCTGTTCTGGATATAATGGCACAATTTCATGTAAAAAGAAGCACAGATTCAAAAAATTCACAAATAGTGAATGCTTCTTAGTCAGCATGATTGAGGTTAAAGAAAAAATAAATATATAAATTAGAAAAAAATATTCTGCTTAGGAGCTAGGCAGCATGAAACATACTTAAAAAATAATTTGTAAATATTTAAAAATATGCACAATTTATTACGTTAATAATAAAGGAAAAAATCAGAATTTACATTAAACAATATTGATACAAACAAAAAAATATTTACAAAACCTTTTCACTTAAATTACTCACGTTTCTTTTCTCATATAATGAAGTAAAAAATCTCAACAAACAATTGCCTCTAAAAATATTTCATTTTTATTTCTACATTGTTTATAATCAAACAACGCCGACGCTGTCCACACAGGAAACTTCACACAGGAAGCGAACCTAATGAGGAATCGATATGAAGAGCGGACATCATTGACAGTTGCATCTATTAAAAGTGCCATGGCCAACGCGAAACGAGATATGTGGCGTTGTGATCCGTCATATTACGAGCAAGGTTAGTTGTATTACAACGGTTAAAAGATCCGATTTTTGATAAGATAGATTTTATTAGCTTTTTAAACCAGAAGTAATGCATAATCTCTTCTCATGTAACTTTAAAACAATTAAGACTAAGTAGTGTTTTTTCCAGAATCTTATATATATATTTATACGGTGTCTGGGAATAACTGTCTGACAAAGAAAGATGTTATTCTTTGACTGAAAATAGTTGACTGTCGTTAAAATAAAATTTTAAAGATGACTTTTTTTCAGAAAATTGAAAATAATATTCATAATTATTTGTCATCTTTTTCATACACATGATACTTGCGCACATTATTCAGCGCCGCTTGGGGGAATGACCCCGAATAGCTGCAAAGACATCGCCACTGCGGATAAACACCACACTCCACACTCTTTTGCACTTGATTAGAGAAAGAGCATGTTTTATTTCAACAACAATTTATTCATCTTTATAGCCAACGAATAGTGTCTTTCTTTGTCCGATACCTATTCTCGGACACCGTGGATATTGTCCTTGATATACTGTGATACAATAGGCATATTTATAATTTTCATAACAGAGGCTGATTTTAATATATTTAATTATTCAGGTGAAACTTATACGAGTATAACCCAGTTACTACAAGGGTACATAGAAAATGAAGTAGATATGAACTCAGAGGGGACATGTAAAGAAAACTGTGCCTACTACACACTGACAAAGAATCATGGCTGTTTTAAGGACCAATATTGTGCTCGACAAGCAACTTGCTCTGGAAGGATTATTTCGTGTCAATATATTGACTCAGACATGTGGATTTGTCCAGCGGTAAGCTACTTATTGTGTCCTATATCTGATAAAAATGATAATCAATACTTCATCCATAATTCATATAAAAACATTTGCTTTGATGACAAACACAACCGAATGTTTCAACTCGCAGATCAATTTATACACCTAAAAGCATATAGTTCCTGTGTTTATATGAATTGTCACCGAGCCAAATCCCCCTTCAAAGTTTGCTCTGGGAGAGCGGGTATATAATTGAAGACAATTGAAAACACCACTGGGAATGAGTAATAACAATGTGCAAGCGCGCACGAGATGCGTGCGTTTGAGTGAATAATTCAAAAGATATTTGTTAAATAACCTTGTATAACAGCTGATGCACTTTTAAAGCAATATGCTATTCTATTTTATGTTATTATAACAATCTCCAGTCAGTGGACAGTTTAGAATCACTGAGTACAATTAATCTTATGTCCTTGTCTCTTATTTATTTTTATGGAGTGTGATTTGTCAGAAACTCAAATGTAAACACAATTTTGCTGAGATTTTATTATTTATAGATTTGAATTGTTGATAAGAAATGTGTATATTTATAAACAAATCATTTAAACCAAGAAATGTAAACTTAAGTTGATCCTGTATGAGGAGAACATATCACGGTTAAAAATATACCTTTAAAAAATCTCTTACGTTGATTTCAACATGTTTCCAGACACGAGATACTGGTCGCAGGTACGAATGGATCGAGTACGAGAACGGAAGGACACTGGGTCGACCCGGAAGTTGCATGAGACAAACGACGAAGGTAGAATTAAATTAAAAAACATTGACAATGTTTATAAAGACGTTGTCGCCCTAGCTTATTTGCGAGAGACATGTAAAGATGCAAATATTTTAACAATCAGTTTGTCAATAACTAATGACTTACTATTCAAAAATAAGTTTTAGTCATCCAGTTTAAAACTCATTAGGCTTTCGATGTTGGTAATGTACGAATACAAAAGAATTATCAGTTCGAAGGCTCCAGTTAATATATGTCCAAAAAACCATTGTTAATAGAAGATGGTAAACAAAAGATTATTTATATAGTTTCTGAGAAAAATTCAAGGTATTCAACTGTCAAGTTAATGTATTCTAAATAATAATGACATAACTTATTTACAATAATGATTGGAAACTTCTTCAGCAATCACCATTGACAGCGCAGCTTCTAAATGTAAAGAATACTTTGCAAATTTAAATGATTTAAAATGTGACTTTAAATATTCAATAATCTTTAGCTTTAATGTTTCCTAATTTACGATAGGTATGTCATTACAGGCCTCTTTTATTGGATATGTTTTTTAAGAATAAGTGGCCTTTGATTATTATCAGGTAATAACACACGTTTTGAGACTAAGTGTTTATGCCGAAAGATTTAATGTTTTTACACAAATTGATGCAAAAACAAACAGGTGGATTCGTGGTGGCGGTGGCTATTCTGGCATTGTTCATACTGCCTATGCTTATGTGATGAGCAAGGGAGAAATTCTGATAGATTTATCAGTCTTCACGAATCCTTGTCCGATGTTAAAGCCAACAAGTTAGTATAATTGTATTTAAAACAAACTGTTAGAATTTAAAGAGTATCATCCGAGGTTTGTATTTATATTCATACATTTGCAGATCAGTGGCATGCTTTAGATATACTCATGAACGCACTTATGACTGACGTCTAGTTTTTGTAATGGCAATTATTACACTGGTCAAGTTACCCAGCAAATAATAACTTTAATTAAAATGCAATTGTATCATTATGATTTCATCTAGCAAATTTCTTTCCATTTAACTAGACCAAAGAATGTAGTGTAAGCCAAATAAAGATTGCAAAAACTCTATTTCGTGATTATGTGCAGTGTGCCGTAGAGAACTGACAAAATAACAAGACCTAGCAAAACATAACGCTTCGGACTGTCAACCACTCTTTCAAATTCATCAGGTCGATTCTTGGTGGCGATGGAACCTACTCCATTGCTCGTACTGCCTATGTCTGTGCGAAGAAAACGGACCCCTAAGCGATAGATTCTTCAGCTTGCACACTGTTTTATCAGATGTTGCGATGAACAAGTCAGTATGAGAGGATTGGTAAAGATATTTTGGTGAACGCTGGGTTAATTTTGAAACGAGGAATACCTACAAGATCTAATGCATTGATTTTTTAATAAAAATAATTAGTTGATGGTTTTGGTTAATTGCTATTAATGTGGGGTACTTCATTGACTCTTGAACACTTTTTACAGTAGTCACTTGACACGAGAAATCCGACGGCTTCGTTGTTTAGTGACTATATAAATTACATTTAATAATTTAGTATAGACACTGACGTAAACTGTATAATGCTACTTTTTGTACACAGCTTTGTAGAAATTCTTCAATACATGCATGCCAAGCTTGTATATAGACATTTAGAGTATCTAACAAATATCTAACAGCATGTGTATTATTATGAACAATATATATAGAGCAATTATTAATAACAGCTTTTAGATTTACATCAGCTTCCATCATATGTAGTTGCCATTAAAAAACTAATGGTTAGCAGTGCTTTTTACATGATAATTCACAATTTCAACAATACTCATACGAGTTATATACTTCTTCATAGCCCATTAAATGAGATATATTTCATTAAATGAATTATACTTCATCAATGGCTCATTTAGGGTCGATTTTCATGCAACATTCAGCTCATTTAGGGTCGATTTCATTATCAATTTGCAAATTAATTTATTTCACTGATAAGTTTGATAAATAATGATACTTTTTCAATATATAGTTAATTGAAGTTTTATTCTATGCTATTTATTTGAACAAACTTATGCGAGAAGCGTGTAAGAGAGAAATAAAGATAGCATCGCTACATGTGCCTTTGAGTAGGGCAGTTAGAAAATAAAACGTTTTGACATTTCTCAATATATGCAAAAATTTCATTCAAATCACTACCAACAGCTTTGTTTTTATGCATCTATCATTTCAATAAATTCCATTTTTTATAATAAAATAATATAAAATTCTATATAAAAATATCGTTCTCAGTTTAAAATAAATAACAACACATAACCTCTATTTAAAATGAAATGTCAATTTGACAGATGTAAATTAGGGAATAAGCGCTATTTGCTATTTTATCAATAAATAATTTTATTCATTTTATATTGGATAATTCCGCTAATATCAGTTATGCGGTGACGGTGGAAAAATTCAATTATGCTTACCTAGACTGTCTTATTCAACTATGTATTTGAAGATTGAAAAATAGGCCCTAAATAAGATTATAACTTTAAGTGGATTATCTGGATTTGTATATTGTAAATATTTTTGAAGTACTTAAAGATGAAAAGGAATTTTTCTAACTAAGGCAATACTTTCATTGAGAAAAATGTCTAAATTTAAACAAGTACTGTCAATTTTCTTTCAGTATAGATTTAAAAGTACACAACCCTAATTATTTTTCTACAACTGCTCAAGCTTAACTGTCTTTCCTGTATTGTTGAATTATGCTTAAAGTTTTTTAAAATTTTATGATACAACTTTCAGGGTCGTCACTGGCATACGATTTATAAAAAAGAATCGCATTATTCATTTACAAATCAATGAAGGCACACTTATGCCTCGAGCCAATATTGATCCGACTTCGATTCATTGGAAGCCAATTGAAAACATGGATATAAGGAACAGTTCGCTGGTATCAGGAGTTGACTATCACACCCTGACCTACGAGAAGAGGGCTATCGACTTGGATGATTTGGAAGGACCGAAGGAAACTGTGCTTACTGGTGTAAAGTACGAACAAACTTCATCTTATTATTATTTTCAGAGAATATATTATGGGACTAAATGTTTAGATAAAATGTTAAAAAATTATTATTATTTTAAAATATTGAAACGAGACTCGCCAATCTCAGTGCCAACTTCAATTTAGCTTTTTTGTCAGCTTCCGTTTTTTAGGAGCCATATTAAAAATAAATCTAATTGTATACTGATAGACTACTTACATATTTACTAATCTAGCTATTCTGACTACCCTCAAACTACTGAAGCAACAGAGTTTTTAGTTCTTAAATCATAATTTCAACAATGAGGACGAAACAATTTTTGACATATCTTTAAACTGACTTAATTATAAAGGTTTACACTTAACGTTTTGACAAGGACGGCAATATTCAGTTGTGATGTAATTTTTTAGTACTAGTAAGTATTCTACGAAAGTGAACGAGTTAGGGGAATAGACTCTATCATACGATTTAGGATTTCACAATGATTCATTTTTTAATCAATTTTGTAATAAAAATATTTAATAATAATTTTAATACTAGCTTAATTTATTACTAATTTTTTACTATTTAAGTCTTATCATTGTTCCACCGTTTATTCCCAAAGGTTTTACATTACACTTTATAAAAATTATTTAATTATTATGAAACTTTTAGCATATTTTGCTTAGGCAGGCAAAATCACTTTCTTTAATACAGAAAATTATTTTTTTATTTATCTTTAACATAATAGAATAGTAGACACAATCTTTACAAGGATTTAACAGCCGTAATTGAAATGAAGTACATAGCCAGAAGTATGGAAAGTGATGAAAAATAACTTTCTTAATGAACTGGTAAGCTCTGAATCTGGAAACTGGAATCATTTATCATTATTATCAGCTAACAACAGGTATTTTAATGAAGCAAAATATCTCGCACTTAAAAATCTAACGCACAATTTTACAATGGGATTCCAGATTCAACATGGTCGGGTCACATCTCCATTTCGAGATTCGAGTGACGCCAATCAATTATACAACAGGAAAACTGCAGATCGAGCGCAGCGTATGGATTAGTAATGACAACACTGATGGCGCAAGTGTATCGCCCAGGTTAGTCCAACTGGAGATAAACAAACTTCCGTATGCCAGATAAAACAGTTAATATCCGCCCAGTAGATAGCAGCAAAACGTGGAATTTCAGAGATTTTTTATTGCTTTTAGAGATTTATGGAGGATGAACAATTTTATTATTTGAGGATAACCTATTGCTTTGGAGGAGTGGGGCTACATTTTTATTATTTTCATATTAAATTTGAAAATATGGTATTCCACTGTATAGAAACAAGTAACATACGAATGAAACTAAAGTTCGAATATAAATGTAGAATTTAACTTCATTACAGTAATTGCCAGTTTTAAATGGAAAACTTATTAAAATGGTTTTACTTAATTTTGTTATTCTGAATGATTAATATTAAAAATGCGCATTGAGAAGATAAGAGATTATTGAAGATGAACTAGTTAAAGTGCAGTGAGAAAATAGAATTTAAGGAAGATTTTGAAAGAAATATGTTCAAAAAAAATTAGGTTTTTTTAGTGGCTTGGACAAAACAGGAAATGTCGAAAATAATATATACATGAAATAGCTCATAACTTTAAGGTATAAGACCAAATTATGTGATTTATTGTAAGACGAAACAATTGAAGAATTAATAACCATACCATACCTTAATAACACTTAAACTTTAATATAAATCTGCATACTATAAAGAAATCCAACAAAATAATCCTATTACATATGGCAATATAGAATTCCATCTCTACTATCACGAGTTCATATTTTTATACTGACAATACTTAAATTCATAATTTACAATTCCAGGACGAAAAAGGAACTCTACAAACCGGATATTTCTAGCAGATCGACAGTACCGTCTGTCCCCGACACCAAGAGTGACCAATTTATGGAGTTTACACATTCAGACTACGATGCAGACGCAGCACAGACCACTGTGCCTTTCATAGACATTCAGCCCGTGATACCGAGCACCCCAGTGCCCTTAGTCGGCGCGGGCATCTTCCACAAGGGTCAGAAGGGCTTCGGAGGATTCTTTGCACCCAAAATTTTCACTTATGACTATTCTGGGCACATGAAGGCCGTGTTTCCACCGCCCAACAACGCTTTTATTAAATAGAAGTAGCCAAAGAAGTTTCGATTCGTAATTATAATTACAAAGTAGAAGGTACAGAGTAGAGTAATGTCGTGAATAGTTTGTACCTATAGAGTATACTAATTATTTAATGATGTAAGCAATTTTATATTTAGTCATCATTTTGAATAAAGAAATATTATTTTATTCTTTCTGTCGTAATGGCGCTTTCTTTTTACATTAACTTCACATTTTATTAAATATTATTTTGTTAAACCATCTACAACTTAAGTGATATTGGCAACTTGCGTGATATAGTAATTGATTACAATCGTTATAATGTAACAATACTCCAATTATGTGTACCTCGAAATGATTTTTAAAATTCGACATGGCTAAACCATCACGAGCATCCTCTACCTCCACAGGCACAATTTCTTCCATAATGGATTAAATGTGTGTTAATTAGTTATGTAATCATACTTTATGAATAATGTAAATGTTACAGAGCTATTATGCTTAAGCAGACTTCCGCGTGTTGTATTATCATGAAACTTTTATTTCGACAGCTATGTACGATAAAATAGCATCTTATTTCATTTTACGTAAAGGTAGCTAAAACAGTGAACATTACAGCTGACTTTATAGGTTATATAAATATTTTTTTCGATAATTTGGTAAATTTAGTCTTACTAGTAGATATAACTAATTTTTATAGTTTAATTATGTGACATATTAGATAAGCCAATAAAGTCCATAGTCGAGAATTGAGGAATGTCTCCGATCCATATACCTTGTAAAAATTATGTTACATATTATATTAGATAAGCCAATACACTCCATACTTGAAAATTGAGGAATGCCTCAGATCTATATATGTAAACAACTAATAATTTCGTAAAATACTTGCGACTATATAGAGAAAGACAATTTGGGACCAATGTTGAAATTGACATAACTAATAAACTATACTTGGCATGCAACTAAAACAAAATAACCTATAAAACTATATCTGTCATCCGTAGACAAATTACAGAAATGTCATCATCGGAGAAGTAGCTTCATCCTTTTCTTTCTTTTTGTAAAATTATATAATGCTATTCTTTTCTCTCAAGCCAACGAAAAATAACATAACTTTAAAAGAGCAATAAAGGTTAGAATAAAGCCAGCGCAATGCACCATGCTGATTTCTAAAGTGCATGTTAAGACTATCATTATTGTCATGCAATAACCAATATAATGTTATATATAGGACTTAATATCATGGCCAGATTTACCTCCTTGTAAAAAAGCTTAAGAAGTACACTAAATTACTAGTGTAATAAATTCTTTACAAGTCCAAATAAAGATAAACTTCATTATAAAATCTAATCCATGTTATGTTCAAAAATCATATTACATTTTAGGTTCGAACAAAAACATTTTTCTTGATTATCGTTATATTTATCTAGTACTCACTATTTTAAATGGCTTATGGCTGTCCGTATACCTTTCATTGAAGCTATGGCTGCAAGTGTTAATTTAGCTTGCATTTCCATCAAACGCCGGTTAAGGTTTCTGGAAACCTTAGATAATTTCAATTTGTTTTAGAAATATCTATATAATAGACCCTTTTTAACCCTATACATGATGAAACTTTTTGCAATCATCCACTTTTTTCTTATCGAATAGAAAAAACCTCAGATTGCTAGGCTCTAGTAGAAGTACTCAAATATATTGATAAGTCAGTTATGCCCGTATACACCACACACGGTTAGGAGTCGGACTTACTGACAGTTGAAAGTCTATTTGATATTTGGATACCTTAACGATTGGACCGTGCAATGGGACACGGTCGGTAAAGTAGACCCTTGTTCCGCTCGACTGACAGTTAATGAGAAACAGAAATATTGATAAGTCACTTACGCCCGTATACATCACACACGGTTAGAAGTTGGACTTACTGACAGTTGAAAACCTATTTGTTATTTGGATACCTTAGCGATTGGACAGTGCAATGGGACATGGTCGGTAAAGTAGACCCTTGTTCCGCTCGACTGACAGTTAATGAGAAATACGATTTTAACTGTCAGTGAGTCCGACTGATAGTCCTGACTGTGTGTGGTGTATATGGGTGTTAGTGAGTCATTTACTCACATCTAACAAGATACATTTTGCCACAGATACAGTTACTGGAAGTGTGCCACATTTTAAGTTATAATGATTGTTTAGAAATACGAAGTACGTAGATATTTTCTTCGATTATATATTTAATAGTTTTGTTGTTGTAACTTCTCAATTTATTTCCTGAACTTTAAACTTTCATCTTCTTAAGTATAAATTCTCTAACATCTTAAAATCATTAACATTACTTTTAAGATCTCTATATATTTCCATTGCATCTTACACGGTTTTCTGTCACATATTGCAAGTATGCTATTTTTTATAAATCATTCGTTATCCATTCTTGCCCACAATATTAGTAACTCATTTCTCATACATCTTAACAGTGAATGGAAGACCACCCCCTATTGAGTACCTAAAATGTTCCTAAATAGTACCATTTCATTTTATTCCTAATTTTATTGTTTTCATTTAATATTCCAATAATTCACTTGAAAACACATAAGATCTAAACTTTGTTGTAGCAAATTGTTGACAAGAAATGAGTTGTATCATTTGATTTCTCATTCACACCACATCAAAATTGATTTCCCATAAATTCAAAGACTGTAATGAATAAATGATAATAATTGTTTGACAATAAAAACATACCTAGAAAATTATTTATTTTCTAGATGCAACTACAGATATACGGACTAATTTATCCATTGTGAGTTAATTTACATCTAGCACTATCTATTGGAGCCAGTTAAAAGGACTATTATACAAGATTACTTTTTGGCCAGTGACCAAATTTTAAGGAGTTAATAAGATCAGCACATAATCATCATAGTGGCAGATTTCAATGTTTGAAAAATTGTAAAAAAAAACTACACCTCTAATACAAAGTAGGTTTATTTTAACTTTATAAAAACAAATGCGGATTTCATTTTTTAAAAACCACGTTTTCCAAATGGCGGCCATCGAGTGTGACACACTCTTCGAGTCTAGCACGCATGTTTTCAAAAACGCGTTTGCAGAGCGACTGGGGTATTCTACTGACTTCGGCTCGAATATTTTCTTTAAGTTGTGTCACAGTGCTCGGATTTGTTTTGTAAACAACGGATTTTAAGTATCCCCATAAGAAAAAGTCACATGGGCTTAAATCGGGTGACCTAGGTGGCCACGGTACGGTACCGTTTCGGGATATGTTTTTTTCTGGAAATAACTGCCGCACTGCATTCATGGACACATTAGCAGTGTGAGCTGTGGCCCCGTCCTGCTGGAACCATGTGTTTTGGTTGAAGGATGGACTATTCTGTAGTTCTACTCTGAAAAAGTCATTTAACATCTGGGCATATCTCTCCGAATTCACAGTTACAGTTTGGCCACGTTGATTTTCAAAGAAATAAGGCCCTATGATTGCAGATGCAGACATGGCACATCAGACTGTTACTTTAGGCTTATGTAAAGGCTCTTGATGCATTTGTCTTGGGTTGTGGATATCCCAGTAACGAAAGTTCTGCTTATTCACATATTCTCCACTGTGAAAGTGAGCTTCGTCACTAAAGAATATGTTGCCCATCCGGGTAGCAGTACGAAATCTCAACAACATCACCTCCGCGTAAGTTTTTCTTAATTCAAAGTCAGAATCGTGTAAATTTTGAACAATTTGAATTATATGTGGATGGAACTTGAGCTTTTTTCGTATTATTACCTGTAAAGTTGATTTCGGAATTCCCAATATCGATCAACGTGTACGCAGTGATAAACGGGGATTTTCAACGACTGAAATCATAACACGCTCGACATTTTCATCCGTGGCTACCAATGGTGTAGGTCCTGGCCTGGGCCTATTTAATGTTGATCCTGTAGCTCTGAACCTTGCTACCCATGACTGAATGAGGTTGATCGATGGTCCATCATGTAATCGATGTTTACGATTATTAAATCGAGGGCGTGCTACATACAGCGAAAATCCACTCGAAATGTACGCCTCGATGGCAAAAGCGCGGTGCTCTCCACTCCACTGTTCCATGGCTACTAAAACATCCACACCGCTTGCGCTTCTAACGACGCCCCCCGCGCCCATCTTATGTGTTGCGTTCAGAAACTATGTTTGTTCAAACTTTGAAATCTGCTTTTTAAAAATTCATACTATATAATGATATGATGTTTTTTAAAAATCAAACGAACGCTTCAAATTTGTTTATTTTCCCTTAGGGTAGAATGAATACAAATGTTTTTGATTAAATTTGAGTTCTAAAATATCTTTTCAATTTTGGTTACCGATTGAGAAATATTCCAGTAGAAATATTAAGTACGTAGACATAATATTTTGTAGCGATTAAATCTTATATATGGACTTTTTTTCTACTTTTTAGTGTTCTTCCCTTAGACTGAAAAAAAGAGCCCTTATAGAATCAAGTAATTCTAAGAAGTTGCCTGTCGGTCTGTCTGTCAAGACTCTTTTTCTCAGAACAGCCATAGGTGTTGTATCAAGATTAAATTAATATTGAATACTAAGATAAATGGCCCATAGTTCTGTAAAAAAGCTTTTCTTTTTTATTGTCAGCATTGAGTCAGACTCGATGCAACAAAAAGATACGGCATTTCAAATATCACATACTTTGATGTTGACTCATTAAAACTACTCAAGACATTTCCCGTTGGCCAAAAATCTTGAAATTTGGTACGAGAAAATATCTCATAACACAAGTTATGAAAAAATTCCAAGTCATTAATTCTATTCTATGTGACAAAGAAAATTTCTTGCTTGTTCGATTTTCATTTTATTTGGTTATTTGAAAAATAGCTATTTACTATGTTTTACAATAATATGATATAACTATCAGGATACAAATTCTATTTGCACCTGACTGTCTTTATTCTTAATGTTATATCGAGATTATATATATATTTAATTTTTCTTTTATCCTAATCTATACATGGTAAAAGAATATATCAGTGTTAAATGGTTTAATGAAGAGCATTAAAAGCTTTTTAACTCCTCGAGCATGTAAGTGATTTTTACGTAGCATTGGTGCTCACATCATGTCGATTACGACGACGAGTAACTCCAAAATGTTAATCTTAAGGCGTTTCTCCTGCGCCAAAAATCTAACAATGTTAGCGAACTTGTTAGTAAAACATAACTGTCTTCTGTGTTATAGACGAAAAGTCAATGCATATAATTTTTCATTCGAGTTAAAATTAATTCAGACGGGGAAGACGTACTTGAATTTTTGAAGTGATTTTTCGTACAAGATATAGAAACCGATCATATTAAGAAACAAAAATATATTGTCCTTATTCCAATTCATATTATCATCAAAACACAATAACAAACTTGAATATCAGAATTTCTCCGACTGACGATATAAACAGGAGTGACTGACATGCGCGATGTTTGAAAGCAACAGCGGAATAAACATTTCCCTTCCCCCCAGGCGAACAGGGGATGTCATCCATTCGTCTCGAATAACATGTTCGCATGTTTTTATTCGACAAAACATTTTGGCCACGCCACTATTTTGTTAGAAACACATGTTAGGGCTCATTTCTAACAAAAATGGTCGCAGGAGACCCGGCTTATTGTAATGAAACTTTTTGCATACATAAAGAAATGTAATTACAACATAGTCAAAGCATTTGTACCATATTTATGTATTAGTAACGAGTATAAGAAATAATGAAAACGAAATTTCCACTTCTGAAAGAAAGTAAATTTTTTATAAAACGTAATTTTTGTAACTAACATCAAAGAGTATTTACAATAATAAAACGTAAATGTAAAAAATCATTTATACCAAAGAAACTTTATCTTATTGTGAAGTTTCAAACTAAAATACAATCCGCACACAATTTTCATGCATAGTGGCAAAAATAACTGCAAGCTGCAGACGACCGTATTACATCCTCATTTTAACCCGATTATTTACGTTTGCATGGCTAGTTGAAAATACATTCTTGATTCACATAAGCACAATGTGTTTTTAACGGCTACGATGTCCAATAAACATATGACTCATTTTGATATGATACATAAATTAGTGGTTGACCGCGTAACGTATGTTATATGTCTAATGTATGTTATATGAAACCAATATATGTTATATGTCTTTTTATTGTTGGTCAATGACAGGCGGTAATAGCAATACTTTATAAATAATGGCTAAATAGCCAAAGAATTGGGAGGACAAAATATATCTTAGAAGACTATGATTCGTCTAGTAAAATATAACTTTCTTAGCGTCTTATACAAAACATGGCAAAATATGATCAAAACTTGCAACAAAACTAAAGAAATAAAGCTAAAATTGAATGTGCTAAAGAACTGATGAGACGATGAGGGAACTTTGGTGTTAAAAATTTACCAACCATCATTATCTACATCAAGTACACCTTCAATTCTATATACCCATGTTAATTGTCATGGAAAGTAGAAATGCGTCAGGGTTGTATCATTCAAGCATTGCCTATACAATAATTTTTGTATCTAAAAAATAGATGAAATTATGACATTTCTCGTATATTCAAAGTACTGTTTAAAAACCTATATTTGGGCAGATAATACATATATGGATGTCAATTCCTCGAGACTTTACAAATCAATAAGTAATAAACTTGAAAAGACCTGCATTTTCATATTGCACATAGCTTAGTATGAAACAGAGACTTACTTGGACACGTAGCGGGTGCATGACTAGCAAAGCGAGCAGATCGGCAGGCGGCAACACCTCCTCGGCACGTACTCCCATGCAGCGCACGGCCGCACACAAGAATGCTGCGTAATACCGGTGCAGTGGATAGTGGAACGATGCGTGCATCACTTCCGTCTGAAATAAACAAATTTGGATAAACAGTCTGTTGTCATTATTTAATTTATCGGGTGTGCTTCAATATTTGTTTAAAAATCACCAACACCTAACTTCTTTTGAGTGTACATTTATTTTGCATAGATGGGAATAAACAATTAATCTTTTGTAATGGAAATTGGTAAGAGGGAAGTTAGCGCTATAAATAGATGCGTTTCGATTAATTGTAGGAAAAAAAATTAAGATCAAATAATAAGTGTACTTTGTTAATATTTTTAATACTGACATCAAACCAGATGGCGTTTAGCAAATGTGAAACTACAAAACTGACTGTATGAAAATTCACTTTAACCGTTTGAGTGCCGATGAACACCATTGCGCTCGTGCGCGTACTAACTAAATTTGCCACGAGCGCGATGGCGCTCGCAAAATCAGTTGCTGTTTAGCGCGCGGTAGGGGAGGTTGCTCGTACGCATTGCTAATTTTTTATCTTTCTACGTGTTACATAAAGTTCAAATTATAATATTATTAGTAATTACAATATAAAAAGGATTCAAGAAAAGAAAATTTTTAACCCTTAATGTCAGAATATGAAAATAATTCGAGTGAAAATTACCGTTTTTCAAGTTGTGAAGAAAGTGATAGTCGGAGTGATATTGTGATGCGCTCACAATTTGGCGTCATGCAAATTTTGAGTGATAGTGATAATAGTGACGATAACAATTATTTTGCTGATACGGAGGATGCGAAAATACGACGATTTCAGTGTTTGTTATAATTTTGTTCACAATATATATTTCCATAATTTTCTTTGTATTTTATTACCCTTGTACAAGTTTTTATTAAGAAAACACCGAAAAAATTATTAAAATTGGATAATTTTTGGAAGAGATACAGTTTTTTTCAAGACAAGGGTAAATGACATTAAAAACAAAAGATTTCTTTGGCATTAAGTATATACGAGTAAAAAACCATGGCACTAAAACGGGTAATAAATGTGAATTTTTCAGTTTCATTTTGTTTTGTGTACATTTTCTTTTGTTATGTGTATAAGTAAAAAAATTGCATAGGCATTTCAAATTTAACAGCTGTTGGTAAAAGTTTAAATAAATTTTTTGACATTATTAATTGTAATCTATCTTCATGACTGTTATACCAACACCTACTGGTATTGGTACCAACACTTACTGATATGTAGTAGTAGGTGTTGGTTATACACATTGTTTTCTAAGAACGTTCATGATTTTAAAAAAAAATTGAAAAATTAATATTCACTAAAGTGAACAAGCAATTTAGTCGACGTCATCATATGATGATGTACGCAGGAGTAGTATTTAATATTATATAGTATTTATTATAGTTTACTAGTTAAAGGCCAATCAATATTTATAATCAAGACTCCTTGAGAATATGTGACAAATATATACAAAGAATTTATAAAAATAATTTAAAAGCATCTGTGTCGTTCGCGAAGGATTAATGAAAAAAGTTGTCGAAACCTTATAAACTTGCAAATCTGTATATTATTAAGATACAAATCTGTATATTGTAGATATCAACCTATCTATAGTTTTACGTTCTATCACCAGGGTGTACCAATTTTGCTTCAGTCATTCTTGTATTCACTTTTATAAGCCCTTTCATTTTTATGGCTTTCTAATATGCCACTTCTGCTTTCTTGTCCTACTTACTTCTTATATATGTATACACGGTGTCTGGGAATAAGTGTTGAACAAAGAAAGACATTATTCCTTGATTGAAAAATAGTGTGTTGTCGTAAAATAAAATTTAAAAGATGACTTTTTTTGCGCACATTCTTTAGCGCCGCTCAGGGGAATAACCACGAACAGCTGCGAGGACATCTAGCTGACCGAGTAACCACCATGCTCCAGGCAAGTATTGGGGGTGGGTGTTAAAAAGAGTTATGTGTAATATTTTTTTCACTCAATTAGAAAAAGGGTGTGTTTTGCATTTTATTTCAATGACAATTTATTATTTTATAGCCAACGAATATCTTTCTTTGTCCAATACTTATTCCCAGACACCGTGTCTGTAATTGTTTTTTTGTTCAGAGTGTGTTTGTTTTGATTAGTGACTTGTGGATTTAGTTTTCATGTTTTTCTCTATTCCTTTTTTTTTATATATACATGGTGACCAGGAATAGATATCCAACAAAGAAAGACGCTATTCGTTGGCTATAAAGGAATCAATTGACATTGAAATAAAACGTAAAACACTCCCTTTTTCTAAGTGAGTGCAAAAAAATATTACACATCCAATACTTGCTCAGAGTGTCGTGCTTACCCGCAGAGGCGATGTCTTCGCAGATATTCGCGGGATATTCCCCCAGCAGCGTTGAACAATGTGCGCAAGTATCGTTTGTACGAGAAAGAACAAATAATTATGAATTTTAATTTCAACTTTGTGAAAAAAGTCATCTTTTAAATTTTATTTTAACAACTATATTTTAGTCAAGGAATAATGTCTTTCTTTGACCGACACTTATGCTCAGACACCTTTTTTTTAGGCAGGGGTCATTTGGTGTAGTCATATAAAATATTTTTTTTATTTTTGCCATGTTTATTTTAGCTAAATTGTTTTAAAATAATGTAATAAGATGTTCAAAACAAACAAATTGTTCTGTATTGATTATTGTTACAATTGGATGTTTCCTATTTAAACGTTTCCTTAAATTAGATGTAGCTGTATTGAATGACAATTTAGTTTTGTAAATATTATAAGAAGCAAAATAATCAGCCAAGTCTGTAAAATATTCTCATATTATCCAATGCCCATTGGAGTTCCTTATGGACATAATGACAAAATTAGAATTTAATCTAATTAACAATTAGTTTCTATATACTCTATTTATTTAAAGTATTCACGTTACGAAGTAATAACGCTCAACTGTGCCAATAGAAAAACGGAGTATAGTTGGACGAAAAGAGCATCATACTTAAATTCTTTATTTTAAAATACTCATATTGAGTTAATATTTGTCCGAAAACTGCGAAGTGTAAAGTAATACTTAACATAATGAGTAAATCGAGTATACGAGTATGTTTAACATACTTGTATTACATACTTTAAAAGTATTACGACTTACGAGTATTTAAATATTCAGTTTGTCCCTTATTTCATATATGTTTTAAATATGAAAGGGTTAGAAAACCTGAGTACGATATGCGTGACTAGACAAAAAAGGATAGTATATATTTATGTATAGTTGGTTAAGTTAGTAAGATATTTATATGCAAAACATAAAAAGAGTAATAAAAAAAGAGGCACATGTGTTTATACAAAAAAAAAATGTATGAGATATAAATAAATGTACGATAAAAAAAAAAGCCAACAAAGCGGGTATTTACTGCTTGTATTGAATACAATCTATATATCATTACACTTTTACTTCAAGGTAGCTAGGCTGATGAAATGAAAGCAAGCCACAAGAAATCAAATATCTTCACTACATATTTATATCAAGTATAAATAAACATACTATCCACCGCATATTCTTTAGTGTTGCTTTGCGTAATTTTTTCTCTTGTTTAATAACTCGTCAAACTGCTTTTCACACTTTACTGTGTTGTTATTTTTCTTACATTATTCAATTAAATTTTTGTAAAAACTTTAAGCCACGGAGTAATTAGGTGCGATGTTATTAAATTTAATGCGCAAGCATTATAGAACTGCATGCATTATTCTCAGCACAGGTGGTTTCCCCTTTTTCTTGTCTCTGCTCTATTTACCAATATGTATCCACTATTGCTATCTCCATTATAAATATATCTATGTCAACGGTTATGATGTAATGTTTACCTACTTATCTTAAAATCTACAAATTTTAATTAAATGTTTATTTAAAATTGACCTTTAATTGTAACTAATAAGGAACAGAATTACTTTCTAACAATTCTCCATTTCACTTTTATTCTGTAATTCAGCTGAATAACTTATGCTAACAAAATGATCACATATATATTTAAATAACTAAATCAATAATAAATATTCTATTTAAAATATTAAATCAATATTAAAAGAGAATGTTTGTAAACAATCCATTTTGACAGATAAAACGTATATTCAGTCGATGACTATTTATAAAACTCATTGTGTACTGAGAATATTTATAAACAATACATTATAATTGCTAGATTAACTAAAAAAAACTCTCTAGATAAATAATGTTATAAAAATCAGTATGATATATGAATTTAAAAATTTGGAGGGGAAAAATCGGTAAACCTTTATTTTGATTACGGAAAACTCAGACGTATAAAACATTTCAGCAATATATTGGAAATTTTAACACGTAAAGACTATATATCCTATTCATTTACTTTATAATGCGTTGGAGTGAGATAGCTACAATGACCATTTTCAATTTGATATAGAACAAGCTTTGGTTGCTTAATATACAAACATGCTATATACTATATTAGTTTAAGGATAGTGAACAAACAACATTGTGACCTGTTATTTTTAAATAAGTGTTGGTTTTATTTTGCAGTGTTGGTTTTATTATACATGTTTTATACGCACTTTATGGCAGTGTTTTTTTATTATGACTAAGTTGTTTGTCTTATTTTGCTGTATATTTTCAATGACTACTTTAATATTAGACATATTTATTAAAAAAAAGTAAAACGTTAGAAAAGGCTTTACTGTTAATTTGTAATTACTCAAGCTGACTAAAGTACTTATGTTTCTAATGGAAAAACGATCTTAGCAGGAAGCTCTAAGCTTGGAAAAAACAAGTTGATAAATGTATAGTATATATACATTTATTAACTTGTTTTTTCCACAAGACAGAGATATAACGGAATATATCCAAAAAATGAAAAATTTACAAAAAAATGTATGCTGGAGCAAATGGCTGAAATTACCAGGGTGTTCTTAGCACAGTATATAGACAGATACAGGATAGTTCGAAGTACAGAGAAGAGGGACAATTTTACGAATGAACAAAGAAAAGCCAACAATGTATTATTTAGATGAAACTTGGCTCAGTAAATATCAACATAAGAAGAACTGTATGACACGATGCCTCCACATATACATCAGGGCAGGGTTTATGGAAGGATTGTCAACCGGTATGAAGACGCCTTCAAGAAAAGAAAAACGTTTAATAGGGTTGAAAAAAATTAATATGTACCGATTTCCACTCGGAATATTCATCCATTGTGATTGTTGTACTTTGGTGATTTTTTTTGTGAAATATTAGTGTATTTTGGGTTTTTTTTTATATTAATGTGTACTTTGTATTTTAGGTTCATTGTGATGTGTGTGATTGTTGTACTGTAGTGTATTTCTCTCTGAAATATTAGGGTATATTTATGTTTAAAAAAATTTAATTTGTTGAAAGATTCCATCTCTTTTGAATTTCTCTTAAATATAACACTCTTAATAAAATATAAAATCAAAGTTATGTTAAAAATATCAATAAAAAATTATATTTATATTCAGAAATACCAAACGTGAATGTAACAAAAAGGTCTACAATATCTGAACTGTCAAATTGGTTTATTTACAAACATTCTCTTTTCGAATAGAACGGAGTATAGGTTCTAAATATATCACAAAGCAACATTTATATGAAATACTTTTAAACTGCTTATTCCTTTTCAATCATAATATCATATATTAAAACTGCACTGTGTAATGGCAGCTGCTGTTATTATTATAGTAATACCATAGAATAAATACCCACCCTCTCCATACTAGGCTTGGTAAAGTGCACTGCCTCTAACCACTCCTGCAGATAGGACAGACAGTAGAGAAGCATGCGTCGCGCAAGGGGCGCATGCCGAGGCGCAGCTAAGTGTGCAATCACAGACCACATGGGGTAGGCGGCCGCTTCCAATTCGCATGAAAATGCCGCATAGTAAGAAGATGGCTCGTATTCAATGTGCCCGCCCAGTTCACGCACATTCACGTTCATACCTGTCGAGCCATTATAAAATTTTAGATTTTATACATATAATCCATATTCTTATTTAAATTAATTGATACACATCTAAGCATACTTCTGAAGTTCATTCAGTGTTAAAATTATGAGGAAATGCATGTTAAATGTCAATTAGGCAAATGTCTTACACTTGTCAATAAAATAATATAATTTAACTTATAAACACAAAAGTAGTGTATCCAACTATACTGTCTCTCAAATATAATTGATAGTATTTATCTCGATTATAACCAAAGAATTTTGAGTTCAAATTAAATAATTGGTATGTTGATTCTAAAAATATGACGGTCAATATTCCATGACATTTTCCAGGGTTACCCTTTTCTTTATAGCCATTCTTTGCCACTCGCATGTAAGGCTTTTATTGTCTTATGTTAACAATGAAAGATAAATCATCACTTGAAATAATGTGATTTAGTGAATAGTTTCTGAAATTAATTAGAAATTCATTAGAAGAGAAAATTAATTAGAAGGCTTTATTGTGATACCATCACCAGTCATACCGTTAGCAATGATGCTATATTATAGAGACTTCTCATTAACACTCTTAAAAGTGGTCCCCACAAATTGAGGTAATTTATAATCGAGTTAATTTTGAGGTGTGCCATATTACTATTTTTCATACTAGGTGACCCTGTTACGAGTGTGTAAAAACAATAGGTACATATGTACTCTTATAATAGTTGAGTCTTTCTGATCCGAGACAGAATGCTTGCGTATTTTGTAACAGGTGTTTATAGAATGTTATAGCCATTCAATCACAGGCATATCAAGGGGGGGGTGCCAGGTGAGCCTGACTCAACCTCTTGCATCTAAGCATTCCATGCAAATACTTCGTACACGCAAGGATTTCGGTATATATGTCCCACCCTAAGCAAGACTATCTGTTTTATAGATGTGATTCTGCAGACTTAGTATTCAGAGCAGTTAAGCGTGTAGCGTTGTTTGAGGTCATATCTTTGATTCCTTTTTATATGGGTATATAACAAGTCTATTGAATAAAATATTTTCTTATTTAATGGAGTTAAAACATAAGAACTCTAATAAAAAAATTAAATTCTTTCAACTTGTAAGTAAGCAGACTTCCAAATTTTTTATAAAATACTTTTTACAAATTTTTATGAAATTAAGTCAGAAAGTTCTTGAAATAGCGATGACGAGATGCTTATTACACATAGTCACTAATGAGAGACTCATAATGAGTATATATACCAAGTTTCAACTTAACTGTGTCATTAATCTCTTATCTACCGTCTATCAAGCATCTCATCCCTCATCCTGAAAGAATCATCGATTATGGGGAAATACGAATTTTGTGCTATCAAGACAGAGCAAAGAAAAACACCAAGTCATATTGAATGAGATGTCATCAGTATACAGGGACACTTGTCCTAATCAAACCATGATTTACAAGTGGCATAATCTCTTCAAACAAAGCAGAGATTTGATCAAAGATTACCTGTGTTCAAGACGGCCGATCAATGCAACCTCCTAGGATACTGTTGAAAAAGTCGGAAAACTTGTATTGCGAGATGTCCGATTAAAGAAGAAACAGTTGAGAGAAATAATTGGAGTATCTTCTACAACCATTTTGAATATTCTTCATGACCAACTTGGCATTTCAAAGGTCAGCACAAGATGGGTGCCAAGAATGCTCATGCCACAGCCAAAAAAAAACAATGTGTCGAGTGTTTACGCACCTTTTACAATCTCCAGTAGAAAGGATAAAATTTTAGCCCAAATTGTTACGGATGGCGAAACTTGGGTTCATCATTATCAGCCTGAATAGAAGCAGGAGACCATGTAGTGGCGTAAAAAGATTGCCCCGTCCCCTAAGAAGTTCAAGATTTCACAATCAACTGGAAAAATTATGGCAACAGTTTTATAGGACAGAGAAGGTATCTTGCTCATTGACTTCAAAGATAAGTGTGTTTCTATAACGTACTACGCTGGTCTACTGGAGCAGCTTAAAGAAACACTGAAGGAGAAATGTGAGGGAAATTAGCGAAAGGTGTGCTGCTTTTGCAGGACAATGCACCTGCACACAAGAGCCATGGTTGCTCTTCACAATGGCAGTTTTCAAATATTGCAGCACTCACCTTACAACCCAGACTTGACCCCCTGCGACTATTATTTATTTTCAAAAATTAAAAAGGAACTTTGTGGAAAGAAATTTAACGATGATGAAAAGGTTAAGTCTTCAAGATAAAGAGAAAACATTTTTTTGAGGGTATAAATAAATTAATCGACAGACCTGAGAAACGTATTAGGGTTAAGGGAGAATAAACTGAAAATGAATAATAGCACTATGTTTTTTTGGTCTACCTTCCACCCCATTCCACTGACTTTTAACCTCACCTTGTACAAAATGTGAAAGTTTTTTTCGAAAGAATTATAATGGTTTTTTTAAAGTTCTGTTATTTCTTTCTGTCTTGTTGCATACAATTCTTATAATTTAATTTTAATACTAAAGAGAAAAGGTGAAATCACGTCTGTATCACTTGAAAAGTTATTGGTAAAAACATCTTACATTTTACTAAACAAAAGTGTAAAATTCAAGAGTATTATTTACTAAACTCGCTCCAAATGCATTTACCATCTTTTTGAGGTCTACTTTCTAAAAAATACCATAAAACAAAGTTTCACCCGGAACTATATAATATATCATAATATAAAATGCATTTTTACCCACCTTGCAACATGGAAAGGAACTCGAACCACATGTCGATTAGCGAATCGTCCTCAAGGAAGAGCAGTGCGACGCTACGGTGCGACAGCACATTATTGAAGTCGGAGACGAGTGGCCAATAGCAGTGCTCCTTCATTACTCGCTGGGCGCAATCAATCACATAGTGGAAATTCTTCGAAGGGTCTGCAATAGTTAATATAAGCTAGTATAGGAAAGATGTTTCAAATTAATGTTTAGTGAAGGAGACTAACATGTAATAGAAATAATGATGTAGGATGTTTCAAATTAATGTTTTGTGAAGGGGACTAACATGTAATAGAAATAATGATATAGGATGTTTCAAATTAATGTTTTGTGAAGGGGACTAACATGTAATAGAAATAATGATGTAGGATGTTTCAAATTAATGTTTTGTGAAGGGGACTAACATGTAATAGAAATAATGATGTAGGATGTTTCAAATTAATGTTTTGTGAAGGGGACTAACATGTAATAGAAATAATGATGTAGCATGTTTCAAATTAATGTTTTGTGAAGGGGACTAACATGTAATAGAAATAATGATGTAGCATGTTTCAAATTAATGTTTTGTGAAGGGGACTAACATGTAATAGAAATAATGATGTAGGATGTTTCAAATTAATGTTTTGTGAAGGGGACTAACATGTAATAGAAATAATGATGTAGGATGTTTCAAATTAATGTTTTGTGAAGGGGACTAACATGTAATAGAAATAATGATGTAGCATGTTTCAAATTAATGTTTTGTGAAGGGGACTAATATGTAATAGAAATAATGATGTAGCATGTTTCAAATTAATGTTTAGTGAAGGCGACTAACATGTAATAGAAATAATGATGTAGCATGTTTCAAATTAATGTCTTGTGAAGGGGACTAACATGTAATAGAAATAATGATGTAGCATGTTTCAAATTAATGTTTAGTGAAGGCGACTAACATGTAATAGAAATAATGATGTAGCATGTTTCAAATTAATGTTTAGTGAAGGCGACTAACATGTAATAGAAATAATGATGTAGCATGTTTCAAATTAATGTCTTGTGAAGGGGACTAACATGTAATAGAAATAATGATGTAGCATGTTTCAAATTAATGTTTAGTGAAGGCGACTAACATGTAATAGAAATAATGATGTAGCATGTTTCAAATTAATGTCTTGTGAAGGGGACTAACATGTAATAGAAATAATGATGTAGCATGTTTCAAATTAATGTTTAGTGAAGGCGACTAACATGTAATAGAAATAATGATGTAGCATGTTTCAAATTAATGTTTTGTGAAGGGGACTAACATGTAATAGAAATAATGATGTAGCATGTTTCAAATTAATGTTTAGTGAAGGCGACTAACATGTAATAGAAATAATGATGTAGCATGTTTCAAATTAATGTTTAGTGAAGGCGACTAACATGTAATAGAAATAATGATGTAGCATGTTTCAAATTAATGTTTTGTGAAGGGGACTAACATGTAATAGAAATAATGATGTAGCATGTTTCAAATTAATGTTTAGTGAAGGCGACTAACATGTAACAGAAATAATGATGTAGCATGTTTCAAATTAATGTTTTGTGAAGGGGACTAACATGTAATAGAAATAATGATGTAGCATGTTTCAAATTAATGTTTAGTGAAGGCGACTAACATGTAATAGAAATAATGATGTAGCATGTTTCAAATTAATGTTTAGTGAAGGCGACTAACATGTAATAGAAATAATGATGTAGCATGTTTCAAATTAATGTCTTGTGAAGGGGACTAACATGTAATAGAAATAATGATGTAGCATGTTTCAAATTAATGTTTAGTGAAGGCGACTAACATGTAATAGAAATAATGATGTAGGATGTTTCAAATTAATGTTTTATGATGGGGACTAACATGTAAAACAAATAATGATATATGATAAATGAAATATAACCATAAATTACTTTCGACTTTTCCTACTAGTAGAAAAGGATACGCACTCTTTCTTTATATAAGATTTCAGGTTGAACATATTCATTAAATGCATATACCTACTGTTTATATTATTACTGACATGGATGCAAATTTCTTATACAAGTTTACTATTTGTACTGAATAATGTATATATCTAGAGCAAATAGTTTTATTTTCCTCTTATTTAAGCTTGCAACTTTTACTGTGTAATGTATATTCTTATTTGAGCTTACAACTTGTATTTGTAATTGCAATACATTACACAACGTAATGTATGTATCTAGAGCAAATACTTTTATTTTCCTCTTGTTTGACTTTACAACTCTTACTGTGTATTGTATGTTCTTATTTGAGCTTACAACTTGTACAGTGTAATGTATGTATTTAGGGCAAATAGTTTTATTTTATGATAAAAATGGCTGTCTGTATGTGACATTGGTTTTCAGATACAGGTAAAATTTTTAAAAAAATGAAGTGTTTTTATGTATCCCACTATATTTACAAAATGCAACAGCTATCTGTCTATCTGTCCGCTGATAACTCAATGTCTGTTAGAAACATACCATTTATTTTTTGTAATAAATAAACCACAGAAAGTGAAGTGATATAGCACAAAAGTTTTTTTGTTTGTTTGTTCATACTAATTTCTGGAATCAGACATTCTTTTTGTATTAGAAACCCCATACTTTGAGGAATATATTATGAATGAAAGGGATAAAAATAAAGAAAGACATTGTAAAAGACAACTCTTCATCAGTTACAATTATAAAATTACATAGATATTTGTTACTAATAATATCTCACCGTGAAGAGTATTCTGAACGAGAATCTTCGACATCATAAGACGTAATGAAACCACCATGACGTGCAGCAGATGCAACTGCTGCACCATTCGCAGTGCTAGAGCCTCATTACTGAAGAGTTGCACGGACATGTGTACCACGCGGTTGGACAGCGTCTCCGGGTCAGAAGCCGCTTCCAGCACCAACGGAATGCGTGCGTAGTGCATCACGAAAGTGCGCGTCAGGTGCTCCTGTGAAATGATGCAAGAAAGAAGTATTAGTACAGCTTTAGATTTGCTAAGTATATCACTAATACCTGCATTTTGTTTTATTTGATTACATTCTCATTCTGCATTTAAATTCAGGTATACACACTGTGTTGTCAAATATAAAAGACGGGATGTGTGAGCCGGTGCGTCGTTGCGACGAAGAAACCACGAGCTGTTTCTCCATAATTCTAGTCTCTTGCGATGAACGTTTTCCCTCAAACGTTTTAATATGCTCATGTAATACTCCTTATTTACTGTCTGGCCTGGCAGAAGAAGTTTAGAATGGATCACACCCGACAATCAAAGAAAACGGTCAACAAAGCCTTGATTTTGGATCGACTCTGTCGTGGTTTTTTGGGTTTTGGCTTGTTTGAAAAGCGCTATTCCGATCATTGTTGGTTAGTTTTAATGTCATATACATAGATTCATGTCTCGACATGGTTGGATCCTCGTAGCTTACCATTAACATTTTCAACGTTTCAGCATATGATATTTGGTTAGAAACACAAAATTTCAGGCAAACTCTTTGCTTAACTAAATTCGACGTTGCGAAATTCGCAGAACACAACACACACTGAAAGGAGTTGAAAAGGTTGAATTATATACTAATGTAACAAATTACCTTGTAATCTTGATCTGGCAGCATGTTAAGTAAAAAGCAGACGACATTCTGCGGAAATTCATATTTGAACGTCCAAAATATAAATTCTTCCAGCAGTGTGTTGTGCTGGAGCTTCTTTCCTAACGCTGGAAGATGTCTATACCTGCAATAGATCAAGTAAATGATTTTTGAAAAAATTTACAAAGTCAATTTTGATACTATTATAAGTTTTAGATTCTGATGTACATAACTTGAGCCATATTAGAACACTTCATCTGGGAGCTATTTTAAGAAAATAACTGAAGTTAACAAAAAATATGCCGAAAATTAATTAAAAATTAGTAAAACTTTAGCTTATTGACTATTCCCAAATTTGCAGTTGCAGTGAATTTGTAGTAAACATTTAGGTTAATTAAAAACTAGCAGAAAACAAGTATAAAAAACTGATTAATGGTTATAGATTTAATTGTAGAGGAAGCGTGTATTTGTACAGTATAAAAATGAAGGAAAATCTTCAGTCCGTAATAGTATTACATGGGTAGATTGCAATACACCTATTTTTTTTTAAATCATATAAATTGTCAAAAATTGTCAGTCATTAACATAGAAATGCATCAACCTATATCGATAAACGTAAGAAATGTGGCAATACTGCATGTTTGCCCTTAGCGATCGATGGTAAATTAGACTTGGCTAACTATCCCTTTCATTTGAACAGTTTTACAAAAAAAAGGTAACAAAAAGAAAAGGATAGCAAAATTAAATTTCAAGGTCAATTTTGTTTACATTTCGTAAATCAAAATTATTTCTATTTGAAAATATTTAACATCCATTCGTGATTCACTCGATTATATAAGATTACAAAAAATAGTATTATTTTTAAGAAAAAAAAACTAATCGGAGTAACTATTAATACGATATTTATTCATTTGTTATTTAAATAAATTATTATTGGCTTCGTATTAATGATATTAATATTAATTTAATTGCAATTTTAAAGTAAATCTTTATGGATTATTTATTATTTAATATGGCATCCTCACACATTTCTTCAACCAATCAAAACGTTTGAATGTTTTTGAAGAGAAGTTACTATTATTAAGTTGACTACAACTAATAAGTTGACTTTTGTTCAATGCACCTCGTTGGTTTTTGTTAAATAATTTGTAATATCGAGTGAGTGGAATTACGAATATGTCATTTTTTAGTGCTAGTGAATTATCTACATTATATTAGTATATGCCGACTGCCATTATAATACTAGTGAAGACCTCAGAACGTACACCGAATGCTACCCGAACCGGTAACAACCCTCTAAAAGGTCAAGTTATTATCAATGCAATTATGAGAATAGACCCATCATTCCAGTGAAATCAGGTGGTACTTCTCTAACAATATCGATAAATATGGATGAAAATGTGTTAATTCATTTTAGAAGTGAGCCACATTCGATTACCAGACACTGTCATAGATAAATTAAGTCAAAATAATTGTAGTGGGTTGCGAAAGTGCATTGAAGTATGGGGAAGACACTTTGAACATAAAATTTAGGAAAGTGTAAATACATTCTATAACAATATATTTTGAATTTTAATTACTATGTATGCATATTTTCTAGTTTTTTCAAACGGATAAATGACATTTCATTTTGACACTTGACAGTTTACAATAGGCGTGCCACGTTAAATGTTAATTTACACATAATTGTGATATCATACGTTAAATGTTAATTTACACATAATTATGATTTCATACAAAGTTTAAACTTTAATTATTTTATAAACTAGGTGAATAATTTAAAAAATAAAATTTTTTGGGATTACAATGGGTTGAATTGGGGTAATTTCTTTCATAAATACTGTATACATACATACAAATCTTTATAGATCCTCTCATATAATAAAATGAGCATTATTAAAAATGATATCGAACATATTCTTGTACGTATACTTGTCTAAACGTTAAATTTTTCATTTCTTGCTAGATTGACCACTTTCCCACCCCTTCCGATATAAATACATATGATGACCATGATCATTTTCTAATCCCTTCCAATATGAATACATATTGCATCCAATATGAATGCTACAAATACACCTTTCTTTAATGGATAGATAAAAGTATTTCTTGATAATGACCATATTCATGATAGGACTTGAAAAAAAATTTTTAATGAATTTGTCGGGCTACTAAATGCAATTTTTATGGAAAATATTTTATTAAATTAATTTTTTTTATAAAATTAAAAGTGAGCAGTTTTTCTAACTACCCAAAACGATGTTTAGTACAAGTTCTGTCAACTAAATAAAGACAATATAAGTACAATATAGTGTACTTATTCTAAAATTTTATATATTTTAAGCTTTGTTTTTTAAAGAATGAAAGTATAATTAATCCAGCAGGAGTAATAATACTCGATGTGCTTACTCTTCAGGTGGGTCAGGAGTTGGAAACGACTGCAGGGCTTCCTCGTACATCTTTTTAGATTCGGCCATATAGCAGCCATATTCTGTCTCGGCAAAGGGTGGTTCAATGAGGTTGCGATACATCTGAAAGCATTAAATAACCATTGTTACCAGCAAGTTCATCATAATGAAAAGAAAAAATCGATATTTTTGCTTTCTCTTTCAAAAAAATGTTCACTAAAAATTATGTCAAAATGCTCTGAAATGATGAATTTATTGTTTGGAGTAGAAGCAAATAGGGAAATTGACTTTGAATGGTCACAAGGACAGTGTGCTTATTTTTTTTGAGGAATCTCAGGATGTAAAGTTTTGTCAAACTTTTCTTATGTAACTCCGAACAAACTGTTGGATGTTCTGTCAGTTAAAGTAACACTTGCAATGTGAATGTTTCGACACCCATTTTCATTTATATTGAAAATTATTATTTTAAAACTTTACTTACAGAAATTACGATATGTGATAATTTCATAAAACGAGTTACTATTTTGTTCAGAATTGAAGAAAAAAATTGCTGCACTTTAAAATACAACTTCTACGACTTCTAAGAAAATATCCAATTTTTTCCATTCAGATCAATAAAATTAAGTTTTATATGCTTTCCAACTTTCTTGGGTATAAACTCGTGAATATTGCTCATTTTGTAATAAAAATTTGTATCAATGTTACTACATTTGATGTAATAACATACCACAACCTTAAATATTAAACATAATCACAGAAAAATTCACAAAAATGGTATTTTCTGGGGAACTTTACAGTGATGTTGATATAACAATATACGTATGTTGCCAAATTAAGCACAGAGAATAAATGAATTGAAAGTAGAATATCACAATACAGGAGTATGGCATTGCAATATTACTGCCTGTCTTGCCTAAGTAAGAGTTAGCGTCGCTGTATATATAGTAATGTTAAATATTTATTAGCCACATAAATTCCTACATCACCGAAGCCAATATGGCTGCTGGCAAAAAAAGGACAAATTCATTATCTTTTTAACAGAAGCAGATACCGTTCCATTAATTCTCATTAAAAAATTGTTAAAAAACAATTATACATCCAAAAAATAGTAATAAAGAATCGTTAAAGCAAAAACAGGTTAGCGAGAATAAACAAAAAGACACAAGGTCATTGAGCATGAATCAGCGTAAGAATGAACCGGATATTCTCTGTATATCATGTTAAACTTCTACGAAATGAAGCGAATTTGCCAGTAAGTTCTTTTCATTAAATCGCATAAGAAATTTCACAGTTAAGAACAGAAAAATTTATCTTAAACTTAGTGGTCACTCAACATCATTACCTGAGGATTGATCAAAGCCTTCGTCATAGCTTTCCTCATGAGCTCACCCATGTTGTTGAACTCCATAAGCATTGAGATGTAGCCCTCGCAGTCTTTGATAGCTATCCGATAGGTATCTGAATTTACCACGACACCCCAGCTGTAATTATGAAAATAAATATTTATAGACTCGTTAGTTTCATTCGGCTTGAATTACTATTTTCTCATTACTGATTAATCTAATTAAAATTTATAAATATTATAATCAAATGAATTAGCTAGGTTTGTTGAAGTTTTCTTTAACAAGCATAACTTAAGGAAACTTCAACAAACAAGCATAAGTAATTGAATACCTAATTTGTTTTGTATAAACCTTTTGGTAGTAAAAATATTACCAAAATTTCAATTCTGAAGTATTGCCATCATATAAGACATTAATCATAATAATAATATATAATGCAACAATAATCATTAATCAAGGAATAAATAAGGTATCAAGAACAATGACAGGATAATAAAGGTGCCAAAAACAGACTGAAAAAATTGCCAACAAAAAATAAAGATTATAATATCATAAATCAACCAATAAATCATTAATCTTATAAATGAATTCAATTATGAAATTTAATAAATTTAAAATAGTGAGTCCAATTTACTTGACATTGAAAAAAAATTAAAACCTTTCATTAAAGATTGGTAATACTGTACACACTATGACTTTTCATAAGCTGTCATAGATATTGGTCAACAAAAAATAAGGATAATAATATCATAAATCAACCAATAAATTAAGTCATTAATCTTATAAGTGATTTTAATTTGAATTCAATTATTAAATTTAATAATTTTGAAATAGTGAGTCCAATTTACCTGCTGATATTAAAAAAATTAAAACCTTTAAATTAAAGGTTGGTAACAATGTACACACTATGACTTTTCATAAGCTGTCATAGATATTGGTCAACAAAAAATAAGGATAATAATATCATAAATCAACCAATAAATTAAGTCATTAATCTTATAAGTGATTTTAATTTGAATTCAATTATGAAATTTAATAAATTTAAAATAGTGAGCCCAATTTACCTGCTGACATTTAAAAAAAAATTAAAACCTGTCATTACAGGTTGGTAACAATGTACACACTATGACTTTTGATAAGCTGTCATAGATGTTGACCAACAGTATTGCCGCCATGGGTAAATTAAATTCAAATGCTCCTAAAACTATTTTCAGTTGTAAAAGTTTAAAATCCATTACTTGAGTAATAATGAAAATTTATTCTCTCTAACATTTTGGCACTTAGACTTTCCTTAGATCAAAATAACTTTCCCAAAATAATAATAAATAATAGTGAAATTACATAGAAATTATTACAACTTTCGTTTAATAGTTTCTAGGCAGATAAATACATTTGATGTTATCTATGATTCAAAATATTATATACTTCAAAAATTGTGAAGTCATCCAATTATGGGTGTTATCAACCTACATCCTTCGAATAATTTCACATAACTATGTGATACCTGGAATAAAGGAGGCTCACGTTAATCTCTAGACATAGTTGATGTCAGATTTAAAAAAGTAGAAAAATCAAAAAATTAAGTGAAAACAGAACAGCAAAAAAAACATTCTGTATTTTAACTCGGATTTAAACAAAAATTGGAATTATGTTGAGTTGAGAAATGGACTAAAAATAATCCCATCAAAAATCCAAATGTATTTTGATGCATTAATTAAAGTTTTGTATTTAATCTATAACATTTTATAATTCTATTAGTATACTTCTAAAGTTTTTATTTATTTTTACTACTTTTAGGTAGTTTTTCAAAACAAATTTTTCAGCAACAATGTGGTATGACGAACTATACCGATGCGAACTATACGTTGTTGATATATACGAACTATACATTGACCAATATGCAGCAATATTTTGCAAATATATATGGATAATTGAAAATTGTGATTTACAATGTAGAGTTAAAATAATTATGTCTTTTGTAGTTTAAACAATTTTAAATTTATTCTGATTTCAAGCAAAGTTCTTAATGAAAATTTCAATACTTCAGTGGAATTTTAGTTTCATAAAAAATTACTTCAAAAGTTATTTGAATTTTAAAGAATTAGCAGACAAACATTTGTCATTTTTTATAAGCGAGTAAAGAAATGTTCAGATCAACCCTATAATTATTAGTGGATAAAATTATAATTATAATTAAAAAAATGAATATTACTACATTAATTTTTTATCTCATAATTATGATCACCATTCCTTGCAGGTTTCTTTTCTAGATATATTTATAATAAGTTACTATTTTTATTTGTCACGTTAAATAACTTAATAAAGCATGAATAAAAGCCTTTAAAGTAGCAATAAAAACTGATATGGATACAGATTGAAAAGTTCTGAAAGAAGTATTGTTGGGGTTAGTTTAATCTCATGTTTCAAACTGTTGTGGGAGGCTGAGAGGGAGTATATGACACTTCACATATCAACTTTACTTAATTCTTCACATATCAACTTTACAGGAGGTGGTACAGTATTTAGACCTGTTTTGGTGTATGATTATCAGTTTCAGATTAATTAAGACATCATCAAGCATGGAATCCTAGTAGAGAGATTGTCGAAATAATAAAGATATTTTAGAAAAAATGATTGTGGAGGACTATGAATAATACTATACAGAGTAGAAATGGAGTGTTTTTTAATACAGGGTTCGTACCTTGGTTTGTACGGGTATCAATCAGAAACTAGTGGACAAACGTTGATGGGATTTTCAATATGATATATAGATAAAAGTAAATAAGCTATTAAATAAAGTATATTTGCTTCTTTATTTGTACTTGAAAAAATCAAGTAAAAATTGCCAGGTTTTTTATGTTGATGGCCCTTAGGTATCTAGAAAATTAACTGAGGTATGTTTTATGTTATTATTATATCATAATAAAGCAGATAGAAAAGTGGAGAAAAAATATTAGGACACCGATACGGTTAACCCACTGCGAAAAGATCTAGTCCATCGAACGGACCAGTCAGTACCGACAGTTCATTTTGTCAATTCGATGCTAGGCCAGGTCAATCGATGTCCAAATTAAATTAATTAACTACTTTAATGGCAATTAACCCAGTTGGCACCAGGGTTGTAGACCTGGACTGTTCCCAATATGTTAAGCATTGACCACGGTCAATAACAACTAGGCTAGTAAAGTAGTTTATGAGAACTATGCCGTGTGCAAAATATTAATAGTTTGACACTTTTTTAATAGTTGTGTATATCTATTGTCACAATAGTATTACGTGATAAAACCTGGTAAGTACCTTTGAAAATATTCTGCCCTAACAAAATATTAGATTGGCAATATTAATAGTAGTCTATATCTATTTCCACAACAGTATTATGTGATAAACCTTGGTAAGTTCACCTTTAAAAATATTCTGCTTTAACAAAATATTAGATTGGCAATATTAATAGTAGTATATATCTATTGCCACAATAGTATTACGTAATAAAGCCTGGTAAGTTCACCTTTAAAAATATTCTGCTTCAACAAAATATTAAAGATTGGCAATTAATAAACCCGCTTCTTTCCTGATAGAATATATTATAGATACTTCCAAAACATCTCTGGTACGTTATACGACGAGCGTAATGTTCGATCATCTCTTCAGTTAGCAGTTGAGCTTAGGCAAGCAAAGAACAAAAAAAAAATAGAAATTTCACAACAAAACTTATAGTACTCTTTCTGCATGAATTTTGTTTAGACCGAAAATTGAGTGAAGCAACACATAATATACGAAAAAGAAATGAAAGTTTAATTTTCAATAACAGCCAAGTGTCAGTTTCAAGGATTCAAAGACTTTTGTTCTTCGAATTCTACATTAAATTTAGAAAAAATTAAAAACCTTATTAAAACAGAGTTACGTTTAAACTTGCATAAACTGGCAAGATTACTCTCACACACTCATATTGTAATAGAAAAAGGGTTTCGTCCTTTGGAAAAAAAGTGGAAATATTCTTTATGGTCACCACATAAGCTGACGCTCATATGCTTACAGGTTTATTAGTTGACGGGTTTATTAATTGCCAAATTAATATATCAATCTAATTTAAACTTACATACTAATATCTTGCATCGTTGAAATATTGTTCCAAGAAATAATCAAAAGAGTAAAAAGTATGTGAGAAAATACAGGTTACTGAAGGAAGTATCTCAAAGTAAACTACCAATAAACCTAAAAACAGTAACAATGGAATAATGTTTAATACCGTGTACAACTTATGCTTGCCAAACCTGGTGACCTACAAAGAGAATACTCTACAAATATAAATATGTCAGAGAGCTATAGAAAGAGGCTATGTGGTTAAAGAAAGCTGGATCGTATAAAACACATTACCATAAGAAAAAAAACAAAAGCGAGGGATGCATTAAGAAAAATACTAAAATAAAAATGGAAATAGACTGGAGAAATACAAACGAATGATACATGTCTACAATACTAACTTACTGATACTACATAGATACAAAACGTAGACGAGGAATGCCCTACAGGAAGTAAAGCGAGAACATAGAGGAGATAGCTGGAAGAATGTGTAGTAGCACAGCGAGAGACCGAAAAAAGTGGAAGTATTTGGAGGAGGTTTTTATCGCAACAGCTCACCTTACACTTACAACTAACGATACTAATAAAACTGTTGTAAGTTTTAATAAAAGATTAAGAAATATATAAATTTATAAATAAATAAAAAAATAAAAACTAATATGTTTACGTAATTTTTTTTATGAAAACATGTATTAATGCTAGTTGCTTTATGGAATATTAAATTTGTTGCAAATCAAAGACACCACGTTACCTATGACTTTAGTTTACATTTTTACAATTTATGAAATTGTGAAATACATATATAATATTGAAAATGTACATCATACCTGTTTTCACGAAAGTGCTGCAGTAGTCTGAGGATGACGCGTGGCATCATTGCTTCCGCAACACACATCAGGTCACCTGGAGCCGATCCTCGTGGCTGCCCACAGTTGTTGCCGTGGTTGCTACAGAATCTACAATCAAAAATTATTTAAAGAGATTTATTACAGCCTCGGTGTGTAATGTTTCCAAGATTTGAGGAATGCAATGAATTACTTAAGAGAAACATGGTTGAAGTAGTAGAATGAAATTGTAGATATACACATGAAATTGTAGATATATACTACATTCACGAAAAATATAACTTTAAACATTCGCAACAATGATAGATTTAGCATAACTTCACAGTTCCAAGTCAATTAGGTGAATTATTCTAGATGTGCCCCTTAACAATATTATCACAAAACAATGATTTAGCCTAACTAATGTTTTAAAATCTATATTTTTTAATAGTTTTAATAAATTAAATACAATTAAATGAAACTACGTGATGTAGTATTATTTCTATTTTTTTAAATATCTTTACCACGACCTAGGTTTCGTTGTATTACAACATCTTCAGGTGGGATATTAGCAAAGATCTTCTTCTTTGCTAATATCTCTCTATCTTTGCTAACATCCCACCTGAAGATGTTGTAATACAACGAAACCTAGGTCGTGGTAAAGAAATTTAAAAAAGTAGAAATAATAATACGTCACCTAGTTTCATTTAATTGTGAATAATGAATTTGTACAAAATTAACGCCAAATATATTCAATACAAATTAAATATTCAGATGCATAGCAATACTGTTTATTGGTAATGTTCTAAGAAACTGCTCAACTTTTCTGGGGAAAAACTACTATATATGTTACGATACGTACAAGTAAACAATTTAGCAACAATTTATTAAGTAATTGCCAAGTTTTTAGATAAAAAACAAACACACCTTCATATTTATCCTTATCCTCGTTAATATTATATGACATGTACGGTGCAGATTACGTTACAAGCTAAGATAATATTACTTTAGATAATCTAAAGTAATATTATCTAGGAAAATAAAATAGTTTCTTAGGTAATAACTAAAAATATTCTATTCTTAATAAATGGCTTCAACCTCGGTCTGAATATTTATTTATTAGATGTGTGCATAAGTTACCAGCGTTTTTTTTATTAATAATGAAAATAATCGTTTTAAAAAATGCAATACAATCTTAACAATCAAAGTATTTTATGTTACCCTTTATTATTTTCGTTCGTAAACAAGTGATCTTTCCGAACGGCCGGTAAATGGCTTCAACCTTGGTCTGAATATTTATTTATTAGGTGTGTACTTAAGTTACCAGCATTTTTTATTAATAACAAAAATAAAAGTTTTAAAAAATGCAATACAATCGAAGTATTTTATCTTATTTTTTACTATTTTAGTTCGTAAACAAGTGATCTTTCTGACCGACCGACATTAGGAGATTACTCGACTCCATTCTTTTGATAAATTTGTTGTATTTGAATGGTGAAATATGTACTTAGTGGATAGAAATAGGTAGGGTGCATATTTAGTCATACGAAAATATTCGTACAGTAAATTGTTTTTGTGCTCTAAAAAGTTGTTTGTTTACAAAATTACAACAACATTTATGTTATTTTGGAGACATTAAACTACAAAACTTTGATATCAGGAAATCCTTGGCGTATTTGTGCCTAGAAAAAGTTGAGTCATGACGCAGATTTCAGTATGTTTTGACTATAGGTAATTTGGAACCACTTATCAATACCATCAATATCTGAAGATATTGCTATTATCCCTATGTAAGACTTTTTTAAACCTGAAATATTGGAGAGATGTGACTTTATCCAAAATAATAATGAATGTTTCAATTCTTTATTAAGACAACTAACGCCTGACGACTAACAATGCTTTTGTTTTTAAATAAAATTTGATTTACACTCTATATTCTTCAATAAAAATACACAGAGCCTCCTAGGCTACTGTGTACCAAGTATTCATGATAACTTAAACATTAATTTACTGATTGAAAAATATTTTTAAAAACATTTTTGTTTTTTATTTTACAAACATAAATTTGTTTACGCCCTTTTATGCAACAATTATGGGGCAAAAACCATACTCACAGCTTCGAAAGGTTGCCATTTCACCAGGAATGTAAAAAAATTGCTTCGCTTTGATAGCGGCAGTACTTTAAAAAAATACTCAAATTTTTTGATTCAAATAAACGGGGACCAAAATTTATGTCAAGTGGGCACGAGGATATATTTTCTCGAAGGAGCTTCAAGAGAAGTATTACCTACTAATAATTCATATTACTATGTTTTGATATATTGTGTTTTTTATAATAAAAATTGGTTAAACATTAGTTCATAGTATTACTAATCCAATTTACAATAACCTAATTTATGTTGTCGACTAAACAAATTTTAAAGAAAAACTTTTTTTGCTGTCATAGTGACTACCCTTAAGTTGTCAATGCAATTTTTTATAACATTAATGATTAGGAAGTGCTGGTCAGTAAGTGTGCACTGTAGTGACCTAAGCAGATGGTAACTTGAAGAAGCAGTACCAGATTAATATGCTGTATGCGGAAGAACTTCCAAGCTCGTGTTAAAAAAATGTTTGTTTTGTTGGCAAATTGACATGTCATACAACACTATGACCTATCTAGTTCCTTGGCCAATAAACTGTACAGCCTCCTCTTTTTTCTTGCACAAATAATGGGCAATTGATTGCTGTAACATTCGGTAATAATGGTTTCCCACCAGCAATTAAATTTTAATATTCATAATAAAGCACACTTTTCATCTCGCTTCAGTTTCGTAACAAATATCTTTTTTCAATGGGTACTCCTTATTGCAACTGATGGCAGACATAGATCTATTAATGATTTTTGACATTTAGAATTATCGTAGCAAACCCAAGTTTCATTTTTTCTTCCTATTTTGTACAGAAAAGCCTTCTTTTATAGTGAGCAAGAACACTTAGTGACACACTAATTGTTCAGACATTCCTCATATTGTGTTGTGTACAACAAAGCTATGTTGAATGTTTCTCTTGTCAGCAGCCATGTTTAACGAACTATAAACTCATTTTATCGAGATGCTATATGTCAATCTATGTGACTATCTAGTTTCCTTACTTTCTCTTCACAAATATCTTCACCGTGATATTCAAAGATGAAGCTGCAAACTTAAGCACACCACTAATATTATTTTGTTTGGTTTGTTATCAATTTCCAGCAGTTGCAAAGGCATCCTTACAA
This sequence comes from Druceiella hillmani, assembly GCA_039881145.1. Classification (NCBI taxonomy): domain Eukaryota; kingdom Metazoa; phylum Arthropoda; class Insecta; order Lepidoptera; family Hepialidae; genus Druceiella; species Druceiella hillmani. The sequence goes on along the minus strand of JAYKKI010000065.1, from coordinate 5,739,232 downwards.
CATTTCGTAAAACTGCTCTTTACAAATTAATTACTCGTTGTGACAAGAAATTATAAGTAGCATAACAGTTTTTATCATATAATCAAATGAGACTTGTATTTTTACTTGTAGGATTATGAAATTTCAGCCACATTCTTCATGACAACATAAACATATTGTATAAATCTCAGATCTTTTTATAAAAAAAGTTAAAGATACCATGAAAGCCATTTAAAAAAATATATTGACATTTGACATGACACTCAAATCTCATCGTAAGGCCTTTTTTATTGCGCGTTTTCAATGTTGTATATATTAATATGAATTAACAACTAGTCATTTTAGGTGAGCGAATTCAATATTCTTGTCGGTCGGTACGTATTTTTATTCACCAATTATAATTAATTTACTGATTATCAATTAACCTAAAAACAATATAATTGATTACCATAGTAATGTTGCTAGCAGGAAAGATCAAAATGTTTCCAGAAATTTCATGACCCTATGAAATTTAGCACCAATTTTCATACATTTATTTATAGTATACTAAGGTTTTTTTTTTTTCAAGTGAAGTAAAATAGGTATAATAAAAAAAATTAGGTCACTCACTATAATGTTGCATAAGGTTTATGTTAAATTTAATTTTTAACAATAATTCACAATTATAAATAAGGTTCCTAGTGGTGACATTAGATGATTTTTTGGTCTTCTTTCTTCCAATATCCTTTTTTTATATAAAAGTATACTGGGTACATAGCTTCTGTGATCAACTTCACCATAATATATACATGTGGATTTTTTATCATTTGAACCTAAATCATCTTTGTGGATAGACAACATTTTCCAACCATCAGTACGGGATTCAGATAAAAATATGTTATTACTTTTGAAACATCTTTTAAAGAACCATGAGATGCAGTTAGAAGAGATTCAGAGCAAAGTAAATGCTGTGATTCAGTTGGTATGAACGGTTTATTTTAAAAAAAATTAGTATTTTCTGTATATTATTTGCTGTCAAGCGAGGTCTAGTGAGGCATTAATAAATATTTTTTAAACAAAATGTTTGAAGACAAATTGTTTTTAAAACGACAGTAGGTGAACAAGTTAAGCACATCCATTTAAAAAATTTGCGTTCAAAAGTATTACTGTATTAATTTACAACTATAACTATCATAGTCTATTTAACATGCTCTCAATGGTTATATCGTTTTACACACATCATAGGCATTATTCACTTTTGACTTTCGGAAGTCTTTTTTAAACTGTCTTAAGTATTATTGGTCAGGAGTAAACTGGAGGTGGTCTATGCGAAAAGATTATAAACGACAATTGTTGTTCACAACTGTGTTCAGTTATTATAGCGCATATTCGTAACTACTATTTTTTATAGTTTTGCAACACTCCGTAGCCGCCCTGCAACATTGAAGTACCTTTGTGCTAAGAACATATTTCTCAAGGTATTTGATGCCGTAAAAAAAAATTAATACATAGAATTTACACTTTGACTCTCATCTATACATATTATATAAAATTAGTTGTTTGTGCCTATATACCACTCTGCAGCCAAAACTACATATCGCAGACGAATGGCATTTGTGCGTGGTTTTAGACTCAACCCTCCCATCGTGCACTATGGTTGTTGCTCGTCAAAAATTATAAGGGTGTGGAAGATATGGGGGTTGAAATTAGTCGACCTTGAAAATGTGTGACTTCCAATATAAAAGTTCCAGTTTTTTCTAGAAATTTGAAGAAATTTCCACAATTTTCTGGAACATTGTCGAATTCTCACACATTCATTGTCCTTATCCTTTTTTTTTAAATTAATAATATATTACAGTTTTAAGGTTGTACTTGAATAAAATTATTTAATATATATACACACACGCGCACACCCACACACATACAATGTATAAATAGTTTGTAACATTTTTTCGGTATAAAATAATTTAACACATGTTTTTTATACAAAAAAAAATGTATGAGTATGTGTGACTAAAAAAACCAGCGAAATGGGTATTTGCTGCTAATAGTCGGTATTTTGGTGCTATTTCTCCCAACTGCAAAATTTCCTGTAACTGAATAAGGTAAGGTACATTTTCCTGCACAGATCACTACATATATTGCACAGTAAGGTTTTTTTTTGCCTTCAAATATTTTCATGTTGCAATGATGAATATTCGGATGGGAAACGACCTGAACGCAATGAAACATACCCATCTTCCTTCATGACGGACTTGTCGCCGCAATCGCAGGCGCCGCCCGCCTGGCTGAGGAACATGTTGAAGTCGTGCGTGGAGTGGTCGCCGCGCCGGAAGCAGTCGCGGCAGATTGACATGCAGGGCGAGATGCCGCACGTGCGACACCTGTACGCCACCACGTGCGGTATCCACACCAGGCCGCATTTGTCGTGTTTGTCGTAGCTGCGTACTGCGAACAATTAAACAAAACGAACTCAGTATATATAATAAAAAATAATAAACCCGTCGAAATAAACTTGTCTATATATAAAAGACACTAAAATTTAATAAATTGTGAGTATTATAATATTATAATAAATATAAGCATATTAAAGCTAGATCATTAATGTAATTTTGATCCGAAATTTTGATTTTTCCTTGACTAAATTTTTTTTCTTTTTAGTGTTCCGTGACAGAACGGTAGAAAACAGTAATTGCAATGTCGCACACTGTCGTAATTATTTTCGTTAACACGTCAACGTGTATAGTTACACGTCAATCTTGTATTGAAGTTAAATAACATTTTTGTTTTGAATCGCTTAATTTTTTAATATAGGGTAATGGTATGACAAATTGGATACATATGGTTTTGAAATTATTTTAATACATCTTGCAAATGTACTGCATCCTTCCTCTTTACGACGAAATCGCATCGTCTATTTTTAGCCATTATTAAAGTTTAAACTTATTTCAGCAGAAACTGTCGTTCATTTGAGCGCAATTGCCTCTCCATACCCGGCATCAATTATAAAGACGTTTTGACATAAAAAACGGAAAATATTTATAGAATCACCTCAATGGTTATCCGCCCGTCTTTGTGTCTGTGTTGTTCGCGAAGAATCGACGTGGAAAGAGGACATTATATATAGTTTTATATAGAGCTATAAAGGTTGCATATAATTAACGCCGCTAAAATTATGCACGATTTCCAAGTTATGCAGTGGCTCAGTCTGTTGCTAACGTAGTAACATAACAGGGTATTTGCAACGTGTAGAAAAAAATATCTGGTTAATGTATGTCATAGTTGACTATGTCCAACTACAATAAATTCGATATAAATATTTTTTTCTTATTTATTGAAATAAAAATAACATTGTTTTAAACTTTACGGGCTAGCTAAATTATCGAAACTATTTCGATATTGAACACGATACGATACTGGTAATTCTATATTTGAATAAGGAGGACCGATGTAAATATCGATGTCGATAATAACTAAAATGCACCTTACAAAATGTATTTGCAACGCGTTTTACGAAAAAATCTGGTTATTTTTTTTAAGGAATAAACATAGCCTTCCAACGCAGTAGCCGCTAACGACCGAATGATGTCATAATGATGATGTCAAGCTTATAGGAAAACACTTAGTAATCAATTATGAATCAGATTCAAAAGATCGTTTTCATCAAGCAAAAAAGTTAAAACAAACACAAGCGCTATTTAAATAATTTCATTATGTTTTGGCTTCTGAAATTTATACTTCGCATTGTTTCTCAAGCTTGGAACAAATCCAACTATTTGGGAAGAATAGGTTGACGGAAGGCACGAAGTGAAATCATTTTTTCTATAAAAATAGCTTTACACTTGACAATGAATTGTTAGATTCGTGCAAATCTAAAATAATATAATTGATTATAGATATAGTAAAAAAAATATTTGTTTTTCTATTATCATGATGGAATACTTGCAAAAAGTCATGTTATGGACTCATTTGATAAACGAGAAAACAATTTTGGTCTAATTTTATATTTACAGATGCCCCTAGTGTGACGTAATGCCCCTAGAGTGTGCAACTCCAGGGGCATTACATCACACCAGGAGCATCTATAAATATAAAATTACCACCACGTTCGTGCGGTTAAGTGAGAACTGGCTAGTCAATGACTATTACATTTCACAGTTTTAACGGGACATGGTGCATTTCTGCCAGCTTATATATATTTGCCCTAAGAGATAGTCCAGCGTGATCCTCCGGTTTCGGAACGCTCATCTGGATCAAGGATAGTCATCGTGCCCACTGCAGTGGAATAGACGTGAATCATGTACCATTCCACTACAGTGAGCACGATGATACGCGTAGAGTTTTGTTGGAGACTACGCGTCCAAATGTTAGAGTAGAATCACTCAGATCTTTAGAACGTGTATCTTTAGTCACCGTGTCTTGGTTGAGACTGGACCTATCATTGAGTCATTTAGAACGTTCGCAAAATGGGTTCTCCAATAAATGGGGGTACCAAATGACTCATCACGAAGGAACAGTCTTTAGTCCAGTTGGGTGGAAACGCTCGATTGTATACTATTAGGGGACCTTCGAAGGTCTCTTCTTTTGTATGACGCGTCCCTGGAGTTGCCATGAGATAATCCGGGTGGAAGGTGAAAATAGTCTTAATGGAAAACGTACGTACACGATGCTGCGAGGAGATCTCCCAAGTTTCCCAAGATTTCCCAAGTCATCATTAAAAATATTTTGTTCGTTATTAAATACATTTTATTAAAAGGCTTTTTTCAAGTAATCCATAATGATAATATTAGTATCCACTCCATCAATTGTGTAATACATATATCATTTAGACCCAACGCAACGGTATTGTTGCGCGTAACATTTCAACGGTGATGTTACGCGCAAATGCGTCTGAAACGAGCGAACTATAATCGTGTTCATAACAACTTCCGAGTGCATTCATCGCACGCGAACTGCGATATAGCTTTTCCCAAGTCATCATTATCAACTTAATCGTCATATTGAGGAACTCACATAGGAACTATGTATTTCCTATTAACACTATTGTCTAAAAAAAGATATTAGCTTTACTGATGTCAAAATTGAGTTTTGTCTTAAAAAAATAACGTTCGTAGTTTTTTTTTTAAGTATGACTTATGAGTGAATCCATTCTTTGCCAAGTTTATTTATTTATTTATTTTTTATTTCGTACGTACCGTAAATTTATTATTACTAACGCAATCTATTCTAATTAACCACAACAAAGGAATGCTATTAGTTAATTTCGAGGTGGACTGTGTTATTATAATTTTGGTAAAAGAAAAGGTCTAAATTTTACTGACTGACTGATCTTCGCAATCTGTGGGAAAAACCAGGTCCTTCTTGAGCTAGATTTCTTATAACAACTGCTATCTGATTACAACACCTGGGACCAATGACTTAATATGCCTCCCGAAGTACGAAAGAGCTGATAAAAATATTGTTAAGATGTGTTACGAAGTTCCCCCATCCAATGAGCGGCCGGTGCCTACATTGCTTAATCTCATTGAAAGTAACAAGCACAACTCGGGTATAAGCACATCTACGCTGCTATTTTTGGTAGTCTACGAGAAAATCGACTATGAAATACATACGGATCACTGACCTCTATTGTACTAGTACACTGGATTGGCTACACATAAGGTCGTAATGAAGCAATTTGATTCTCGCCATTTTGGCGCTGATAGTGAGATTTCATAGTAGCGAGCGTCCGCGGAACTAAAGTTAGAGATGAGACAGTGTAACAAAATTAATCGATAAAACTTCAAAACGTTAAAGATATATATATAGGCTATTAAGTTTTCATCGATTTATTTATACAATTAACCTAATAACACACCAATAATCACTGTCGATACCTAATTTAAAAATATATGATACTCGTATATATAAAAAACGCAAGTAACATTGAATAAAAATTAATTGAATACAATTTTCCGTCTAAAAAAATTCCATAATTAACACCAGTAAATTATATAATTAACCTAATAACACGCCAATGATCACTATCGATACCTAACTGAAAGTTTTGTATAAGCAGGAATAAAATATATGATACTCGTATATATAAAAAACGCAAGTAACATTGAATAAAAAATAATTGAATACAATTTTCCGTCTAAAAAAATTCCATAATTAACACCAGTAAATTATATAATTAACCTAATAAGACGCCAATGATCACTATCGATACCTAACTGAAAGTTTTGTATAAGCAGGAATAAAATATATGATACTCGTATATATAAAAAACGCAAGTAACATTGAATAAAAATTAATTGAATACAATTTTCCGTCTCAAAAAATTCCGTAATTAACACCAGTAAATTATATAATTAACCTAATAACACGCCAATAATCACTGTCGATGCCTAACTGAAAGTTTTGTATAAGCAGGAATAAAATATATGATACTCGTATATATAAAAAACGCAAGTAACATTGAATAAAAATTAATTGAATACAATTTTCCGTCTCAAAAAATTCCATATTTAACCCCAGTAAATTATATAATTAACCTAATAACACGCCAATAATCACTGTCGATGCCTAACTGAAAGTTTTGTATAAGCAGGAATAAACTATATGATACTACTATAGATAAAACAGCAAGTTACATTGAATAAAAATTAATTGAATACAATTTTCCGTCTCAAAAAATTCCATATTTAACCCCAGTAAATTATATAATTAACCTAATAAGACGCCAATGATCACTGTCGATGCCTAACTGAAAGTTTTGTATAAGCAGGAATAAAATATATGATACTCGTATATATAAAAAACGCAAGTAACATTGAATAAAAATTAATTGAATACAATTTTCCGTCTCAAAAAATTCCGTAATTAACACCAGTAAATTATATAATTAACCTAATAACACGCCAATAATCACTGTCGATGCCTAATTTAAAAATATATGATACTCGTATATATAAAAAACGCAAGTAACATTGAATAAAAATTAATTGAATACAATTTTCCGTCTAAAAAAATTCCATAATTAACACCAGTAAATTATATAATTAACCTAATAACACGCCAATGATCACTATCGATACCTAACTGAAAGTTTTGTATAAGCAGGAATAAAATATATGATACTCGTATATATAAAAAACGCAAGTAACATTGAATAAAAAATAATTGAATACAATTTTCCGTCTAAAAAAATTCCATAATTAACACCAGTAAATTATGTAATTAACCTAATAAGACGCCAATGATCACTATCGATACCTAACTGAAAGTTTTGTATAAGCAGGAATAAAATATATGATACTCGTATATATAAAAAACGCAAGTAACATTGAATAAAAATTAATTGAATACAATTTTCCGTCTCAAAAAATTCCGTAATTAACACCAGTAAATTATATAATTAACCTAATAACACGCCAATAATCACTGTCGATGCCTAACTGAAAGTTTTGTATAAGCAGGAATAAAATATATGATACTCGTATATATAAAAAACGCAAGTAACATTGAATAAAAATTAATTGAATACAATTTTCCGTCTCAAAAAATTCCATATTTAACCCCAGTAAATTATATAATTAACCTAATAACACGCCAATAATCACTGTCGATGCCTAACTGAAAGTTTTGTATAAGCAGGAATAAACTATATGATACTACTATAGATAAAACAGCAAGTTACATTGAATAAAAATTAATTGAATACAATTTTCCGTCTCAAAAAATTCCATATTTAACCCCAGTAAATTATATAATTAACCTAATAAGACGCCAATGATCACTGTCGATGCCTAACTGAAAGTTTTGTATAAGCAGGAATAAAATATATGATACTCGTATATATAAAAAACGCAAGTAACATTGAATAAAAATTAATTGAATACAATTTTCCGTCTCAAAAAATTCCGTAATTAACACCAGTAAATTATATAATTAACCTAATAACACGCCAATAATCACTGTCGATGCCTAACTGAAAGTTTTGTATAAGCAGGAATAAAATATATGATACTCGTATATATAAAAAACGCAAGTAACATTGAATAAAAATTAATTGAATACAATTTTCCGTCTCAAAAAATTCCATATTTAACCCCAGTAAATTATATAATTAACCTAATAACACGCCAATAATCACTGTCGATGCCTAACTGAAAGTTTTGTATAAGCAGGAATAAACTATATGATACTACTATAGATAAAACAGCAAGTTACATTGAATCAAAATTAATTGAATACAATTTTCCGTCTCAAAAAATTCCATATTTAACACCAGTAAATTATATAATTAACCTAATAACACGCCAATAATCACTGTCGATGCCTAACTGAAAGTTTTGTATAAGCAAGAATAAACTATATGATACTACTATAGATAAAAACAGCAAGTTACATTGAATCAAAATTAATTGAATACAATTTTCCGTCTCAAAAAATTCCGTAATTAACACCAGTAAATGATATAATTAACCTAATAACACGCCAATAATCACTGTCGATACCAAATTGAAAATTTTGTATAAGCCGGAATAAAATATATGATATATAAAAAACGCAAGTAACATTGAACAAAAATTAATTGAATACAATTTTCCGTTTCAAAAATTTCCATAATTAACACCAGTAATATATAACTTAAAATTGTAGCTTTCAAACGGACATATAGATAATATATTTCATTATCATTTATTTTATAAATATATAAAAATGGCTATTAAAATTGTATGATATCAACTACAAGTGAAGAATGTACATTTCTTACTCCTACTATACCAAAGATTACCTAATTTGTTCTTGTAAATTAGGAAAGAGGGTTCTCGTTTTATATACAAGGTCCTTAAGTACTTTCGCAGTTAATATCGCGGGAAAGTTTAATTCTTATGGGAGGTTTACTCTTATTGTTTTTATAGGTTCAGTGGAATAATGACTCTACCAATAAATTTTCAGAAGGTATAGTTAAACCACCTCTCCGTTTTTGAACGAGTGCTTTACCATTGCTACGATGCAAATTGAAATCTTACGGTACAGGTTCGCATGCAGCTAAGCGATCGTCACACTTAATTTTATTTCGATCCGCTCGAATGATAAACCTTGCAATATATCCGACACACTTTTAAACACCTCGGTCGCGCTAGATTCCGATTTCGCCTAAAATAAGTGTAAAACTTCACCGAATTCATCTTAAAACGATGGTGATTCTATTTCTTCTAATGTTTTTATTTCACTTTAGAATAGCGACACCGAGAGGGAGTTGTAACTTTTTTTAATACAATTAAAAATCGTAAGTAAGCAATTTTTTTAAAAATTCCATTACACCCCTAAGATCAACAAAATAATAGAAAATATCGAAAGTGTTGATACAAAACAAAGTGATATTATCGAGTATCGATAGAAAGAATTGCAATGTGATATATCGATACAAAAGAAAATTTTGAGCATCTCTAATTAAATGTCAATATTCGTGGCGTCGCTTCAGATAAGCACAAAAATAGCTGTCATTTTATATGGTATAGCCAGTCTAACCTACTAGTATAATGTATACCATGGAGACGAACAATGAAACAAGTGACTTGCACTTTTTAGTCTTCCATAGTCAAACATGGAACCCTTATAATTTCTTCACGTCCGTGAAAGTGTCCTTCCGTCTGTCACATACTCGTAGTTTGTATAGTTTTAGACTTATGTATATGAAATTTGTAAGCACATACTTTGCATAAAGATTTTGATTAAATGTAGACTTTTTTATTTTTTAAGGTACACTTCACCTTTTTAAGAACTGAGATGGAAAAAGTTTTTAAGCGTACCCCATTGTGTGGATATCATTAAAAAGGTTTTTTGAAACTGAAGATAAGGTTATATTTATCACTTTTAATTTGTTTACCCCCCTTTTTGAATTATTAAGCTTAAAAATCGTTTACAATATGCCCCTACGCCCTATTTCCGAACAAGACTATGTATAGAACTGCAAAAAATCCGAAAATAAGGTTTGATGAATGAAATTCTTTAGACTAACCCACCTTAATTAGTTTTGGAACTATAAAAAAAACTCTTAAGTACGCGGAAGTAACGCAGATGGAAATTACAGGACAGCTGAGTTTGTTGTGTTTTGCCATATTTCATTTCCAAAAAGTACTGAATAGGAATAGCAATATCAGGTCTATCTGTCTGTTTGGCTGTCTGGTTTGTTAGAATCTTTATTCATAACGACATAAGAATTTATAAATTGTGTATATGTAATATATACATACACACACATACGTGTGTGTGTGTGTGTATAAATAAAAAAAAAAAAGAAGAAAATATATATATCAACATTTTGACAAATTTATACATGATCCGACACGTTTATGGCAGGTTTTTAGTTTGGAAACTTATAATAAATCCGTTATCGACATATCGACTATACACCCACGGTACTCGTTTCGTCATCTTCAAACTTTTTCGTTGAATAATGAAGCTAAGAAGTTATTGTTACGTCACAGCAGCTTCTTCGACCCTTGTTTCGTTCAACAGCATGAAACTGAATCTTGCGTGTAATTTCTCAGCGCGACATGTCTTCGTCTTCACTGCGACTGCTTATGCGCCATCTTCAGGTCGTATCACCACTTGACATCCAGCAACACATAAGGTTCGGTCTATTGAAACGGTATATTTACGACTGCGTATTATACTGTATATTAAAGACAGCCTTAAGCGACGACGCTTGATGACACGGTTCAAAAAGGCCGCATATTTTACGACGCGATTCATAGCCGAACCATGAATAGCATATTCAATAAATATTTATGGTGAAAGATAATGTCGCGATAAAGGTTTATGACCTTTCGTCAAAGGTTGATTATCCCCGCCTAGGTGGGATATCTGAATGCAAATGAATTTTTGAAATTATTTTTCAGTTTTCGGGTTATACTTCAGTAGAAGTAAGTGGAAGACACGAGACGGGGACATAGGGATCGTCTGCTATTTTACAGGACACATTTACATACTCATCTCAGCGTAGCCTAAATAATTATTATATAATCTTTCTCGAAGTGGAAAATACGAGATGAGCTCATTCGGAACTAAATTTACCATCGCGCGCTATGTTTAATTAGTGATAACTCAGCAATGCATTGATCGATTCGAGCGGGAGTGGTCGCGTTTGACAAAGTTCACGACGTTATAATAGTTAAGTTGTAGAATTTAAAAAGTGTTCTTTTTTGCAAAAAATGTACGACTACTCTACTAATGTACAAAACTTGCGTGCAAGAGCTCGGGTAACAAGAGAGAGACAGAGATCCGGCCCTCAATGATGCTCTTTGATCTCGGGAACGTGTTAGACTTTCTTATATTATACACTCTCTAGTACGTTCAAGACGTTTCACGTACTCCAATGTGGCTGCGTCCCTGATAAAGCCTATCCCTTTTTTTAATTCAATTTATAGTGTATCGCTTGAAAGGCCTGGTTATAAGGGTCTCAAAAATGTATTTTTTATAATTTTAGATCTTATATAATACTCAGATTTACTGAAAAATACTAGTATGTTCCTACCCCTATTTCTGAGACAACTAAACCTAAAATTATGAACAAAAACAAGGGTTTTTAGAAGTCTACGCAAACATAATAACTTGCGCATATCTCAATATATAACATTAAAAAATATTTATATGGAAATTTTAGGGGGGGGGGGGTGCAAATTTACTAATGGATAATTTTTTTAAATTCCATACACAGTATGGGTATTATTTGAAAAGGCTAATAACAGGAACGTCAAAAATATTAGGTAGTATATTTTCAGGAATATACTGAAAAAAGATAGGGCGCATATATTTTTTCATTTCATCCCTTTATTTCAGGAACTACTCAACCTGAAATTATGACAAAAAGACGGTTTTAAAATCCCATGCAAAAGTAGTAGGGAAAACTACAGCGATAATTTTATGTCCTAATTTTTAAATATGTTTACGCTTGAGAAAGATATAGCAGGCAATATATTTACGTAGCTATGGTATTAGTGCTATTAGTGCCTAAATGTGTACGAAACCCTCATAGTGCGAATTCTACTTCATGGTTTTTATTATGCAATTTAATTATTTAGCTTCTGTAGCTGATACCTGTATTAATCCTCTGGTAAGTTATATGTGGTATAACTTGTCAGGTATGGCTGCCGAAACATATCCTACTGGGGAGGGTGTAAAAATGGCGGTGGGTGAAAATAACAAGTATTTATTATATAAAATAAAATATGTTCACAACAAGAAAATATTGTTAAATTAAACAAAAAAAAACAACAGCCTAACTACGTCGATATTAAATTTTAGAAAGTAGTTCGAAACAAATTATGTCACCAATGTTCCAACTCTATAATTTTTATCTGTACGTTTAAAAAGATTTTCTGAATTTGTTTTTAAACGCATTTCTTTAATTTTCTCCATCATAAAGAAGTTATTTAAATTAAATTTTTGGTATTATTATTTAATATTTTCATATAAGACGTTTTAATTTTGGAGAGATCTTTCAAACTTCTTTCGTTTTCGTATTAAGTCATAGTTGGACAGTGGATTTATTACGGAATGTTAGTTGATAATGTAAGATTGGAAGTCCGATTATTTTTAATTTGAATTTTACCGAATAACCGTAAGTCAAGTTCTTTGTAATGTTGCTTGGCGAATTTAAGTTTTTTTTTATTAAATATGGTATTTACTTATACAACATATGATATATATTTTATACCTGCTCTTCAAGAGTTTTAATTTCATTTTCGAATTCGAAATGTCGAAATTTGAAATTCAAATTCGAATATGTCGTCAAGATGGACGATATTTTCGAATTAACGAACTAACGATACCTTAATTATCCTATATTCGGCTGTGGAGAGCAACATACAGAAACACCTACCTGCATTCTGTGACCAATCATTTGTTATATTTTTAACTAAACACTTAATATGTACAACTAAATGAAACAAAGATCTTTGCTAATAGCCCACTTAAAGATGTCATACAATGAAATCTAGATCGTGGTAAAGAACTTAAAGAAAGTAGAAATAATACTACATCACGTAGTTTCATTTAGTTGTGAATAATGAATTTCTACAAAATTAACGCCAAATATATTTAATACTTAATATGTAAATAAGACAAGAAATTTTCACACAGTAAACCTAAAAACACACAAAAAAAAGCAAAAAAAATTATAAATGGCGAGAAAAATAGTCGTTTGTTAGCAGCAAAAGCGGTTTTTATTTAAATTGTTTATTTTAAAAGTAAACAATAAAAAAAGAGAGAATAAAAAAAAGCTTTTACCAAAGTGCACTTATCCCAAAATTTGCCATATAATTTACCTATTTACGTAATAAGATTGATAACGCAAATTTGACGCAAATAACTAATTTAATATTACATTCAGAATACAGAAGTTTTACTTCCTACTCACAGCGCCACGACCAATACGTTCTATTTATTTCTCTAAGCAGTGAAATAAAATGGAAACCAAGCTGGCCAAATTTTGCAATTATTTTTAACTAGCGTGACCCGTGCGAAGTCTTCGCATTATTTATTCCATTATGAAGCTCAGATGACAGATCAAACAAATATTTTACTAAAATTGACATATAGAGGCGCAAGTATCAAAAGCATTGAGCTAAAGCGCCACTTTATTTATATGTGAGTGGATTTGAAATTAAACAAAAATTTTACCGACCGTCAATCATATTGACGTTGAGCCGTTAGATGGCAGCATTGCTGTTTTGTGTATATAATTTTAATAATTAATTAATTTGCAAAAACAATAGCAATAATAAATTTTTTAGTTGTGGATGCCGGTAGAGCAAGCAATTATCTATAAAATGATATATAATTTATGTGGATTAGTTGTGAGGTTTTTTCTAAAAAGGGAGTGTAACATCTTAACCTTAGCGTATTAATATATATGAATGATGATAACATCTTAAGTTGCAAAAACTGCCTATAAGATTTCGCAACTACACAGTTACTTATTGAAAGAAAAAAAAACATTTGTGTCTAAGCAACGTAAAGTTTATCCGTCGTCCGTGATGACACGCTATTAATCCTTTGCAGCACGAGTTAGTAATGAAAAAAAATATTTCCTGAAACATAACCCTTCATTACCATTCTTTTCAATTAAAGAGTCATGTAAAATTTACATTTTTTTTTAAATATGAAAAAATCTACCGTAAAATTAATAATTTTCAGATTCGCAATTTTGGCACGGATGTGACGATTTGTACCTTAAGATTTAGTGACATAATATAAAATGTGAATAAAATGGAAAAAGTTATAACAAATAATACGTTAAGAGAAATTAACTTTTGTAACACACGTAAATAGTATATGAGCATATACCACAATTTGCGTGGATTCATAGATGCAAGACGCAATCTTTATGGTTAAGAAATGTGATTTCATTGTTTTGATGGAATGAATGAATAGCTTGTGAAAAGTACAAATGACAAAGCTACAGAGTATTATCTACTTATTTACACATACGGCTTATTTATTTTTGTTGAAGCGATCTCATCACGATAAGTGACTGGGACAAATCGATGGTACGGTAGATATTAAAGATGTTATGTAAATTAATGAAGTATTACAAAAAAACAATGTAAACACAATAAAAACAAAAAAATTCAAACACAAAATTAAATAATTTCTCTAATTAGACATGAATTCAGAAATGAATAAAAGTGACACAGCTCGCTTGACGTTAAAAGTTTCGTATAGCACAGTTTAAGCCTTTGAATGCATGACTTTTTATTTTTACAGAAAAAATACTTTATTGTTTTTAATATACAAATGTAGGAAATTTTGTGCATCAAACTGAGTTTATTTAAAGTGTGTTTCTGTAAATAAATGTAAATATTTTTTTGAGTTCAATCGCAAAAAAAAAATGCCCGTGTACAGCACTTAACGGGTATTTGACCTTCAGGTCTTATGATTTAACCCAGTCTGGGAAAAATCCGCCACTTCAAGTCGTCAGCCAGCGAAGAGGCGGCAAAAACCCAGACTCTTGCTTGGCACAAAGGGCGGCACCGAGTCCGCCCGCCCAACCACAGCCTAGTTAGGCCCGGCCTAAGGCCCTAAAAACAAATGACATTTCGAGTGGAGTATGTTCTTATATGTAGTTTCCCAACATTTCAGTTTGATGCACAGAAACACCATTACAGACCCGTTTTTGTTACCTCTGTATATGTGTTTAGAGTGTGTAAAAAATAACATGTTTATTATTCATACAGGTGATTCCGTTTTTTAAACTGAGTGTATTTAAAACGTATTTCTGTAAAAAAGTTAATTTTTTTTATGTAATCGCAAGTGTGACGTTTTTTTCAGAAACAGTTGTGAATGTGAAGAGAGAATAACTCCTTAACATTTTCTACTTAGTTCAGTGCAAAGAATTATCTGTATGAATAAGAGAAACGTTCATTGTTACTCCTGTGTGTGTATGTGTATGTATGTATGTATGTATGTATGTATGTATATATATATATATATATATATATATATATATATATATATATACACACACACACACACAATAACTTGACAGTGATTTTTTTCCGGAATGGTCGAGAATTCGCAAATAATTCCTAAACATTAGCTACTCAGTTCAATCACCTGTATGACACGTCCTTTTATTACGTGACAGACATGTTCTTTGTTACCCTGTATAAATTATAATTTGAAAATTTCTGACAAATAAGCAACAAATAACAGAAGAATTCTTCGTTATCCTGTGCAAATTATATTTTGAAAATGTCTGACAAATAAGCAATAAATAACAGACACGTTCTTTGTTATCCTGTATAAATTATAATTTGAAAATGTCTGACAAATAAGCAACAAATAACAGAGTAATTCTTTGTTATCCTGTGTAAATTATATTTTGAAAATGTCTGACAAATAAGCAACAAATAACAGACACGTTCTTTGTTATCCTGTATAAATTATAATTTGAAAATGTCTGACAAATAAGCAACAAATAACAGAGGAATTCTTTGTTATCCTGTGTAAATTATATTTTGAAAATGTCTGACAAATAAGCAACAAATAACAGACACGTTCTTTGTTATCCTTTATAAATTATAATTTGAAAATGTCTGACAAATAAGCAACAAATAACAGAGGAATTCTTTGTTATCCTGTGCAAATTATATTTTGAAAATGTCTGTCAAATAAGCAACAAATAACAAACACGTTCTTTGTTATCCTGTATAAATTATAATTTGAAAATGTCTGACAAATAAGCAACAAATAACAGAGGAATTCTTTGTTATCCTGTGTAAATTATATTTTGAAAATGTCTGACAAATAAGCAACAAATAACAGACACGTTCTTTGTTATCTTGTATAAATTATAATTTGAAAATGTCTGACAAATAAGCAACAAATAACAGAGGAATTCTTTGTTATCCTGTGCAAATTATATTTTGAAAATTTCTGACAAATAAGCAACAAATAACAGACACGTTCTTTGTTATCTTGTATAAATTATAATTTGAAAATGTCTGACAAATAAGCAACAAATAACAGAATCGGTCTTTGTTACCCTGTATAAATTATAATTTGAAAATGTCTGACAAATAACAGACACGTTCTTTGTTACCCTGTATAAATTATAATTTGAAAATTTCTGAAAAATAAGAAACAAATAACAGAGACGTTCTTTGTTACCTTGTATAAATTATAATTAGAAAATTTCTGACAAATAAGCAACAAATAACAGACACGTGCTTTGTTACCCTGTATAAATTATAATTAGACAATTTCTGACAAATAAGCAACAAATAACAGACACGTGCTTTGTTACCCTGTATAAATTATAATTAGAAAATTTCTGACAAATAACATATAAATAATGCTTTGTTACCCTGTATAAATTATAATTTAAACATTTCTGACTGACTAGAAGCAAATAAAAAGCAACACAACAGCTGTTCGATGTAAAAAGTTACGTATAAACCCGGTTTAACCTTTGAATGCAAGCCTTTTTATTTTTATTGAAAAAAATATTTGATTGCATATTTGTTATTTCTGTTTAAATATCTGTATATTTTTATTACAAAAAGAAGTTACGTTATAGATCGACAATAATCGCCTTACTATAATTCAACGTAACTTTGTATTTTTTATATTTTATTTTCTGGCTCTGAGCCTATACCACTATATAAATACCACGATATACCACTATATAAATATCAGAAGTTGTATATTAACGAGGAGGCGACTGAAACGGTCTGTTTTTCTTACTATTGAAGGCGTCCAGTGGTTAGAAAGAAAATAAAAAAAACTTTATCCGACAAATGTACAATATCGGTATACGAAAACAAACTTGTAAAACATGTTTGATCAAAATCCACGCGTTATCTTTACATAATTGTATACCTTAAATTAATTCATCAAGTTTTAAACTTTACAACACCATAACGTCTCGCCTTCGTCCCTATCGGCCATACAAGTGCGTATGTTATACCGAATCAATCCCTGAGGATATAACATTAAGGTAAAGGAGGATCTAGCATAAAGTATCGTTTTCGAAGCAATTTCAGCGAGTAACCGGTAAAATACGCAATTTTTTAAACACACATTGCATATTTTACCGGTTATTTTGTAAAATACGCAATTTTTTAAACACACATTGCATATTTTACCGGTTATTTTGTAAAATACGCAATTTTTTAAACACACATTGCGTATTTTACCGGTTATTTTGTAAAATACGCAATTTTTTAAACACACATTGCGTATTTTACCGGTCATTTTGTAAAATACGCAATTTTTTAAACACACATTGCGTATTTTACCGGTTATTTTGTAAAATACGCAATTTTTCTCACAACATTATGTAAACAATGTATGAATCGTTATTTGTATACGACAAATCCTGATGATACATATATACTCACATATATATGAGTAGTACTATTAATTAAAATTTAGTCATCGCCGTAAAAATTTAAAATTAAAATTTAAAACACAAAAATAGTTGGCATGAATTAAAGTTCACACCCTATTTTTTTGTTGTTGAATAAACAATTGTTAAGAAACATTTAAAAATAAAAAGGACAACACTAAGAAATGGTGTTTTTGTAGAAACTTGTTAAGACAAATTAAACTATTGGGTAAATTCATTGTCAAAACCAACACTTCTATTCTGATAGTTGCCCAAAAGCATAGAAAAGAATCCCAAAATCGGTCAAGAGATCTCGGACATACGTACAAGACTAATGAACGGAGGCATATGTCATTTACCGAAACAAATTTAAAGCAGAATAAATTTATTAAAAAATTAAAAATGGGGTCATTTTCAGGAAAATCTCAGCTTTCCAAAATGCTATATTAAAAGTTGATTACTAATGAAATTATACGAGTTATAATTACCTATATCGTCAACAGTTGACGCGCTAGTTGATAATAAAACGCACACCCACGAGAGTGTGCAACAGAAACGAGAAACACTTTGAAAAATATGAAACTAATTATATTTTGTCCAACTTAACTCGTCGGTGTCGTAAACACATTTATTTATTTTTTTTTAAATTAATGATTCTTAAAAATATATTTGTTTAAATAAGCGCCTGTGAAAGATATAGCAGGCAATGTATTTTCGTTCTAAAAAATGAAATTTTTGTAGTTTAACATGAATGTGTATGGAATCCTCGTAGTGCCAGTTCCACTCGCACTTGACAGGTTTTATCTATATATAACTTTAAAATAACTACTTATATATACGATATAACGGTATATAACGATGATAGGACATAATGGATCTATTTTTTTATTAATTAGTCCATTAACAAAAAATGATTTAATTAGATCGGATGTTCGTCTTACATCAAATTTGAGTGCTGAACAAAAGATGGAAATGTTTACATTGTTTTATAAAAGTAAATAAAATTTAAAATAAAACCAAGAAAGTAAAAGAAAGATCGCGATATCTCAAAAAATTGCAAAGTTAAAGGAGCTTATAGTTGCGTTTTGTGAAAATAACTTTGTTCGGTCACCTTTGTGAAATACAGCAGCATCTGAAATGCAGCAGTAGTAACGTTCTAGATTTCACTTATTTAGTTACTGTCTGAATTTCGAAATGATTGTGTTTTTATCCGAGTTCCAAACTGATTGTGATTCCTTCCGAGTTCCGAAGTTATTGTGTTTCTTTTCGAGTTTCGAACTTATTGTGTTTCTTTTCGAATTTCGAACTAATTGTGTTCCTTTCCGACTTTGGAACTGATTGCGTTTGTTTCTGAGTTTCAAACTGATTGGGTTTCTTTCTGAGTTTCGACCTGACTCTCTGATTATGAGTTTTTGGAACTGATTGGGTTTCTTTACGAGTTTCTTCGAACTGATTGTATTTCTTTCCGAGATTCGAACTAATTGTGTTTGTTTCTTTGTTTCGAACTGATAAGTTTTCTTTTTGAGTTTCGAAGTAATTTTGTTTGGTTCTGAGTTTCAAACTTATTGCGGTTATTCCTAGTTTCGAACTGGTTGTATTTCTTTTTGAGTTTCGAACGTGTTATGTATCTTTCTGAATTTATAACTGATCATGTTTCTTTCTGAGTTTCGAACTGATTATACTTTTATCCGGGTTTCGAACTGATTGTGTTTCTTTCTGAATTTAGAACTGATTATGTTTCTTTCCGTGTTTCGAACTGATTGTGTTCCTTTCCGAGCTTCAACTGATTGTGTTTCTTTCCGAATTTCGAATTGATTGTTTTGCTTTCTAAGTTTCGAACTGATAGTGTGTGTTATTTTTTGAATTTCGAACCAATTTAGGTTTTTTTTCGAATCTCGAACTAACACTTGGAAAATTTCGTGGCATGGACTATGGACGGAAAATGAACATTTTTGTTCTAATATTGGCAAATTAGTGACGTTTTCATCTTTAAGTTTATATCGCTGAAATGTTTTAATATTAATGAGCTATTTCGTTATTGTTACTTTCTATTCTACAGCATCAGGCGGTACTTATTCATTTTTAAAACTGTTCGCTTTAATAAATTTTATATTACTTTTCACTTACTCAAACTTCTCTTAAAAAGCCATATTAAAATGCCATTATAGACGACAATCTCCGCTTTTTTCATTTTCGTCTGAAATCAATGCACAACGTTAAAGTTTAAACCTGAATTTTACAGTTCACTTTATTCATTCTTGGCCGCAATGAAAACAAATATCGATAAATTATCACTGTTTCGAACATCCCTATTCACAGATATCATTACCGATACTTTATTATGTCATTTATTTTGTGTCCATATTAAATATCGAAAAGCTAAAAATAGTATATAATATTAATAAAACTTATGATACAATACCTTACATGAACATATTGTTCACAGGTACTCATATTTTTACTATATAAATATTTGTAAATTTAACTTTTTATTAATTTATATTACACCACTATTACTATCTACGTAAGACGTATTTACATAGAAAGTTATATGTCTTCACTAACATAGAACTAATTCACAAAAAAGTTCATTCGGTATGAATACATATATTAACACTTTCATGCAAAATATCACTTCGCTATTACAAAACCCGTCTCCCATTCCAAGGAAAAAACCCACTACAAAAAATTTAAAACATGTGTAGCACGCACTGAGAAATACTAATGAATGCGCACTATACAGTCGTTGCGTATAGGGACAGAAAACTTAACGATACGTTTCAGCATTGAGTACTTTTTTTCAATACCGATACTTTTATACTCGATATTTGTTATATACTATATTTTTACTCTCATATGTGCTTTACAGCAGATATCGTATCGAAATTCTGTCTTAATACAATACTCCGAAAACGACTTTTGAATAATATTTTGAATATAAATAGCGGTAGTAAAATACTACAAGTATTTCTTTTACACATTTGAGTACTTTTTTAATTTACACGAGTAATTTAGAGCAGATATGATATTTCGAAATTCTGTCTTTCATATGATAATCCAAAAACTACTTTTGAATTACAGTTGAAAGGTTACAATACAATACTAGCAAAGCATTATTTTTACGCATATGCGTACTTTTTTAATATTATGAGTACTTTACAGCCGATATCGTCTCGAAATACTGTTTTAATACAATAACCCAAAAACTACATTTGAATTACGACTAAATGGTGACAATAAAATACTACCAAGTACTGTTTTAGTCATATGAGTACTTTTTTATTTACATGAGTACTTTACAGCAGATATCGTCTCTAAATTCTGTCTTTCATATAATAACCCAAAAACTTCTTTTGAATTACACTTGAATGGTGGCAATACAATACGACCAAAGTATTATTTTTACACATATATGTATTTTTTTACCGATACCGAGTCCTTTTTTTATATGAGTGCAGCAGATATCGTTTCCAAATTCTGTCTTTAATATAATAACCCAAAAGCTTTTGAATTACAACTAAATTATGTAAATACAATACTATCAAAGTATTGTCATATTGGCGTCGCTTCATAATATTTGTAATTTTCGAAAAGACCTCAGTCGAACGATTGAGCAATATATTATTTTTAGTAAGTACGGTGGGAAATCTTGAAAAATTAATTGTATTTTTGTCCCATCTCCAGATGAACGGTAAACAATTTTTTGGACACATCAAAATATAAGTCGTACATAAAAAAAAAAGAACAACTGTCGAGAAAGTAACTGTCCTAAGGATCTTTATTACCAACACTTACACTTCATTTCAATCCAAAAGGAGAATGTTTGTAAACAAAGCGAAATGACAGCTTAGGTATCCTAAACCTTTTTCTTGTATTAATAATATATATGGATTTGTTTGGATTTAAGAAATGTAATTTTGTTATTGTTATACATTTACTCTGTATAAATAATGTTTAGTTTATTTTAATGACAATGAATGGTATACACATTTACATTGTACAATATGCTTTCAAAGTGCGTATAAACAATGCCGTAGGTACATAGCCATGATAATTAAAATAGCAACTGACTTATTGCAAATATTTCACTCCAACACATTATAGAGTAAATGATGCGTAATGAAAAGTATATATGGATACAGACTTCGTGTGTGTCGGAATATTGAATATTTTTGTAAAATGTTTTATACCTCTGAGTTTTGTTTGATTGACAGCTAGGGTTGGCCACTTTTCTCCTCTAAATTTTACAGTTCATATTAGTAAATATACCATGTAATACTGATATTTACAATATTTCTTAGCACGACAATTTATTAAGTTAATATATGATTATAGTACATAGTTCAATAATATTGTTGATGAAATATAATTTTTTTTTTGAAATGATCGTCCACTGTATCAACCATATTTGTATACATATATGTTGTTAGTCAACGATATATATCCAGAAATAGATGTCAGTCAAAGAAAGACGCTATTCGTTTGTTATAAAGGAATACATTGTTGTTGAAATAAAACGTAAAACACGCCCTTTTTGTAATTGAGTTAAAAAAAATATTACACATAACTGTTCTTAACACACTCAATACTAGCCCGGAGTACGGTGTTTACCCGTGGTGTCGATGTCTTCGCAGCTGTCCGCGGATTATTCCCCGAGCGGTGCTGAACTATGTGCGCAAGTATCGTGTGTATACGAAAAATATGACAAATAATTATGAATACTATTTCCAATTTTCTGAAGAAAAGACATCTTTTGAATTTTATTTTAACGACAATCAACTATTTTTCACTCCAGGAATAACGCCATTCTTTGTCCGACACTTATTCTCGGACACCGCGTATATTTGTATCAACCATATTATAACTGTCAAACTGATTTGTTTACTAACATTCTCTTTTGCAATGGAATATAGTTGTTATTAATCAACGATTCGACTATGTAATCCATCGCACGAAATCGACTATTTTACTGGCATTTCAATTCTTAGAATTTCTAAAGCAAAACAGACAATTTTTATCAAACCAGACTTGAAGGAACGCAATTTTCCTGTATTCTTAAGGCCACCGGACCAGATTCTCCTTACACTTCGCTCGTGTAACAACGACACCCTTACCACACTCACACTACGGGAACAAGCCGACCGTGATGCTCGCTACAGAATTTAATAACTTCAACGCCGGACCGTAAAGAAGCACGTCGGCGAACATATAGCATGCCTGTAAACAAACTAATATTCAATGAAAATAAGCGCATTACAGAATTAGAAAGAAACACCGAGTGCGAGCGAGCGCGTTCGTTATGCTCCGGCGCCTTCGTGATGAAGAGCGGCGCGGATATATCGTTGCATCTTTCTCCCTCCCGCGTAGCGATTAGATAATAATTATATCAACGCCCGTAGCAGATTACATATCTTTATAGTTAAACGCTGGTTTGAAACTAATCTAAGTTAAATGCGTTACTTAGAGCAAACTCGCATCATCACCCGATTTCGTTCGGTTGAAAATAAAATACAAGATTTCATCTTAAAGTTATCCATTTTGCATATTTTTTAAAATATGATGAGATTAGATAACGTTATGACTTGACATAGATCATGCAAGAAACATAGAGGTCGCTTGGAAAGGACGGAAATTGGTACTTTACTTACGCCGTTTGTTGATATCAATGTAGTGTTTTATGTACAGAAAACGGTGAGAGGTTATGTAAAGAGGTTATGTTACGAGTGAATATGATGTTCGATTTTCGAAAAACAAAATTGTACGTGTCAGCTCAGACGCGCGACTGGAGTTTTCCTTAAGTACGATTGTCTTGAAATGTATAAAATAGGTAACACTGTATATAAATATCATTAAATGTAAATGGAAAATTGTTTAATAAAAAAAATGCTGAAAATATAATTATTTTCAAGTAAAACACAAATGAACAATATCAAATGTATACAACAAAATTAAAAATATTTAGTAACGTCACACAAAGAAGTTAAAATTAAAATATACTTTTTTGTAGGACGGAAGACACCAAATATTCGCACATAATGACATTTAATGATTACATCTTGATATAAGCGAACGATAATAAACTATAAAAAAGTGGCAAATAAACATATTGGTATCTCACTGTAAAGATGCGCAGAAATAGAGGCCTCCTAACGGTTACACTTCTTTAACGCTCTGAACTTCGGACGATCAGAAGTTAACGATTACACTTTTTTAACGCTCTGATGTTCATACGCTTCGAACTTCTGATTATACTCCTTACGAAACTTCATACCGGGCGCTACATATGAAAATTTATTCTTAAGGAGTAAACTGGAGTATTATGGATTATGAAAATGTACCATATTCATAAAATAAGTTAACGAAAAAACAATCAAGCGAATGCGTTTCTTATGAATGCTGCCTTAATGGTAAGAATAATATTGATAGAATATATTTATATACAGTGTTACCTATTTTATACATTCCAAGACAATCGTACATAAGGAGTAAACTCTAGTGACGCGTCGGAGCTGATACGCACAATGTTTTTTCTCAGATATTTTTAAACATCTTATAGGTATCTATATTTAAATCATTATCCATAATTAATAAAATTATAGTCTATTGTGGTTATAGTATCATTATTAAAGTAAATAAACTCGATGATATAACTGTAATGCTTTACAGCGGTACTGCTGGAAAAATCTAGTATAAAATATAGCAAAGAAAAACATCTTATAGGTAGCAATATTTAAAGCATTATCCGTAATTAGTAAAATTATAGTCTATTGTGGTTATAGGATCATTATTAAACAAAATAAACTCGATGATATAACTGTAAAGCTTTACAGCGGTACTGCTGGAAAAATCTAGTATAAAATATAGCATAGAAAAATTTTCAAAGTATGATGTCTAACAAAATAACCGAAACTTACTGCGCTATGAACGTAATATTATATGTAGTACTTGGTACATAATAACAGATAGATATTATGCTAGGAACGTAGTCTACAGAAAAAATTTGAAAACTCACTTAATTAAAAAAAATCAAACCAAACTAAAATGAAAGCGGAAAAAGTTGCAAGCAAAAGCTGGAATTTAATAAAGTTGGTTTGGTCAATTAAATAGTATTTCGAAGCATATATACTTCAAAAGTATTTCAATAATTTTAAGCCATTATTGATGTCCATGATGCTAATGGTGAAGAAGTATTGAATTAAAATAAATTTAGGAATTTTCGCGCTTTATTACGTACCAACCCTAACGCGCGACACAACGTATGTACAACTTTTGTAGGTGGCGAGTCGGTAGCTGATAATTTCCTACTTTTGTCGGACAAAGTCGATAGCCGACTTTTCACCGACTCAATAGGGTATTTGACTGATGTCGAAATTTTTTGTAAAAATGTTTTGAAACTGTAGAGCTGGTTTAAAAAAACTTGGTAATGAAAAAAATAAAGCATATAACAAACAATTAATCGAAACTTCTAAATAGGAAAAAGTGTCAATTTTTTGTACATTAAATCGAAAAAGTTATTATAAATTTAGTTTCCACACACAGAAAGGAGAAAATTATAGTATGCAATATATGACTTAAACACAATATTTAACGAGATACTAAAAATATTTAATAAACTCCTTTATAATGAATGCTAAATAACTGGTCAGTGACGTCATAAGTCGCGCGAATCGTAGTTCGTTAGTTTTGAAGTAGTTCTAACTGAATAATGAAAAGTCCTAGGTACGATATGCTTATTTTAACCGTTTTTAATGTTATTACTTATTTTGTTATAGTAATGAAAAAAATATAGTCAAATACCCTATTCATAGTCAAAGAG
Source organism: Druceiella hillmani (assembly GCA_039881145.1). Taxonomy (NCBI): domain Eukaryota; kingdom Metazoa; phylum Arthropoda; class Insecta; order Lepidoptera; family Hepialidae; genus Druceiella; species Druceiella hillmani. The sequence continues at coordinate 5,713,571 of JAYKKI010000065.1, read as the reverse complement.
GCGTGCGCCGCCAACTAAATTTCTTCCGTCTCCGTCAGCGCGTGTTCAGTCATACGTTCTATCTTTTTCTTCGTTAGAGAGTTTTAATTGGTAACGTTCGGAGGCGATTTGGTCAGAATAGTTTAAATTTTTGTTGAATCCATTTTTTTGGGGAGTGTGCGTTAAAGTGTTAAATATCATACGTTCTATTTTCTATGATTGTTGTCAGTTGTATGCGCTTGCATATAAATTATAATGGTTTAACGTTTTCTGAAATATCGCAAAACATATATTAATGCGTGAAAACTTTGTACCCCTTTTTAAGCATATTGCCGTACAGTCAGCGTGTGAGATTTAGCATAGTTAAAGTTTTTATATGGATAAAGAGTGCAGAAAGCTAACATTTAAATAACTTTCAAACTTACAAAATTAATAAATTACGGTCGAATTTCGACCACTAATTTAAATTATTATTAAAATTGATTATTACAGTATAATTATTTATGTAATAAAGAGAGATCCTAGATGGTAGATTTTGTTTAGAACTTTCAGTAAAAATTATTACGGTTAACTTGCATCAATAAAGTGAAGAGATATAGACAATTATGAAGGGATATAGACAATTATGAAGGGATATAGACAATTATGAAGGAATATAGACAATTATGAAGGTATATAGACAATTATGAAGGAATATAGACAATTATGAAGGGATATAGACAATTATGAAGGGATATATACAATTATGAAGGGATATAGATAATTATGAAGGGATATAGATAATTATGAAGGGATATAGACAATTATGAAGGAATATAGACAATTATGAAGGAATATAGACAATTATGAAGGGATATAGACAATTATGAAGGGATATAGACAATTATGAAGGGATATATACAATTATGAAGGGATATAGATAATTATGAAGGGATATAGATAATTATGAAGGGATATAGACAATTATGAAGGAATATAGACAATTATGAAGGGATATAGACAATTATGAAGGGATATATACAATTATGAAGGGATATAGATAATTATGAAGGGATATAGATAATTATGAAGGGATATAGACAATTATGAAGGAACATAGACAATTATGAAGGGATATAAATAATTATGAAGGGATATAGATAATTATGAAGGAATATAGACAATTATGAAGGTATATAGACAATTATGAAGGAATATAGAAATTATGAAGGGATATAAATAATTATGAAGGTATATAGATAATTATGAAGGAATATAGACAATTATGAAGTTATATAGACAATTATGAAGGAATATAGACAATTATGAAGGAATATAGGTAATTATGAAGGGATATAGACAATTATGAAGGGATATAGACAATTATGAAGGAATATAGACAATTATGAAGGGATATAGATAATTATGAAGGGATATAGATAATTATGAAGGAATATAGACAATTATGAAGGTATATAGACAATTATAAAGGAATATAGACAATTATGAAGGAATATAGATCATTATGGAGGGATATAGACAATTATGAAGGGATATAGACAATTTATGAAGGAATATAGACACTTATGAAGGAATATAGGCAGTTATGAAGGGATATAGACAATTATGAAGGGATATAGACAATTATCAAGGAATATAGACAATCATAAAGGGATATAGACAATTATGAAGGAATATAGACAATTATAAAGGGATATAGACAATTATGAAGGGATATAGATCATTATGGCATCATACGTTATACGTGTTCCAGACGCGCACTTCAGACCTTTACAATACGAGGGGCGGCTGAAAAGTTTTGAGCCTAAGTACCTTTACGTATTACTAATGACTCGCGCACCACATCACTAATGGCGGGTATCCTAAGAATTATATATGTGTAGATGTCATTAGCATCATTATGCTTTTAGTAACGGAACCATAAACGTCACCATGTCCAAGTCATCCGCACTTTATACGAAATTGGAGTACAGAGCTGTCATAAAATTCCTTACAAAGAAGAACAAAACGCCGACGGAAATATTTGAAGAGATGTCAGCAGTTTATGGGAAATCTGCACCTTCATTTGCGACCATAAAACGTGTGAGAGATATTTCTCCTATTGTAAATTATATTTACGACAACTAGATATATTTGCGGGTTCATTGGGGATTTATATATAGATTAAGTACATATATTCTTAGTTTTGTAACGAGTAAAGTAGACGCAAAATGTGTAATAAGTCAATCATAAATAGATTAATATATAATGACATAACGTATGCGTGGTACTTCATCTGCACGCATGCGCGACAATGCACGCATGCGGTACAATGCACGCATGCGCGACTCTATCTTACTCAATCTCTTTGTATCGTTGTGTATACGTAGCTCTCTTTTGCTCCACTCCTATGTCGTCGGAATATATAGCTCTCTTTTTCTCTACGTCATATCTTTCTTCTCTCTCGTGTAACGAAATGTGCCTAAACGGGACGCGACCTTAAAATTTTACTCTCAATTCTCGTCCACTTTTCGATTACCGAATCGCCACATAAGAAGTTTCACTTTAAAAAGTAATCCGAATAAGTACTGCCAATATACAACAAAAAATCGCTAAAGCGTAATCACATTGTTTTACCCGCATTACTTTCAATATGGCTACACTTCTAAAATTCGAGGATAGCAACACGCGCATGATACCGGCAGCCGCTAAAGGTCACGCCCCCCTACTGCCTCCACCGATGCGTCAGTCGTCCTTCGGTCCACGTGCGCTCGGCCGGTCACGTGCGCGGTCCGCCTTTCCGCGCGACGAACGTGACTCGGGTCGCGTTATCGCGACGTAAATATGTTGCACTGCGTAAGGCATACATACTATTGCGATCGATAAGGCCGAGCGTGAACACAGCGAGCGTAATAATGTCACAATATAATAATAGGGTATTTGCCTGATGTCTATATTTTATGTAAAAATGTTTTAAAACTGTAGAGTTGGTTTAAAAAAAACCTTATGATAAAAATAATGCATATAACAAACAATCAATCGAAACTTCTAAACGGGAAAAAGTCATTTTTTTGTCAATAAATTGAAAAAGTTATTACGAATTTAGCTTCCACACAAAAAAATGAGAAAATTATAATACGCAATATTTAACTTAAACACAATATTTAACGAGATATTAAAAATATTTAATAAACTCGCTTATAATGATTGCTAAATACTGGCCAGTGACGTCATAAACCACTTGTGTTTTATACGGGGCATTTTCCTGCGAATCGTAATTCGTCAGTTTTTAAATCGTTATAAGTTTTTAACGAAAAGACCTAGATAAGATCATATATTTGTTTTTAATCGGTTTTAATGTTATTATCTTCTTATATTCTTTCTGTTGATAACCTAACCTATGAAAGATAACTGTCAAAAAGTTATTAGGAAGCAACATTTGTCATTTGTATACAACGTCAAATTGCCAGTGAGTGATTCGCCCTCCCATTGGCAGATAGCGTGCAGAGGGAGTAATTCCTATCTGTTTATATGTCATTGATATGCAAAACTGAAACGTCAGTTATAATTTATATCCCTAGTAATATAAAGGCATAGACAGATAGAATATTGGTGTTGGGTATTAACCGCTAAACGAAACGGGTAACAATGCTCCTTTTATAAAATGCGTAACACAGTTTTCACACGCTGCGGTTTCGTGCAAAGGTTTCTCAAAATTTAAGCTTTCTAACATTGTAAAGCCTCACATCTCGTGAAGGAGCCACCGTAAGGAAAAAGGCATATGAAATTTTCGATTACGTTTTGAAAGATATTCCCTATGACACCTTACACAAAGGAATCCGCAATTTTTTTTCCATCCCTAAATTTGATATATGCAAAGGTCCATAAAAAAAATTATAGTTTATTGTGTTGTTGTAATAAATCCATGTATTCCTGTAAAATTTCGTTACGATTTGACATAAATTGGAAGGTTAACGATTCCATCATATATGGATGGGAAACGACGGACGGACAGACGGGAACAGACATAACAAAATTATAAGGAGGGACCCTTTTCGCCATTCGACAACGGGATCCTAAAAATGAGAAATCGCTCGAGATATCGAATCGAATGAGATGATGCTAAATTCTAGTAAAACCTCATGCCCAGACATTTCTTGTCGCAAACCGTTCTTTGTAAGAATCGAGTTTTTCTGTCCAATAGCCATAGGTCTAGCAAGGTGGTAAAAATAAAAAAAAAATAATTAGAAACAATTTGAGCCGTCATGGAACCCTTGGCAGAGTTAAAATATCTAAATTTTTTTACATTTATGTATTGAAATATTTTCATTTGAACGAATTGAAAAAAAAACAAATATTCAGATAGTTATTAATAATCAAATATAAAAAACAATGCTGTTACACTAACACACGTAAAGCAGCGTATTTGTAGTGTAGTAGAGAGGAAAGCGTTAAGTCGGAAAGAGCTGACAAGACGCGTAGCTCGCCGAATTAAGTCGAAAAAAGACAAGAGGCGAAGCTGGACAAATTAAGTCAGAGCCGACAAGATGCGAAGCTGGCCGAATTAAATAGTAAAGAGCCGGTAAGACGCGATGCTGGCCGAATGGCACAACGTGATGTGCCATCAGAACGTTTTAACTCCCATCCAAACGCGCCATTACATTTTTGACATCAAAATGCGTGCAATCTGGAAGGCCAATTCCGTACCACTACTGTTCTGGATCAGAACTACCTTTAGACGTTTCATTCCCTCCAGAGAAACTCCATGCACAAAAAACTAAGAAAAATACTAAATTACAGACAAAATAAATTTTTCCTTCTGCGAAATAATAATCGTATATCACACTATATTTAAAGATGACTAAGGTGTTGGTTACGTTGCTTTTTATCATTTTGATAATATCGCGCGGTGCCCGGTGTGCGTGGACTGTAGGATGCTTAACCCTTATGTTAACATTGGAAAACTGTACTCGAGAATAGGATAAAATTCGGAAAAAATATTAATTATTATAATCGATTGAAGAAGCCAGCTTGCTCCATCGATTGAACAACAGTTTGTTTATCATAATATTTTTTGCTCACTTGAACTTTTATCCAAAGCTTCTGCTTTAATGACTACTTTATATATTTCTAGAATTAAAATTTAAGATTTTTAAATCATTAAAACAAGATAATTAGTTTTAATTATACATCTGTTGATGTACAACGTTGTACAATGGATCAACTGCAGTCGAACAATAAAAGGTTTAACTTTATATTGAACATTACTTAATGCAGATGTAAAAATAAGGTATGGCCGAATTATACCTAGTGAAAAGATCTAAAACATACACAGCACATATACAGGATGTCCGGGAATAAGTGTCGGACAAAGAAAGACGCTGTTCGTTTGTTATAAAGGAATAAATTCTTGTTGAAATAAAACGTAAAACACGACCTTTTTCTAATTGAGTGCAAAAAAATATTGCACATAACTCTTTTTAACACATCCACTACATACCAACCATCGCCTGGAGCGCGGTGCTTACCCGGGCAGTTAGATGTTGTTTGCGGGTTATTTCCCTGAGCGGCGCTGAATAATGTGCGCAAGTATCGTGTGTACGAAAAAGGTGATAATTATGAATATTAATTTCAATTTTCTGAAAAATTTTATTTTAACGACACTGTTTTAAATTTTATTTTAAAGACGACTATTTTTCAGTCAACGAATAACGTCGTTCGTTGTCCGACACTTATTCCTGGACACCGTATATATTTTTAACAGATAGTCTATACACAGGTTTTGACAGTTCTTCTTTCCTATAAAAAAATTTAGCTTAAAGTTTTCAAATCAATTCTACAATAACCACTCAATATTAAAACAAAAAAAAAAGTATTTAAAAATTAAATATTTCTTTATCAAGGGTTAGTCGTAAATATTTTAAGTATTATTGTCATGCAAAACTCGGGGACAACGCTAAACGCTCGCCAAAATTGTAATATGACGTTTCTAAATCATGCCTCCTAATGAAGCAAAAAATATATTTATTTACCCTGGACAACGCTGAACGCTACTAAGAATTGTAAATATATGACGTTTCTAAATCACACCTCCTAATGAAGCAAACAATTTACTTATTTACCATGGGCATTTAAAAATGACATATTTCTTTATCAACTTTTAGTCATTAATGCATTAAGTGTTATTGTCATGCAAACTCAGCGACAATGCCAAATAATAGCCAAAATTTTAAACATATGACGCTCCCAAATCACGTCTCCAAATGAAGCAAACAATTTACTTATTTACCATGGGCAATTAAAATTAAATTATTTCTTTATCAGCTTTTAGTCATTAATGCATTAAGTGTTATTGTCATGCAAACTCAGCGACAATGCCAAACACTAGCCAAAATTTTGAAGATATGACGCTCCCAAATCACGTCTCCAAATGAAGCAAACAATTTACTTATTTACCATGGGCAATTAAAATTAAATTATTTCTTTATCAGCTTTTAGTCATTAATGCATTAAGTGTTATTGTCATGCAAACTCAGCGACAATGCCAAACACTAGCCAAAATTTTAAAGATATGACGCTCCCAAATCAGGTCTCCAAATGAAGCAAACAATTTACTTATTTACCATGGGCAATTAAAATTAAATTATTTCTTTATCAGCTTTTAGTCATTAATGCATTAAGTGTTATTGTCATGCAAACTCAGCGACAATGCCAAACACTAGCCAAAATTTTAAAGATATGACGCTCCCAAATCAGGTCTCCAAATGAAGCAAACAATTTACTTATTTACCATGGGCAATTAGAATTAAATTATTTCTTTATCAGCTTTTAGTCATTAATGCATTGAGTGTTATTGTCATGCAAACTCAGCGACAATGCCAAACAATAGCCAAAATTTTAAAGATATGACGCTCCCAAATCACGTCTCCAAATGAAGCAAACAATTTACTTATTTATCATGGGCATTTAAAAATGAAATATTTCTTTATCAACTTTTAACCATTAATGCATTAAGTGTTATTGTCATGCAAACTCAGCGACAATGCCAAACAATAGCCAAAATTTTAAAGATATGACGCTCCCAAATCACGTCTCCAAATGAAGCAAACAATTTACTTATTTATCATGGGCATTTAAAAATAAAATATTTCTTTATCAACTTTTAATCATTAATGCATTAAGTGTCATTGTCATGCAAATTCAGCGACAATGCCAAATAATAGCCAAAATTTTAAAGATATGACGCTCCCAAATCACGTCTCCAAATGAAGCAAACAATTTACTTATTTACCATGGGCAATTAAAATTAAATTATTTCTTTATCAGCTTTTAGTCATTAATGCATTAAGTGTTATTGTCATGCAAACTCAGCGACAATGCCAAACACTAGCCAAAATTTTAAAGATATGACGCTCCCAAATCAGGTCTCCAAATGAAGCAAACAATTTACTTATTTACCATGGGCAATTAAAATTAAATTATTTCTTTATCAGCTTTTAGTCATTAATGCATTAAGTGTTATTGTCATGCAAACTCAGCGACAATGCCAAACACTAGCCAAAATTTTAAAGATATGACGCTCCCAAATCAGGTCTCCAAATGAAGCAAACAATTTATTTATTTACCATGGGCAATTAAAATTAAATTATTTCTTTATCAGCTTTTAGTCATTAATGCATTAAGTGTTATTGTCATGCAAACTCAGCGACAATGCCAAACACTAGCCAAAATTTTAAAGATATGACCCTCCCAAATCACGTCTCCAAATGAAGCAAACAATTTACTTATTTATCATGGGCATTTAAAAATGAAATATTTCTTTATCAACTTTTAACCATTAATGCATTAAGTGTTATTGTCATGCAAACTCAGCGACAATGCCAAACAATAGCCAAAATTTTAAAGATATGACGCTCCCAAATCACGTCTCCAAATGAAGCAAACAATTTACTTATTTGTCATGGGCATTTAAAAATAAAATATTTCTTTATCAACTTTTAATCATTAATGCATTAAGTGTTATTGTCATGCAAGCTCAGTGACAATGCCAAACAATACCCAAAATTTTAAAGATACGACACTACCAAATCATGGCTCCTTATGAAGCAAAAAATTTACTTATTTACCATGAGCAATTAAAAATAAACTATTTCATTATCAACTTTTAGTCATTAATGCATTAAGTGTTATTGTCATGCAAACTCAGCGACAATGCCAAACAATAGCCAAAATTTTAAAGATATGACGCTCCCAAATCACGTCTCCAAATGAAGCAAACAATTTACTTATTTACCATGGGCAATTAAAAATGAAATATTTCTTTATCAACGTTTAGTCATTAATGCATTAAGTATTATTGTCATGCAAACTCAGCGACAATGCCAAACAATAGCCAAAATTTTAAAGATCCTCCAATTCAAGACAGAAGACAAAAATATAGGTTATCCAGAAGATGATCAGAAATTGCTGAAGTCGCCGATTGAAATTTGTTATGTTCTTTTAAATATAATATAAAAATTATAAATTATTAGAATATTCATGCAACATTTTAACTAGATACTAGCTTCTAACTGGATACTTGGCTTTAATTTACTAGATTTATACAACTAGCGCAGTGGTGCGTGTCTTTTTTTTGGATTACCGCTGTGCAACCAAGCGTACAGTCACTTCTTTATGCAAATTTAAAAAAATTACGTAAGACCTTTTTCTTCCTATTCATTTGATTAACGAGTCAATAAATGAAAGAGGTATGATTATAAAATACCTCTACTTTGATTTTTTTTAAAACTTCAACGCGTGCACGCCTTCTTATAATTGAGTCATTCCACATCATGTTGATTATACAAGATTTCAAACTAACTTTTTCGAGTTGTAATGAAATTATTAAGTAATCCCTATTAACATTTGTGCTTATATGATAATGATTGGTTTTGAAGTAAGAAGACTTTCAAGTTGCCAAATGGTCTAAAGAATGTGCAGCATTTTTAAAAATAGCATTAGCTACTAACATAATTCAGTTAGATAAATGTGTATTTTCTCCCAGTCTCATTTTGAACATCTTTTTATGAACTTTCATAAGATATACTTTTTTTCAAATTAAAATCATAATTTTCCCAAATGTCCATAGCACCACTTAAAATTAAAAGCTCTCCGTAGCAAGTAATACCACCATGATCCAAAAATACAAGTTTGAGGATTAACAAAACAGTAAACTTTCGAGAATAATAAAAAATTTTGGCTTTTTGAGGAATTCAAATTTGATAATTTTTTTTATTGTAAACCTTGCTGTGTTATATACAATATGATTCGCAACAAATGTTTTTTAACATACGAAAGCTCGTAAAGAGGTTTAAAATGAGACATAGCCGACGAGCAGCAAATACAATTTAAAAAAATGCCGGTGGCACATTTCTTGGGCAAATATGGCAATTTGATCAAAATAGGAGACGGTGGGGTAGAATTTATCGTTTCACGCGGTATATACCCCATAAGAAGTTGTACGCTAAAATCTATACATATAATAAAACTGTGAAGTATAGAATGATAATAGAAACCAAACAATCTATTTTTAGAATGTTTGTCCGTCTGTTAATTTGTTCTTTAATCAGGCGAAATCTACTAATTTTAATGAAATTAGCTATGGTAATAGTTAATACCCTCGAGCAACACAAAGCATTTAAAAACACTGACTTGGTGAATATTACGATATTGGTACTGCCAACGCCATCTATTGGCGATTTTAATAAACTTTATACTCTGAGATAAAAAAATAAAAAAGAACTGTTCTGGTAATTCTTTCCGCGCAATATTTTGATTTTTGTTTTTTTTGTAAATCAACTATGAAACAGGTTGAGATAGTTCAAAAAACAGAATTCGTCAAAATTCTTTATTACGCATTTACTATTTGTTTTTTTCTCCTGTTAAATGGTCGGGGGATTTCCAAAGTACACAAACATAAATCAGAACAATTGTACGAATGCACGTACAAAATACAGAACGAGTTATTTTCAATATTTTTTTTTAAACTTTTATTTGTTTTTTTTTTCAAATGCGTTGGTGATATTTCACATCATTTATGCTCTTGTCTTAAGTATGTCTTTTGGAGAGGCATAAATAATATGGAACATCATTTCAGATTATTTATGGTCTTGTCGTAGTTATTATCGTATTGTGACTTCTTTTAATATTATTTTCTCCACGTCTTCCATTATTTTTTTACTTAATATCTTCTGACGATGTGATTTAGTATATCTCGTGCTGCTGTAACGCGAGAGCGCTGGCCTTTTGCCAAATTTAATAGCAATAGACACGAAAATTTATGCGCAAAAGCTCGACTCTACCGCAGCGTCCATTCCCACTTTTTACGCTTTGCCTTCGTCCCAGGTTACCGTGATGACGCTAGAACTGATTTGTACGTCGCCTGGGACTGACTCTTAAACTGGGGTCTTAGTTTCTGTTTAAAAATTTTATTTAAAGAGTTTTATTTTTGATGTGTTATTTCACGTACAGCAGCTTATATATTTACGTCTTTGCTTTAATCTCCTTCATTTAATATCAATATTCTGCATATCTGAAAAAAAATTATAACGCCAGTTTACATTTTTTTTATCATGCTCTACATTTTGGTTTTCTAAAATTGTCAAATAGCCGTTTACTGGTATTCATGACTGAATACCAGTAATGCAAAGGTAATAAGGTATTCATGACTGAATACTGAATAAAAGGTATTAATATCCGTTTACTGGTATTCATGACTGAATACCAGTAGCTATTTGAGAATTTTAGAAAACCAAAATGTAGAGCATGACAAAAAAAATTTATACTGGCGTTATAATTTTTTTTCAGACATACAGAATGTTGATATTAAATGAAGGAGAATAAAGCAAAGAAAAAATAGCCAAAATCTATTTAGCCATTAGTCCTTTTAGTTGTTATAAAAAAATAAAGAATGTTCTTCTGATTTCGATCGAAATCGGTTAAAAGTGAGTTGGACAAAAATAAGAAATCCAGGACATTCCCCTAACTAGCAAAATTTCTAGACGAGACTGGAAACAGAAAGACCCTTGTTTTCATTTAAGTATATGACTTAATCTAGAAAATTCTCTAATTGGTTTTGACTTCTGCTAGTGATGTCATAAGCGCGAGATGAGCCTATTGAGTGACAAATGCCATAACTTTGTTAACACTGTTCGAAAGTGATAATAAAATCTACGGTCAAATGATTATAAAATTTATATAACTAATGAAACACAACGTTTTTGGAAACAAGATATCCATTGTGACTAGGATATTACCGAATAGGTGACTTCAGAATCGTGAAGAAAGCAAACTGTTTCTTCAATTCGAACTAAGCTGTGACGTCAATATTAGCCAGAGTGTAGTGCTGGATGTATAGAGAGAGAAGCCATAGATATACACGATTCTAGTAAAACGCGGCTTACGTATGCTGGCATGACGCGCGACAAATACATAGCAGCCCCTTACAAGAGTCATAATCTTAAGGTGGTTATTAGCAAAAATTTAGATCTTTGCCAATATCCCACCTGAAGATGTTGTAATACAACGAAACTTAGGTCATGGTAAAGAACTTAAAGAAAGTAGAAATAATACTACATCACGTAGTTTCATTTAATTGTGGATAATGAATTTCAACAAAATTAACGCCAAATATATTCAAAATTGTTGATATTTTAAAAATATAATATATGCGCATTTTTGATGATAGCTTTTTAGTTTTTTATTAAGGTCACAAATTGCATTTTGTTCTTTGTTCTTTCCCGATTGTCAATCTCTGAATTTTTTGGTCTCTTATATTTAAAAAAATACAGTAAAGCAAAATAAAATTGCATCTTTTCTCGAAAGGAATCTAAATATATTATTTCTAAAAGGTGTTTTTTTGGTCGAGCGGCTCGATCTCTTTAACTACTGCACCAAAAGAAATAAAAAAAATACCCACTTAAAGCTTATGTTTTCTACTTTGGGTGAAAAATATAAAAAAATTCGAAAAAAATCTTTTTGTTAATAAAAAATTAATTTTTATAACAATTGGCATGAGCGCCATCTGTGGGCGACACATCAAATATCTTAGCCAAATTGTATACTTGGAACACGCTAGATGGCGATATAGTGCGAAGACTTCGCACGGGTCAGCTAGTTCAGTCATATTTTAAACAAGATTGAGATATATTTTGGAGGTCGTTAGTGTTCAAGTCTAGATGGACCTCTCTCGAATCTAGGGGGAACTATGGGGTTATTTTTCCCAGATGTTTCTGACCGATTGAATAAGAAGAACTGACTACAGCGGTGGCAGTTTCTAACGGGACATGGCGCCTTTCGCGCTTTTGCTCTGAAAGATAGCTCGGCGTGTACTTGCGGTTTAGTTCCATAGGATGAGAATCACGTTTTGTTCGATTGCAGTGAGCACACGATGCGCGTATAGTTTTTATGGAGACCACGCGTCAATGCAGCATAGAAACACGCCAATCGTCGTGACTTGGTTGTATGTGCGTTCGTAAAAAGCTTTCTAGAAAAAGTGGAGGGACTGTATGGCTCGTTAAATAGGGAAAGAACTTAATGGCGTTCGGTGTAAGGCTCGATCTGGGACATTATTAGGCGATTTTCGAAGGTCCCTTCTTTTTTATGAGGCGGGTCATTACCGGCTTACTACACCTACCAAACAGCGAAGGCCACACATTACATGATTCGGATGGTGGTTTAGGAATAGTGTTCCTATATTTAGAACTCTCTCAATAAGCCAGGTAACGACAAGGTTATAGTTTGCGTTCCTAAAAAGCTATCTAGAAAAAGTGGAGGGATTGTATGGCTCATTGAATATGGAAAGGACGTAATGGTGTTGGACGTAAGGTTCGATCGTATTTCTCAGAACGTTCCTTAAAAGCGTTCTTGAAAAAATGGAGGTCCCGAATGACTCATTGCGGCGGGAGAGACCTTAACCCTGTTGGGAGGAAGCGTTGGACGGTAGCAACGGGACAGTATTAGGGGACCTTCGATGGTCCCCTCTTTCGTATGAGGGGGTTGTTTCGGGTCCCTGGACGGGTCCCGAGACGAACCTGGTGGAAAACGCCGGAATAGCTTATATTTCTATAATTCTTTTATAATGTCATTCGTAATACGTCAGATGTGATGCAATTTATCCTATCACGTAATCCGCCTGTATCTCGCGCTCTGCCGCTTCAGTGTGTCACTTTGAATTCTATTATACGGCGCTGACGATTAAATTTCTCACATCTCGACCGAATCTACTGTCACACGGTCACCAACTGACATCGGCCGCGTCGCCCGAGACGGTCCACGTCCGGTGCTGCCGGTGACGCAGCGCCGCCGAGTCGACGACCGGCTCGCTCCGCGCCGACCGACGACGTGCCATTACGACGGCCCATTCGCGCTCTCCGTTACCGAAAGAATTCGTTCATCACTAATTAATACCAAGTTATTTCACATACTGCGAACAATTGTGACGCGTCCACGTTTTAATCAATTGTACTTGCGCCTAATACAAAGTTTCGAGAAATGCAAATTCTTCGTTTTTACTGAGGTCTGTAAGTTTTCTTTTTCCATTTTGATTAAAAGAAAAATAACGTATTTAACACCAAGTTATTTCACATACTGCGAACAATTGCGACGCGTCCACGTTGTAATCAATTGTACTTGCGCCTAATACAAAGTTTCGAGAAATGCAAATTCTTCGTTTTTACTGAGGTCTGTAAGTTTCCTTTTTCCATTTTGATTAAATGAAAAATAAGGTATTTAACACCAAGTTATTTCACATACTGCGAACAATTGCGACGCGTCCACGTTGTAATCAATTGTACTTGCGCCTAATACAAAGTTTCGAGAAATGCAAATTCTTCGTTTTTACTGAGGTCTGTAAGTTTTCTTTTTCCATTTTGATTAAATGAAAAATAAGGTATTTAACACCAAGTTATTTCACATACTGCGAACAATTGCGACGCGTCCAAGTTGTAATCAATTGTACTTGCGCCTAATACAAAGTTTCGAGAAATGCAAATTCTTCGTTTTTACTGAGGTCTGTAAGTTTTCTTTTTCCATTTTGATTAAATGAAAAATAACGTATTTAACACCAAGTTATTTCACATACTGCGAACAATTGCGACGCGTCTACGTTGTAATCAATTGTACTTGCGCCTAATACAAAGTTTCGAGAAGTGCAAATTCTTCGTTTTTACTGAGGTCTGTAAGTTTTCTTTTTCCATTTTGATTAAATGAAAAATAACGTATTTAACACCAAGTTATTTCACATACTGCGAACAATTGCGACGCGTCCACGTTGTAATCAATTATACTTGCGCCTAATACAAAGTTTCGAGAAATGCAAATTCTTCGTTTTTACTGAGGTTTGTAAGTTTTCTTTTTCCATTTTGATTAAATTAAAAATAAGGTATTTAACACCAAATTATTTCATATGCTGGGAATAATTGCGACGCGTCCACGTTTTAATCAATTGTACTTGCGCCTAATACAAAGTTTCGAGAAATGCAAATTCTTCGTTTTTACTGAGGTCTGTAAGTTTTCTTTTTCCATTTTGATTAAATTAAAAATAAGGTATTTAACACAAGTTATTTCATATGCTGCGAACAGTTGCAACGCGTCCAGGTTGTAATCAATTGTACTTGCGCCTAATACAAAATTTTCAGAAACGCAAATTTTTCATTTTTACTGAGGTCTGTAAGTTTTCTTTTCCATTTTGATTAAATGAAAAATAAGGTATTTAACACCAAGTTATTTCATATGCTGCGAACAGTTGCAACGCGTCCAGGTTATAATCAACTGCACTTGCGCCTAATACAAAATGCAAATTTTTCGTTTTTACTGATATCTGTAACTTTTCTTTTTCCATTTTGATTCAGTTTAAAATAAGGGCGTACATCCTCCTTTATTCTCTTCAGAAAAATATAACAAACACTAGTAATTGGATTTTTGAATCACATCAGTTGAGCTTGAAAGGTACACTTGGAGCAATAAGAGTTTATAATACAGACTGTTGTTTAATTGGTACAGGAGTAATTTTTTAGCTTCCTCTAAAAAATGTAAGAACAAAATAAAAAGTTTATAGATATAAACTTTTTTCATTTAGCCCTTTATTACGAAGAAATAATTAATTTTTTACGAAGAAAATATTTTTTATTTTCAACATTTTCTCAATCATAATTTCGTTGTCATAAACAGAAGCTTCATGCAAAAACACTTAAGGAGAGCACTGTATTACAGGTATAGACGATATTACTTTCTGAGAAATGATACACGGTCAAGTCATCACTATTCAAGGTCAAATAAGGTGTTCATTGCGTCGCATCCTATTGCAAGACGCTTAACCCTTACATTAACGTTGAAATAATGTATCCACTGAATAGATAAGAAAAAGTTATTGAATATAATCGTCTTATTTTGTTTACAGAAACCCATAGAAGCCGTATTACTATAAACATTTAATAACATATAAACGTAATAAAAGGGAAAAGTCCGTAGGTCAAATTTTTTTGGAAAAATTACTTTGAACAGGACGCAATGATTTTTGATATCCTTGCCTCTGTATCTGTGCGTTTTCGCAGAACTTAACAATTAGTAAGTGAATTTAGGTGAAGTTTTATTTGTTGTATTTATTAGGTATAAGAATACAACGAATACAGAAACAAACGTTGAGAAATAAAGAAAAAAATCGACGGCCTTCTAACGTTTAAGACAATCCACGACAACATATCTATAATCCATTCTGTTTAAAACGACAATATTTGTAAATAAATCAATTTCACAGTTAAAATATAGTTGGCATATATATATATATATATATATATATATATATATATATATATATATATATATAAATTCAATCAGTCGAAGACTATTCACAAAAATAGTAGTATTTCACCTATGATATTATTAAATCATATACTACAATCACTATATTATCTTAATAAACTGTAATGTTAAATAATGTTACAAATATCAATATTACACGGATGTTTTACTAAATGAATTATACAATCTAAAGGAGAAAAATGGACAACCATAATTGTCAACCACCCAAAACTCAGAGGTATAAAACATTTTAGAAAAATATTAAATATTTCGCCACGTTTCCACGTTAATATCTATATATGCTATTTATTAAAAAGAAATATCTTCAATAGATTATTTTCAACTTGCCATAGCTTGATATTCGACTGTCTTTCTAGCGTGACGCTTAAGCGAGGCAGAAGAAGGAAATAAAACAGAACGTTGATGCGATATAATAAATATACGTAAACAGGGTACATGGCGTAAAAAAAACAATTTTTGACATTTTATTTTCAAACAAGTGTTGGTATTATTTTGCAATGTAGAATACGCGTTTTGTAAATAGTACACGGAGTTTTTTTATAACAGTTTTTGTTTTATTTCATTGTATATTTTCGATGATTATTTTTAAACGGTATATTATTATTTTAAAAAATAACATTACAAAAAACTTTAATGTACATTTTCGGCATTACTTACTCACATTTTGGCATTATATTATACAACGTAAATGTGTTTACCAGTAATTTCGACAATATAAATAAAACGTTGTTTATACAGTGTAATATCAAATATATCCATAGCATATTACTAACGTGCATACAAGAAAACGGTTTACAATACCCGGACTGTCATTTTGCTTTGTTTACAAACATTCTCTTCTGGAATGGAATGGAATATAGGTGTCGTTAACAAGTGTGTAAACAAAGTAGTCCCTGCGAGCGAAATCACGGGCGAAAACTAGTATTTATGGCTCTAAACACGACTCGGTCAGGAACAACAGTCACACTGAAGCTATTTTGTATTTTTTTTAAGATTTACAACAAATCTCTAACATATTATTTCTACTGATCTTCACCGATACAATTTTTATTTAGATGAGATAAAAAGTCGATTTGTTACGCAATGAACGCAAACAAGCACGGACGGCGCATATCGGGCTAATGAGATGCACGAAACGCATCGATCACAGCCGAGGTGCACCGCGTGCCACGGTGCAACAAACGACGTAGGCCGCCGACGGCGTCGCTTAATTGGTCGGGCACGCAGCTCGTGCGACTGCCCAGCCCGCAACTATACGGTAGTTACAATTTACAGACGCAATTACTGCGAGCCGCGAACGACGGACAGACGCGCTGAGGCGCATGCTCGATAAGAATAATTAAATGCCTCTTTCACCTATCCATATCATCATGCCATCGTGTACAGGGGTAGGCAGTGATAATGGAGTTCAGAATCGCTTCCTAGCACGCACGTACGTGAACGCGTACGTGTTTATAATACAATTATTTACGCGGTCCTACAATAGCAAAGTAGATCTGTAAATGGCTAGTGATGTTCATAAGAAACTAACTAACTATCTCTCGTATTAATCTGTCCATTATTTTCAACTGAAATCAAGTCTAAGTTTGCAGTAGTCTTCAAAAATGTTTCCCAGGTTGATGCAAGTCATACGTAGGCGGTCCCAGAAGTACCTTGACCTGACACATTTCTTCGAGATATGTTACGATATGTTACGTTGCAATATATAATGCATCGACCTGCTAGCATCAGTTCAACAATGGATTGAATTACAAGTATCGTGTTTTTATTTCTAAAATGTCGAAAACAGAGTATCGAAGCGTAATAAATGTATGTTTGAAGAGGTTTATCAGCAGCCGAAATTAAAAAGCATTTGGGTAGCGTATATGGGGAGTCAACGCCTTCTTATAGAAATATAAAAACCTGGGTTAAAGACTTAAGATTAGGCCGAAAAACTATAAAGGACGCAGCGCATAATAAGCCATGAAAACGCTCGCTTCTGAAACCATTTCTTTAACCGAAAAAAGGTTTTAATAAATAGCAGCATAGCTTCGTCTGTCTAAAATACCGTCTATCGTGCTATTCGAGATCATCATCACATGAAGAAGGTGAGTGCAAGATGGATGCCCAAACTTTCGTTAGCGGTGCAAAGATAGGAGAGAGTGCGATGCGCGTCAAAATTTTTGGATATGTTTGGCAAAAGGTCGAAGCGATAACCAAACATCTGGTAACAGGGGACGAAACTATGGTACTATATTATGATCCTGAAAGCAGACGCGAATTGATGGAGTGACGTTTTAAACACTCAAATCTTCCCAGAGAAGCAAAAGTGACAATAAATAATGAGCACAATAATTTGGGATCCTGAAGGTATCCTGATGATTGATTTGAAGGACGTTATACCGTCATAAACGGATGAACTCTCCCTTTATGACAGTATAACATCTGTATTCCTCATCCATACCGTGTGATGAAATAAAAGAAAAACGCCCAGGAAAATTATCCAAAGGAATTCTGTTGCTCCACGATAACGCCCCAGTCTACACTGCCACGATTGCAAAGGCTGCAGTTTGTGAATGCGTGTTTACTGAGATTGACCATCCGTCCTACAGCCCGGATATGAACCTGAGTGATTATTATTTTTTCTCAAATTTGAAGTGGAACTTACGAGGAAAACAATTTTCCAGTGACAAAAAGTTGCCGAGGGCCGTCTTTAGCCATTTTGAAGATAGAGATGCTTCGTGCTTTTATAAAGGTATAGACATGTTAATCGATAGATGTCAAAAGTGTATTGATATTAAAAGGTGATTTAATTTCCAATATAGTCATTGGGAAACAAATCACAGTTTCATTTAATTTCCTTAACAATTTCCTAGTTGGAACAAGTCATCCGCCTAGTGTGTTGATATCCACGTTTAATTTGGGAACACTTGTTCAATTTTGTATTTACGATTATTTTTCACTATGAGTAAAATGTTAAAACAAAAAAAATCTTCAGTTCAGTAGAGAAGTGAAACTTCTTCATAGATTTGTAAGTATATAATAAGGGGTAAAACAACAGACAGAGCGAGCGAGAGAGAGAAATAAATATTAATTAACTATCAATATTTATTGATGATAATATTGATTACATATGTGACTTCCATTTATTGTATATAGATAATTAATTTCATTTTGGATTTTTGAAGTCGTTTCGCGCACTAAAACTTACCACGTTTTGAAATTAATTAGGATAAACTCCGTGCTTTACCGATTCTCAGCATACAGTAAAATTCCATCAAAAACATAAATGTGCAGAACGGTACAATTTCTCTACAGATAACAGTTTTACCTAAAAAAGATTTGAATTCAATATTATCGTCAAGTTCCAAGTACTTTCTTGGTGTGATATTAGAGTAAAGTTGAAAGATGAGCATAAATGTTTTAGTACTTAAAGTAACTTTTACATTTGAACTTGGCAAGATTTTGTTCTTGCAATAGGTTACTACGTTATGTAGTATTATTATCTTTGCCTGTAGCCCACCTGAAGATGTTGTAATACAACGAAACCTAGATCGTGGTAAAGAACTTAAAGAAAGTAGAAATAATACTACATCACGTAGTTTCATTTAATTGTAAATAATGAATTTCTACAAAATTAACGCCAAATATATTCAATACCTGCAAAAGGTTTTACTTGATTTAAAAAAATTGCCGATTCCGAGTACAAAAGTTAGGTTATGTAAAAGTTAGTTTATAAAATTTCTGAAAAAATTCTATAAAAATGTACATAATACAGTACAAGATGATTGATTTCTAGAAAATTAGGCGACTTAATCCAATATTTATCAGCCATTTTTACGTCGTGCGTCTGTCAAGTTCAATAAATATATCATCATCATATCATCATCATCATATCATCATCATCATCATATATATTAATACGCTAAGTTTAAGATGTTACACTCCCTTTTTAGAAAAAACCTCACAACTAATCCACATAAATTATATATCATTTTATAGATAATTGCTTGCTCTACCGGCATCCACAACTAAAAAATTTATTATTGCTATTGTTTTTGCAAATTAATTAATTATTAAAATTATATACACAAAACAGCAATGCTGCCATCTAACGGCTCAACGTCAATACGATTGACGGTCGGTAAAATGTTTGTTTAGTTTCAAATCCACTCACGTATAAATAAAGTGGCGCTTTAGCTCAATGCTTTTGATACTTGCGCCTCTATATGTCAATTTTAGTAAAATATTTGTTTGATCTGTCATCTGAGCTTCATAATGGAATAAATAATGCGAAGACTTCGCACGGGTCACGCTAGTATTTTATTATAAACGGGAGTAAATGACAATTATTGTTAACGATTTGACAATTATGATGATTTGGCTACGTTCATTATAAAATATTTGAAACTTTATTCCAATTCCTCATAAGGAAACTCAACTCTTTTTTCAGTTAATATGATGATCTAAAGAGAACTTGCTCCATTTTTCACATTTATAAGAACTTATATTGCCTATGGTCGCAACTCAACCAATTGTGCCTATAAAGTAACGAAATGCAACTTATATACTTATATATATATATATATATATATATATATATATATATATGTATGTATATTCCAGAAGGTCGTATAAAGAAATTTATATTTCTCCTCCATATACTGGTCTATGGTGATACAGTTCAGTATACTGATCGTATCTCTACATAGTATATTTCCGGTACGTCACATACCCATCTGCCTGCCTGTATATTCTTGCTAATGTTGAGAACTACTTAATTTATATTAATGGGGTTTTCCCATTCAATAGAATATTCTGACGGAAATACAGGAATCCTATCTTCCATCAAGAATGATTTCGCTATCTTGATGGAAGAGTAGCGGACCAAAATGTTCACTTGGAAAAAAATGCACAAAAACTCAAATTAGACGGCCAGACTGCAAATGATTTTAGTTTTAAAAAGCTTAACAAGAAACTTGTGGTGTACACCTACCACGTGTGTGTGACTCATAATAAGCATTTGAAGGTTTTTATAAAATTAATTAGGTGTCATGAAGTCATCATTAAAGAGTTAGCTCGTTATTAGTAAAAGTTATGAATGTACACGTAAGTATAAGAGCACATTTGAAGCGTGTTTATGTAATATTACGTTTTTTCTTTTGCTGGAATCGCAACTCGAGAGCGATTCTTTAACAAACAACTGAGAATTGTAATATTCTAATCAGTTTGCTGCCGAGAATCACTTGTATGAACAGTAGACATTTTTTGTTCTACATGTATGTCTATGTAGATAAAGTATCTGTGATTCATACAGGTGATTCGGTGAATCGAAATGAGTAAATTTGAAGCGTGTTTCTGTAAATAAATTTGTTTTTCCTTAACATCGTGTTGGACAGCAACTTTATTAGAAATGATTGAGGAATTCTTTTCAGTTCTTTAATATATTCTACTCAGGATGATGAACAGATTCACCTGTATGATATGTCCCTTATTACATCCTTCATACGTAAAAAAGAACGTTTATAAATATTTTTTTACCTTATACGCCACAATATTATGGGATAAGTTAAATATATACATTGAATGTTTTATTTTTCGTTCTTTAATATTTTTTACTCAGTTTGATGCACAGACTCACCTGTATGACACGTTCTTTATATGTAAAAAAAGAACGTATATAGTTTTTCACCTTATACGCCACAATATTATGGGATCAGTTAAATATATACATTCAATATTTTATTTAGTACTTTAATATATTCTACTCAGTTTGATGCACAGACACGCCTGTATGACAGGTTCTTTATTACACCTTTATATGTAAAAAAAGAACGTATATATTTTTTTACCTTATACGCCACAATATTATGGGATCAGTTAAATATATACATTCAATATTTTATTTAGTACTTTAATATATTCTACTCAGTTTGATGCACAGACACGCCTGTATGACAGGTTCTTTATTACACCTTTATATGTAAAAAAAGAACGTATATATTTTTTTACCTTATACGCCACAATATTATGGGATCAGTTAAATATATACATTCAATATTTTATTTAGTACTTTAATATATTCTACTCAGTTTGATGCACAGACACGCCTGTATGACAGGTTCTTTATTACACCTTTATATGTAAAAAAAGAACGTATATATTTTTTTACCTTATACGCCACAATATTATGGGATCAGTTAAATATATACATTCAATATTTTATTTAGTTCTTTAATATATTCTACTCAGTTTGATGCACAGACTCGCCTGTATGACAGTTTCTTTATTACACCTTTATATGTAAAAAAAGAACGTATATATTTTTTTACCTTATACGCCACAATATTATGGGATCAGGTAAATAGAGACATTCAGTATTTTATTTAATTCATTAATATATTCTATTCAGTTTGATGCACATACTCACCTGTATGACATGTTTTGTATTACATCCTTTATATGTAAAAAAAAGAATGTATATAAATATTTTTTCCTTATACACCACAATATTATGGGATCAGGTAAATATAGACATTCAGTATTTTATTTAATTCATTAATATATTCTATTCAGTTTGATGCACATACTCACCTGTATGACACGTTTTGTATTACATCCTTTATATGTAAAAAAAAGAACGTATATATTTTTTTACCTTATACGCCACAATATTATGGGATCAGTTAAATATATACATTCAATATTTTATTTAGTTCTTTAATATATTCTACTCAGTTTGATGCACAGACTCGCCTGTATGACAGTTTCTTTATTACACCTTTATATGTAAAAAAAGAACGTATATATTTTTTTACCTTATACGCCACAATATTATGGGATCAGGTAAATAGAGACATTCAGTATTTTATTTAATTCATTAATATATTCTATTCAGTTTGATGCACATACTCACCTGTATGACACGTTTTGTATTACATCCTTTATATGTAAAAAAAAGAACGTATATATTTTTTTACCTTATACGCCACAATATTATGGGATCAGTTAAATATATACATTCAATATTTTATTTAGTTCTTTAATATATTCTACTCAGTTTGATGCACAGACTCGCCTGTATGACAGTTTCTTTATTACACCTTTATATGTAAAAAAAGAACGTATATATTTTTTTACCTTATACGCCACAATATTATGGGATCAGGTAAATATAGACATTCAGTATTTTATTTAATTCATTAATATATTCTATTCAGTTTGATGCACATACTCACCTGTATGACACGTTTTGTATTACATCCTTTATATGTAAAAAAAAGAACGTATATATTTTTTTACCTTATACGCCACAATATTATGGGATCAGTTAAATATATACATTCAATATTTTATTTAGTTCTTTAATATATTCTACTCAGTTTGATGCACAGACTCGCCTGTATGACAGTTTCTTTATTACACCTTTATATGTAAAAAAAGAACGTATATATTTTTTTACCTTATACGCCACAATATTATGGGATCAGGTAAATAGAGACATTCAGTATTTTATTTAATTCATTAATATATTCTATTCAGTTTGATGCACATACTCACCTGTATGACATGTTTTGTATTACATCCTTTATATGTAAAAAAAAGAATGTATATAAATATTTTTTCCTTATACACCACAATATTATGGGATCAGGTAAATATAGACATTCAGTATTTTATTTAATTCATTAATATATTCTATTCAGTTTGATGCACATACTCACCTGTATGACATGTTTTGTATTACATCCTTTATATGTAAAAAAAAGAACGTATATAAATATTTTTTCCTTATACGCCACAATATTATGGGATCAGGTAAATATAGACATTCAGTATTTTATTTAATTCATTAATAATATATTCTATTCAGTTTGATGCACATACTCACCTGTATGACACGTTTTGTATTACATCCTTTATATGTAAAAAAAAGAACGTATATATTTTTTTACCTTATACGCCACAATATTATGGGATCAGGTAAATATAGACATTCAGTATTTTATTTAATTCATTAATATATTCTACTCAGTTTGATGCACATACTCACCTGTATGACACTTCTTTATTACACCTGTATATGTAAAAAAGAACGTATATAAATATTTTTTCCTTATACGTCACAATATTATGGGATCAGTTAAATTTAAACATACACATTCACTGTCACATACATATGTACACACACGCATACGCCCTCACTGTCTATGGGGATTTCATCCCTTCTATACTTCATCCCTTTCTATCTCTCATTTCTCTTATATATAATTGGTCTTACTGTATTTAAATTTAATTTATAAAGTTTTGTATCTCGGATAACAATGTGTAGAGACCGAAAAAAGGTCACAAAAGTAACACATTTATAAGTGTTACAGGTTAACTGGGTTATAGAAATTAGTGTTACTTAAATTTATGTGTCGTAATTCTGTTACATATAAAAAGTATTTCTAACCATAATTGTTACAATTAAATCCTGCCAAAAGTTGGGGGATGTACAGACTATATGCCGAGTACTTGTAACGCAGCATAGGTTAATGAGCATGTCGAGTCAATAGTGTAGATAAAGTGACCCTAACAAACAAATAAGCCCCGCACGAGCCACACACATCCATCGTCGCTAATTATGTGTAACGAATTTTATTTTTTGTTAATTACCATTAACTCGCTTGTTACATTACTCTTGTAACAATAAGTCTGTTATATTTGTACTTAGCTTTGTAAGGTTTAGGAATGTTTCATAAATAAA
Source organism: Druceiella hillmani (assembly GCA_039881145.1). Taxonomy (NCBI): domain Eukaryota; kingdom Metazoa; phylum Arthropoda; class Insecta; order Lepidoptera; family Hepialidae; genus Druceiella; species Druceiella hillmani. The sequence continues at coordinate 5,689,027 of JAYKKI010000065.1, read as the reverse complement.
GTGTAACTTACACAGCGAGCAATTTAAATCCTCTACTACCACTTACATTAACTATCTGATAATCTATAGCTTAATAGCAGCTGCACCACTTGGGACTAAACCGCTATGCTATGAGGTTTCTAAACCACTCCCATAGGAAGTAGGTTACTAGACGTTGTCACTGCAGAAATCAAATCCCTTTGTTCCCCAATGGATTTGGAATTTTCAATGTTTTCCCACTGGTGTATAAATGCACATTAGAAAAAAGGAAATTTCACTATCTTGCGATGTTTATAATTGAAGAAAAACTTACTATTTTACGCAATTTATAATTGAAAGAAAACTTGTACTCTACTATTTTACGCATTTTATAACCGAACGGAAACTAGTACTCTTTACTCTTTTACGCAATTTATAACAGAAAGAAAACGTGTACTCTTTACTATTTTACGCAATTTATAACAAAAAGAAAACGTGTACTCTTTACTATTTTACGCAATTTATAACCGAAAGGACACTTGTACTCTTTACTATTTTACGCAATTTATAACTGAAAGAAAACTTGTACTCTTTACTATTTTACGCAATTTATAACTGAAAGAAAACGTGTACTCTTTTTACTATTTTACGCAATTTATATTTGAAAGGAAACTTGTACTCTACTATTTTACGCAATATATAACGGAAAGAAAACTTGTACTCTTTACTATTTTACGCAATTTATAACTGAAAGAAAACTTGTACTCTACTATTTTACGCAATTTATAACTGAAAGAAAACTTGTACTGTTTGGGATGATTCCGAAAACAGCTCACATATTATTTTATACAAATAGATTTAGTGAAAAAATATTCTTCCTACGCATTTATTTTAAAAATATGAAAAGCAACGGACTCTTCGTACAACTGTGACAAAATTCCAAGAAAGCAAAGACAACAGTAAAATATGTCATGGCTAAAAAGCTTGGGTAGTTAAAAACAAAATTTAGAAACAAAGGAGATATCTCCCTGACATCATGCTAAACCTTTGCAAGAAATTCCAAATGGAGAAGTCGTCAAAATTTGCCTTAAAATTGTTTTGCCGATTAAAACCTTTTTGGATTGTGTCACGAAAAATTTCATAAAAAGACCACTTTGCGTAGTCATACCTTTGCGTAATTCACGAAAATACATAGCTAATGGTCGAAAAAGCAAAATATCGACATTATTTCTGATTACAATTTTATAAACTATTTTTATAAAATTCTGATCAGAAATAATATCTAGATATTTTACTTGAAAACTACTTTTCTTTATTTAATTCGTATTTTTCTCAATAAATATTTCATCACAAAGGAAAACAGTCATCCAACGACGAAACACGGAAACTAATTATTATAACAAAAAAATCTAGTGTTTCTTCGTTTTGACATATTAAGTAAAATATTTTTTGTATGGAACATCTGCGAGACTAGACTGCGAGCGTCAGCGACGCGATCGCGCGCGCGATACACTGCTCCTCTTTTCTTAACGAGTAACTAATAAATACTACACAGGCGTCGTGACTTTGGTATTGTAACAACTCTAAACAAACACTTCGAAAATTATTTGTTGCGATAACTTTTAAAATCATAAATTGAGATGTGTGTATTTTCCAGCCTATTTCTGCCGCACCGTGGTCGTCTAATCGTCGCACAAGCGTGCGTTGTTTGTACCTTGTCGTAAACGTATAGTTTCCGCTCCCGCTTCCGCGTCGCGTCACTTTTGTCACGTTTTGTCAGGTGTGAGTGAAGCTTAAAGCGGCGCGCCGCCCCCTTGCAATATTGTACTCTATTGTGCATTTAGCATTTATTGCAAAAACAAAGCGAGTGTGTCAGAATTTTTCACTATTTCGTCTGATTTATCAAATATTTTATTGCAAATCAGAGAAATAATGTCAAGCGTTATAATCGCATGTTTTGTCCACTTCGTTTGACACGATGATTTAGAATAACTTTAACTATTAATACTGTTACTAATATATTTGGAATACAAAGTTATATCTTGCGTAAATAGAGAATAGATAAAAACGCTACTAATAAATATAGTATACGACAAGCTCGTCATAACTTTATCTGTCATTATTCTGAGTTCGATCTAAGTTTACCTTTTGGTATAAGTTGAAAAAGTTGACATTTCGGCAGAATATTTCATTCTCTGGACATATTCGCCTGCTCATTACTTCCATACAAGCGGATACTATACAATTAGTCCTTTGAAGGCCTTGACACAACATTTTCTTTTTTTTTCAAAGCCATATTATTATAAGTAGAATGATTTTTACTATTAATTCTATTACTGATAACTATTATAGTGAATTTTGGATGATTACTATAATTTCAATATTTATTGTTTGTTTACCAATATTTATTTTTTGTTTGTTTTAGTTAATGGATTATAAAGTTTCTGAATATTTAATGTATTGTACAAATATTTATATAAGACTGAGGATATATGTACGTAGAATATTATTTTGATGTGGGGATACAAATTAGCCTAATAATTGATAAACTCACTTTTGTATCTCACTATGACTTGTATCTGTTTTTTCCCCATAATAAGTACATACTAGCTGACCCGTGCGAAGTCTTCGCACTATATCGCCATCTAGCGTGTTCCAAGTATACAATTTGGCTAAGATATTTGATGTGTCGCCCACAGATGGCGCTCATGCCAATTGTTATAAAAATTAATTTTTTTATTAACAAAAATATTTTTTTCGAATTTTTTTATATTTTTCGCCCAAAGTAGAAAACAAGCTTTAAGTGGGTATTTTTTTTATTTTTTTTGGTGCAGTAGTTAAAGAGATCGAGCCGCTCGACCAAAAAACACCTTTTAGAAATAATATATTTAGATGACAGCACGTCAGTCTTTGCAATTCGATTGTGTTTATAATTATTTCAAATAAAATGGCTTCAAATAAATCAATTCGTACAATGGAAACTATCGAGGTGAAATATTATTTAATTTATTTTGTGTGCAAGTTTTTCAGTATCTCATACTCTACTGAAAATGGAAAAAACAGAAAAATTCAACAGGAACGGACAAAAGAAAAGAATAATATATGTTTTAACGATGCTCTAAAGACGCCATCTGATGAAACAGATGTAATTTGTATTCACGATCACAGACATACCTTCGTATTTTACGTGTTTGGCTATGAAACGCTAAATTGCCACGTTGAATTTCTGAAATAACTTCCGAATAGTTACATCGTTTTACTCAGTTTATTAGTTGTAATTAATAATTTCGTCAAAAGTAAAAAGAGAGTCAGTTTGGACATTTCTTAGTAAAAATAGAACATGCAAATGTGCAGATTTGTATTTTATTACCAACAATTTTAGAGTATTTAGAGACGATGTAACTATTTTACAAATTTTCTCAAACTTTTGGCCTGCAGTGTATGTTGCCTACTTAATTTTCCACAGGCATAAAAACAAAGGAATTATAAAAATGTATAATTCCAAATATAATTAGAAATCAGGGAGAAAGAGTATTGTATAAATGAAAAAAAACGCTTCGAAATGCCAATATATTCTTGTTGTGTGGAACCAGAAAAGTTTAAATATTTACAGCAATGTAAAGCTATAGGCCGCAATATATGATATCAATTTCATGTTGTAGTCTTGAAGCTGTTTCTGAAAAAAAGTCTTTAATAGATGGATGGATAGATGCATAACCAACTGATCCTATAGGGTGCATTTTTTTCATTGCGAAGACGGAACCCTAAAAAATATGAAAAAAAAACTTCGCACATCTCCTCAAGTGGATTATCATTTAATTGAATGCGATTAATTATATTTTTAATTTATTACAAATGCAGAGGTCGCTATAAAGATTTTAATACAATCTAAAACCTCCATACATTCTAGAATTTCCCAATAAATAGATCTACAACAATTTACTTCCCATTAATGTTGACAGTTGTGTTAAAATGACATTTGAATTCATTACAGTAAATACATTCGCCATTTGTTTAGCACAATCTATTAAAGAATCTAATATATTAGATATAACACAACGTAGAACATATTCAGATAGGGTATGAACATATTCAAAAACATCCGAACGATCACATGATTAAGCTTCACCTAAAATTGCCTACAACAAAAGGAGGACGTGGAAGACCACCCACCCTCACTTGGTTGACGACTCTCACAAAGATCCGAAAAAAGCCCAATTTGATGCCAACACAGCACAAAACCGTACTCAGTTAAAGAGTAGAACAAGGAAAGCCGACTCATAGTAAATGGAGAAAGCCGACTCATAGTAAATAGAGAAAGCCGACTCATAGTAAATGGAGAAAGCCGTTCAGGATAGTAGTAGCAGATATAAAACAATGTAGTTAGATTAAATATTAATATTATCAAGCGGTATTGTCTCAGTTCTTGTATGTCAAATAAGAGGACTACCCTCACCAAAATTATGCAAGAAGACATCTTGAAAAACTATTCACTTTATATTATGGTAACCCCCGTAAAGTAAATTTATATTGATTACCACGTTCATTTGTAACGCTTCTTTGCGTGAGTCAGTTACCGCCGATTGTGGATATAACACAATGTAGCCAGATTAAATATTAATATCATTAAGTGATATTGTTTTAGTTCTTATGTGTCAAGTAAGAGGACTACCCTCCTCAAAAACAATTAAGAGTTAAAGATGTCTTGAAAAAATATTTACTTTAAATTATGGTTACCCTACATGCGAGCCGCATAAAGTAGATTGATATTAATTACCGCGTTCATTTGCAACGCTTTTTTGTGCGAGTCAATTACCGCCGATTTATTATATTGTACCGCCCGCGGACCGCTAAACGGCCAACGTATGTTACGTAACTTCCGTGCTAATTTATCAAGACTATTTATGCTATACAATTGCTGGGGGCAGAGCACAATTTGGCAATTAACGGTCCAAGAAATTACGGATACCAGTTCTTAAACCAGATGCATAATGTGCGTTTTTTTCAACAAGGCGTGCTATTTGTAGCCACTTTAATTTATGACGATCCGACGATTGACCGATCAATCTATTAAAAAATAAATTATCTTAAAAAATGTATCAGTCAAAAATAGCCTAGCGCACAAAAAATAGTACAAAATGTAAAATACTCTTCGGCGCTTATTGTTCAGGGCGCCAAAGAAATCTTGGTTTTTAATGTACTTGTATATTTTTGAATGGTAACTTATTTCTATAGACAGGTGAAACTCTGATATGTAACGCTATCATAACATCATCTATTGGTGAATTTATGTAATTAATTCTACAAAGTTCAACGAACATTAGAGATTAATATTCATTGAAATTTGACCACAGATGGCGCCGTTCACAACTCAATGACAAAAAAATTTATTAAATACAACGTTCATATTGTAATTATGTATTGATGTTATTACAGGAGTTTGTCAATAACGATTAAGTCACATATTAATTATATATATATATATATATATATATATAACTATTTGATATAGATATTAGTGTAATTAAATTATTTATGAAGAAATCATTCGGAAGGAAGAAGTTTCACTTCCAACCCATGGATTTCCGTGCACACATATATTTTATTATTTGTTTTTTAAATTTGTATACACTTCCTTTTTTAAGAGATCCTTAATTATAGCTACTGAGACATCGGAGTAGAAGCGAAATTCATCCCAAACTCATGTGATACGCCACGCAAACTTTTGGATTTATGGCGTTTCTATAAAACGTTGACATGTTAACGTTTTAATAATTCGACAAATAAAGAAAATACAAAAACTTTTAGATATGCTTTATTGATTCTAACATGAAGAATTGCTAGCAATAATTGTTCTTTTGTCACCAATAACATTTAGTATTGATTTAGACTTAAGTTAACACATTTTTTTAAAGAGAAAAATATTAATTCGATCTCAATTTTTCATCAACACACAACATTTTGTTCGAATTTTCTGACTGATAGTTTTCGAGATTGAAAGGAAACAGCAAAAATTAAGCGATTTTGTGAGAGTATAGTTAGTAAAAACAACTTCATCTAAGTTTCACTTTGTTTACAAAATTCTAACGTGTAACTTTGTTTACAAAATTCTACTCTACATATGTTAAACTTTGTTAATAAAATTTTATATTTTGTTATATATTAAGCGATTACAAAAGCCACTTTATACGTGTTAAAGTTTGTTTTTAAAATTTTATATTTTGTAATATGTTTAACTTTATTTATAAAATGCTACCCAATATGCGTGTAACTTTGTTTACAAATGCTACTCTATACGTGTTAAACTTTGTTTATAACATTTTATATTTTGTTATGTGTTTAACTTTGTTTATAAAATGCTACGCTATTTGTATGTAACTTTGTTTACAAAATGCTACTCCACATGTGTCAAACGTTGCTTACAAAATACTATCTATATTGCCTATGTTAAATTAACGTAGAATTCATATTGCAACATGATACAAAGCTGTGTGAACCCGACATATTACCAAACTGTGCAGAAGTTTCTTAGAGAAAAAGCAAGTGACATACATTTTGAAAGATATTATATGGCTACCGCAATTTACTTACAACATTTTATTAGGCCCGAGCTTTAACACCCCTAGTTCTATTTCATGGAAAACATTACTATAAAACAAAATAAAAAATTAATGGAAAACATGACTATAAAACAAAATCTTAAAGTGACCGCGAAACGGATAAAGTCTTCCCTTCTCTCTTCTTCGTCCGTCCCTTCGCCAACTGATGCAGGACGGCTTCACATGTGCCGCTACGGGCGATGCACTTTACGAAAGTACACTTGCATTGCATGTTTATGAATTATCTTATTAGTTTATGAATTATCTTATAAAACCAATAAACAAGACGTTTACAATGCCGAAGGTGTGGACGAGAAGGTGTGTGAGTGTTTGTCACAGAAGTGTAGAATTCATTATACACGTTCACGCGTCAGAACCGAATGTGAAGGCTAAGAACTGATGAACAGAAATTGTATAGACTGTTGCAGCTTAACTTTAAACTAAGATGTTACTTTTATCCTTGTAAGGGGTACTATTGAGGTGTATACATTATTACAGGAGGAAACTCGGCCGTATTACTATACAATCGACGCGAGCAAAGTCGTGGGCAAAGGCTTGCAAGTATACTTTTAAATTACTTGTTTAGCACAACTTTTCAAAATATTTCTGATTTTGATTTTTAAATCACGACTAAAATTAAATAACAAGTGGATGTTGTCACTTCCACAGCTGTTTTTAAGGTCAACTGTTGTAAAGAAAGAGGGTAGCAAAATATAGTAGTATTTTGCTTAATTTATATTAAGCACAGTGTATATCTTTTGAAATGTCAATGCAATAATTCATACTACTGTGAATACGAATCAGTTACAGCAAATAATATCTATATTATCTACGAGTTGTTTAAGTTATATTAAGTACAGTGTATATCTTTGGAAATGTCAATGCAATAATTCATACTACTGTGAATACGAATCAGTTACATCAAATAATATCTATATTAGCTACGAGTTGTTTATTAAGTTATATTAAGTACAGTGTATATCTTTCGAAATGTCAATGCAATAATTCATACTACTGTGAATACGAATTAATTACAGCAAATAATATCTATATTATCTACGAGTTGTTTAAGTTATATTAAGTACAGTGTATATCTTTGGAAATGTCAATGCAATAATTTATATTACCGTGAATACGAATCAGTTAAAGCAAATAATATTTATATTATCTACGAGTTGATATACAAAGTCTTTATAATCCTTAGAAGCAAGCCAGGGATCGAAATATTAATTCTAGGTAAATTTATATTTTTCTTCAGAAATTATTTAGTATGGTATATCTTTTTAAATATAAATGGCATTCGTGTCATTGTAAATATATGTATAAATTAATGTCTATAATACCTATATTATTTATAGTCCTTAGAATCATCCTAAAGACAATAGTTCGACCATTCTGTGAATATCGCGTTCAGGTCATAGTGAATTTAGCAATTGAATTTCTAAATTAAATACAAATTTTTACATCAAGACATTAACTATAACTATAACGACGAGAACCATTCGAAATCCATTAGTAAAGCCAAGAGTTAATAATGCAAAATTTTACATTAAGACATTAACATATGATTATATATATATATTGAATATTGTTATAGATAATAGCTTAGTTACGTATATTGTCACGTTTACTTCTGGAACCAATGCATTTATAAAAAAACGAGAATTTTACTGATATCTTAATGAAAGAATATATAAACGATTTATTTAACAAAAAATTATGTCTCTGTAGTCATTATTTTATTAAGAAAAATTTATTGGATAAAAAAAACAATAAAGCTCCATTTCTTACATTGCAATATTTTGTCACTATTTTCACATTAAATTTAGGTATAATTATATATTACATTTTTACTAAACATGAAAATATAAATGGTGATAACAAGAGAAGAAGTTAAATAATAGATAAATAACAATTTACAAAATTATAAAAAACATGATGCCTATCTCACTTGATATTAGCAAAAAACAATTTTTATGCATTAAAAGCAAATTATCTAAATATGACACGAGAGTTATTTTGTATTAAATTATAAAAATACTTCAATAAATAACAAATTCTAATTATACATATTTCCAATATCGAATTGGAAATTAGATAAAAAAAAAAGTATATGCATTCCTTCTGACATTGTTTGTGGTTATAATGTTATAATATGGGTAATACGTTTATTATTTCACTCATTTTGTTGAGCTTAAAACAAATGGATATTTTATATTCTGGTTACGGACATCTAAAATCTCGTTATTACTCGTTAATAAAAGCATTTATTTAGATATTTTCCATTATTTTTATATTATTCACGTAAACATTTACCAGAGTCGTTAATTTGAAGCAAACTAATAAGATTTAAGCGCCTATAAAACCGCTGACGCTAGACGGCGCTGATGTCATACACCCAGCCAATACTAAATTTTACATCAAGACATTCACATGTGACAATAAACAATGAAGAAAACCGTTCGAAAACCGTTGATAAAGCCAAAAATGTAAATAATGATGTAATATATCAAAATTAAATACACAATTTTCCATGAATACATTAACATATGATAATATACAACAACGATGATAACCATTCGAATACAGATGGTTAAGTCATCAAAATCGCAAATAATGATGTAACATTTCTAAAATCAATACATTGACATACGTATGATAATATACAATAACGGTGGAAACCACTCAAAAACCCTTGGTAAAGCTAAAACTGCAAATATTAATGGACAATGCAAGAGCATCGAATAAGAGTTTTCGTGATTTCGAGAACTATTTCATGTGTTTAATAATCCCGAAATCCACAGCGAAATCGGGAAATTCAGACTATTTGAAACTTTCGTGAATTACATTAAGATAATCATTCAGACCTTCCCCAACGTTATGACTTTATTTCAATATAGTTTATATACAGTTGAATTTTTATTAAATTCAACACTAAAGAACCTGCCGAAAGAATTATTGAATATGTTTAGTTTCATTAACAGCCTGTCTCTGTCCACTGCTGGATACATACCTGTTCTAAGCCCTTAACATTATAAGTAATGTCTCTAATCAGCACGCCGAGCAGGCGGGGTGAGTACCATCTCGCATCGATGGCGATACTACTCGTCACTGTACTGTGGCATTTTAGCTACGCGATTATAAATACCACTACAGCCTTGTTCGACCAGCGGCGGGAATCGAACCTGGATCTTCACAGTGCGCCGCGCCGTCCAAGTCCGTAAGACCGAGCGCACTTTGGATACGAAATTGTGTCACATAAACGTACGATTCTTGTCGATTTTGAGTACGTAACTGGGTGAGTTTTTTGTTCGTTATAATCAATTGTTTCCTGTTCCGTCCGGTATTTCGAATTTCGTATTTTTATTTCTTTAATTGGGATCACTCTGATCCCATAAACAACTGTGTACGTGTACCATCATTGACAAATTTTTCGACCATTATAGTGATTCGTTCGTACGAAAACGCAAACATTCCCAACAAAATGGAATCCGTGTCATATGACGCAATTATTCGTGCGCACTAATTCGTTTCCAATCTGCGCGCTCCTATAGTACTTCATGTTTGGGAAAATTCGTGCGTAATCGTACGTATTCGTACTACTTTTCGTGCGAAAACGTATCCAAAGTGCGCACGGCCTAAGTCTTGTGATCAACGCAACACACCGTGACGATTATGTTTATTTTACTTTAATAAATCATGAATTGAATATATTTGGCGTTAATTTTGTAGAAATTCATTATTCACAATGAAATGAAACTACGTGATGTAGTATTATTTCTACTTTCTTTAATTTCTTTACCACGACCTAGGTTTCGTTGTATTACATCTTCATGTGGGCTATTAGCATAGAACTTTGCAAAGATCTTTGGTAATATCCCACCTGAAGATGTTGTAATACAACGAAACCTAGGTCGCGGTAAAGAAATTAAAGAAAGTAGAAATAATTCTACATCACGTTTCATTTAATTGTTAATAAATCATTTTGGAAAAATTTTTTATTCACAAAACTAAATCTCCTTTTAACATTCTCGATTTTAAACAATTCTAGAATCGGGATAGTAACTACATTTCCAAATACCAAATAAAATTAACAATCGTTTCTAATTTATCACGACTAAGTTTTTACACGAAATAGTTGTGATCAGTTTTGGTAGATTCTTCTCATAAACGAGACACAAGTTCTACTCCAAAGCAGAATTGAAATCTAAGCACATCAACTATTTGACGTCATTAATATAATAAGTTGCCTTCCCACATGCCAGACTCAATTAGTTATCATTGAAACAAGATTTCAAAATCAATTAATGCGATTAAAATTTACGACTAACTCTATTTGCGCACAATACGTTATAAAAGTCTAGCCAATTAATAGCTGTCCGCAATCTGCTCGCAATTAAACAGGCACGCCCCTGGCACGCGGCACGTACGCCAGTTCCTTGTACGGGTGCGCCGTGGGACAATACGGCCGCGCACGTGGCGACACGTGCTAACGACCTTGCCTTCGTAGGGTACGCGGTAACATCGCTTCGCCGTTCCCTACTTTTTCACAAGGATCTACTTATTTATCTATATATATACTATTACATAACGAGGAAAATTTGTTTATGTATTTTTATAGTTATCCTGTGTAAGTTATGTCGTTACACTATAAATAAATGAAGATGAACAATGGCAATAAATATTATAAACGTCGGAAAAACAAATTTCGTTTCTTTAATTTCGTTGACGAAATAAAAAAATAGCCATCACAATAACGTATTAAAGAATTACTTTAAAAAATGGGTGCGTGTACTTATGTACGCGCGTGAGAAGTTATACTTCTTTGGCATCATTAAATAATACATACGGATAGATAACCTCAATTATATTGGAGCACTTGAAAAAGTCTATAAACACAATTTTTTCACTAATATTTACGAATCGTAAATATATTAATCAAAATATTGAATTTAAATCACTACTGAATATAATTTATCAGCACATATATAAATCGCACTTATATGAAACTAAAACACATGTGTGAATGTAGACACTAGAAACATGTGGATAAATACTATGAATATGAAAACAGTGAACAGAGGCGACGATGGTGCCAATAGCTTTTGTTTCGAGACTGCAACCGCTGCAACTTCATTCTGTAACTTTTGTGTGACGAATCTTAAAATTTTATTCTCATTTTTTCATAACGCGCCTAAAGAAGTATAACTTCAATAAAACACATAGAAACTCACTAGTTGAGGAGCTAATAGATGACCAGAGAAGCGGTAACTGGACCTGAGGAACGGGAATGTCTAGGAACACGAACACTTTCAATACATATATGCAGACCGTAACAAAAATGTATCTATTATTTTGTTACAGTGCATTATACTGTGTAAAAATTGTGATTCTTGCATTATACTGCGTAAAAAATGTTAAGAAAAGTTTACATTTTTACATAAATACATTTCAAATGCTCAAAATACTCAGTTTGATGCATAGGATATATGTGAATAAGACACGTTTTTGTTAATATTGTGATTCTTGCATTATACTGTGTAAAAAATGTTAAGAAAAGTTTACATTTTTACAGAAATACGCTTCAAATGCTCAAAATACTCAGTTTGATGCATATCATATATGTGAACAAGACACGTTTTTGTTACTATTGTGATTCTTGCATTATACTGTGTAAAAAATGTTAAGAAAAGTTTACATTTTTACAGAAATACGCTTCAAATGCTCAAAATACTCAGTTTGATGCGTAGGATATATGTGAATAAGACACGTTTTTGCAATGCCCTGCATATTTGTCAGCGATTTTAGATACGTTTTTCTTTCAACTAAATTTAAATATGAATAAGGTAAACATTTTCTCCTGATACATCTACCGAACAGCCGTTCATAAATTTGGTCTATTCTTAATTTATAACTCCACGCGAGTGGAGCCGCGGGTACCACATAGTATTTATTAAACCTATAAGTACTAGTCGAACTAATGCGTCGAGGATTTAGCTACATCAAAACGCCGTACCACCTTTTAGCCATTCAAAGTTTTGTGCATTTCAAATTAGGTGAAGACGGATATAAATACCTAAACTTTCTGATGAAATAATTATAAACGCGATTACACTGTATATAAATATACACTGTATATAAATATAAATACCATTACATGTAAATGGGAAATTCTTTAATAAAAATATGTCGACAATAGTTTATATAAGACAATAGTAATAAGTTTCGAGTAAAACACAAATGAACAAAATCACATTTATATAACAAAATAAAAAAACATTTAGTAACGTCAGACTAAGAAGTTAAAATTAAAAGAGAATTTTTAATTTTGTAGGATAGAAGACACCAAATATTCACACATAATGACATTTAATGATTACATCTCGATATAAGCGAACGATAGTAAACTACGTGTGTCACACTCCATCATTGCGATTACGCTGAAGAAAATGCCAAACAAACATATCGATATCTCACTCTAAAGATGCGTAGAAATGTTGCCCGGGCAGGCCACCTAACGGTTACATCTTTTTTAACGCTCTGAACTTCTGATTTTACTCTCCCCAAAAGTTCATACCGGGCATTATATATGAAAATCGAAACAAAAAAATAATTTTCAATAAAACATTTTATAATAAATTTTGGATCTTACTGTCACATGACAACTACTTTAAGAGTTAATATGTTTTACTACTATGTCAAATTTCAAGTTTCTACATTAATCGATTTCGAAGAAAAATGCTGTGACAGACGTAGAGACACGTGAATGATGTTAAAAGGGTTCCGTTTTTCCCTTTAACTACGGAACTCGGAGACATTAATAATCTTTATAATTAGTCGAGCTATTCAGACAGCTTGCTTTATGCGGGCCTACTAAATAAACAACAGTTGTCTCTTTATAACATTTCTATGACTGCTTTGCCTAAGCTTATTAAAGTGTAGAATATAGATATTAAATATTTCGATTTATTTTGTGAAAAATGTATAGTAAATAAAAGTATAGCTTCGTAACGGTGTAAGTTTGTTATAAAGTCAATTAAAAGGATGCATTTACATCACGTTAATGTTAAACATTAAACAGCAAGCAGGCCATATGGTGTGTATATACATAAGCAGCACATAAATAAACGCGAGCTGATATTAAATGTCATTACATCCCATTCAGTCGTCAAGTAACAGCTTTCGCAATCGAGCGCAACCCAGGCCTGCGCGATGCGAACCGGCACTGTTTTTCTTGCGAAATTAAGTTGAAAAAAAATTGCTAGAGCATCGCTGCAACGGCAGATAATGCAATGATAATTCGATGCACCCCGCGAGCGGTCTAGGAGCGCGTGCGGCCGCGGTGCTCCCGGGCGCTTTTTTCGAACATTTCAATGGTAATGCGACGAGCTGCGAGGCGGCCGGGTCGACGGCCTCGCGCCGCCGTGCACCGCCAAATATTCGGTGTGCACACAACTTAATTGTCGCGGGTCGCGCCGGCCGTACCGCTGCGTCTAGCTTACTGAACGTTTCTTGTTCAAACATTGGCGAAACTTTATCGTTTGCTTTATCCAAATTGAGTATTTAGGGCTTTATTAAATAAGTTCAGAGTCGAACATTTTGGAGTTTGCTCCTTAAGAATCGATTTTCATATATAGTGCTCGGTATGAAGCTTTATAGGGAGTAAAATCAGAAGTTCAGAGCGTTAAAAAAAGTGTAACCGTTAGGTAGCCTCTCAGCGCATATTTAGAGTGGATCTCAATATGTTTATTTGGCATTTTCTTATGGCGTAATCGCAATGACTGAGTGTGACATACATAGTGTACTATCGTTCGTTTATATCAAAATGTAATCATTAAATGTCATGTAAATATGTGTGAATATTTAATGTCTTCTATCCTACAAAATAAAAGTCCCTTTTAATTTTAATTTCTTAGTCTTACGTTACTAAATATTTCTAATTTTGTTTTATAAATTTGATCTCGTTCATTTGTGTTTTACTTGAAAATAATTAAATTGTCAGCATTGTTTTATTAAAGAATTATACATTTACATTTAATGATATTGATATTCATATTTATATACAGTGCTACCTATTTTATACATTCCGAGGCATTTGTCCTTAAGGAATAAACTCTAGTCGCTCATCGGCGCTGACACGCACCATTTTTATACTAGCCTATCCACCAGACTCACTCACAAATACACAAATAGAAATTTGAGTCTGGAGCTAAAAAGTCTACTGGAAAGTGCTACGTTTTCACAACTTTCCTTTATGGAATAGAAGCATGATACTTAAAGGTAGTAACCACCAAAAAATGGAGACATTTAATATGTGTGTATATACATACGGAAGAATCTTAAAAATAGCCTGGATGGACAGGGTAACAAACATCGAAGTCTTAAGAAGAATTAACAAAAATATGGAAATTATGTATAAATATATAACTAAAACCAGAATATTGCAATACCTTGGACGTATAACACTAGAATCAAGGTACACAATGTTAATATTGGTCATACAAGGTAACATTCAAGCCATAAAAAGTATTGGAAGAAAAAGACGAGAAGAACTTGGAAGAAGAAGATCCACTAGACTATTTATTTTATATAAGGAAGACTTATAAGTTATGATGCTCATAACTTCCATGACAGACGATTGAATTTGAACATTTTACTGACAAAATTACTTCTCCCGCCCTTCAGTGTTGATGCTGTCGTCACGTCACAAATGTTAACATAATTATGTAAAATGCATATCTAAACCAATGTCACTAAATACATAAAAACCTTCCCGAATAAATACTCTTCATGACAGCGAAAAATGCATCAAAATCCATTTAGTAGCACTCATAAGCAAACAGACAGACGGACCTTGTGTTTTATATCAGTATTAGCTTTTGCCTGCATGGTATTAGAAAATTATGATTTTTTTAAAAAGAAATATCCCCTTCTCTCTCTTTTTATCGCATGCACATACAAGCGCATATGCTTCATCTACCAAAATACCCCTCGTGCATGGTAGAAATACGCAAGTACTGCGTAAATATTTATAATTACTACTTATTAAATTATTACTTACTTATCTTTTATAATTACTTATCTTTTATAATTACTTATCTTTTATAATTACTAAACTTTATATGCAATTATAAATGATACAACACAAACATGTCCTAAAAAAATAAATCCTACAAAAAGTCGGAGCGACTTCGATCGATTCGAATGTTACGTGCCAACAATGAAAAGGATAGACTATACGACTGAACACGCGCTGATGGAGACGGAAAGACAAGAATGTACGCGTTGAGTCGATGGAAAGTGGGCCATTAACCTTCTCCGACAAAAGTCGGCCGCCGACTAACCACTTACGAAAATTGGCTGTCTGCGTTAAGCGTAAGAAATGTTTCGAATAGAAAAAAAAACTGCTATTCGCGAATACGTATACGAATAATTTGCTTCGCTATTCGCGAATACGAATTTTACCTTAACACTTGTATTTTGTTCTGAGTGTGTTTTGACACGTATCTCAACAAGCGTATATTTTTTTAGCGACGCCGGTCTGATCTGTGACCCTTTACGTACAGCACGGCAATTAAATTGTTGGTGATAAAAATATAACTTGAATCTCTTGAACTTTGAGTATGAATGACATCTAATTATATTTAATACCGTTGCGCCTTATTATCATACTACTATAATTAATATTATAGTAATTTAAATATGAGTGAGGCTGACTGTATAGGGCTGACCTATTTTTTATCGTAATTTCATAAAAAGTGAATCTGAAAAACTTTTTCATGTTTAGATTTTGTAAAAAACATTTTGAAGATATTATTTTCCTTTAGTAAATAAACTTATTGGTCAATATATAGTTAGGTATATAAACAAAAATTAAAAAAAAATTCCAAGTAAAACCGTCCATCTTATAATATTTATTTCTTGACAATCTCCTTTAATGATCACGTTGGACTTTTCATATCCGATTTTAATTCTAATATTAGTTTAGAATGTGTATCTAGTACGAGTATGGATACCTACTTAAAAATTGGTGAATATCTGTCAAAACGAATACGAATATTCGGAACAACCTTAGCAAGCATATCTCTCTTGAAACATGTTAGTTATTGCATCTATACACCGGGGCTGCTCGACAAAATTTGCACTTCACAAAATCGTAGCGTTTCGAGCCATGACGAGTTCTTAGAGTATTTGAAAGTTCCCGCCTATTCTCATACAGGCACGACCATTTCGCCGACGCACGTCGGGCTTACTGAAACGACTCCGAAAATAATTTACGTGTACCGCGTCGGCAACTCAGAGGAGAGGTGAAGTTGGCGGGGAGCGCAAAAGATATTCGTCTGTTTCGTTCTCGATTGTTCTATTTTTACATAAGTAAGTGAGAGAACTCTCCACTCCATTTATTATTAAAACTTTTTTTTCTTCGTTTAGCTGGTAGAGATTGCTCTTGTGGCAATAAGTCTTATTTACATTGAAGTAAACTAAAACGAAATTGAAGCTAATAAAAATGAACTCAAGAAGGATAAATGAAACAGACTTGAATCATATTACAATTTGTTTAAACATCGTTATCTATCATAATGGCATTAAAAACTTCCTCAAAGGTCTCAATATTTCCCGACTTAATAATGTCAAACACACACGCTTGCTTAATTTTTTGCACATGCGCTCATTCGTGTCAATACGCTACAATAATTAATGTAAATTAAAATCGAGCAGCTGGGAGGCTACTCCGATAAGTTCACACTACGTATGAGGCCAGAAGCATACGACTGTCACGGTCGTCGAAGCATCGTCACGAACAGTACACCTGCTGAGGGGGTGCACGTGATCGGTTCCGAGCCGTCGTCGAGCGTACACCTGCCGACTCGCATAAAAACAATAGGTAACTTGCCCGACGTGTAAAAAGTTAATGCTAGGCGATATAAAAGCGAAATACAACACAATTTAAATTTTTCCGCAATCGCTCATCGACAATGCCAAACCGTCTGCTATTAGGCGATTCAGTATCTCAGAGTCGCTTGAATTCATATTGTAAGAAATAACGAAAGTAAAGATACTGGTGAAATGAAAAAAAAAATTTAAAAATGAGGCTAATTGGTGAGTTAAATAAAAATCTGTTAAGTAAGAGTATAAATCGCATTACGAGGATTTATAATCTAAGGGTACGTAGTATATCTAGGGTACGTAGTATATCTAAGGGTACGTAGTATATCTAGGGTACGTAGTATATCTAGGGTACGTAGTATATCTAAGGGTACGTAGTATATCGATTAAACTAATTACAAATATTAATTTCTTACAACGTAAATGCAAGGTGTCCGGGAATAAGTGTCGGACAAAGAAGACGTTTTTCCTTGACTACAAAAGAATTGATTGTCTTTAAAATAAAATTGAAAAGATGACTTTTGTCAGAAAATTGAAAATTATATTCATAGTTACATATGTGTCATCTTTTTCGCACACACGATACTTGCGCTCATTGTTCAGCGCCACTCGGGTGAATAACCCGCGTACAGTTGCGAAGACATCACTACTGCGGGTAATAACCGCACTCCGGGCAAGTATTTGGTGTGTCAAAAAGAGTTATGTTTAATATTTTTTTTGCACTCAATTAAAAAAAGGGCGTGTTTTACGTTTTATTTCAACAACAATTTATTCCTATATAGCCAACGAATAGCGTCTTTGTTTATCCGACATTTATTCCCGGACACCGGGTATATTGCCCACTATATTTTTCCCAGGCGTAAAAACCTGTTGCATACTTCAAAAAACGATATGATCTAGTATGATCGCAATAGTTTTCCTGCAATCTTCAAGTTATATTTTATTAACCCTGTTATTTTTTCACGATTTTTGATTCAGGAGTGTCAGAAATAAGGGTAGGATGTTCCATTTTCACATATTTCTTTAGAATGTTAAAAAAAATTACTATTTTCTTTACTTTTTTAAATCTTATATGAATATTTTAATAAAGTTAACTCTGTGCGAAATATCCAGATTAATAAGATGTATTACTATACCAAACATCAAGTTTCTAAGTCGTAAGGTCTCTAAGAAAATCGGCTGTGACAGACAGACACGTGAGTGAATTAATAAAGGGTTCCGTTTTTCAGTTTGAGGCGCGAAACCCTAAAAAAATAGCAGTGCCACGATGAAAGTTTAATCCGAAATATGAAGAACGAAAAAGAAGTGATAAAGAAATAAAAAATTCAAACAAACGTGTTCGAAAACATCTCTATTGTACTCACAATTACTTTGAGGAACTCAGTCACACTTTACTTTGAGGAACTCATTCACACTTTACTTTGAGGAACTCATTCACACTTTACTTTGAAGAACTCATTCACACTTTACTTTGAGGAACTCATTCACACTTTACTTTGAGGAACTCATTCACACTTTACTTTGAAGAACTCATTCACACTTTACTTTGAGGAACTCATTCAATTAAACATAGATTCCTTACAAACTCTGTACAATAACGATTTTTATTAAATATGAATGTAATTTATAATAAATATACTAAAATTACTTTTATTTCAGGATATTATTCAAGAAATTATATTTTTGTCTTAATTATACAAATAATGAACAGCGCCATCTGTGGTGTGTGGTTCAGATAGAAAAATTCATTAAATTTACTACCCCAGGTAGAATATAAATTGACCGACAGATGTCGTTAGGGCACTGTTATAATATCAATGAAACGCTTTGGAATTACCGCCCAACGTTTTACTTAACAATCTAGAAAATTGGAAAACTTCATCATATCTTCTCGTCTTCCATAATACCCCAGTGTTTGAAGACCGAAAATCTTCATCCAATGTGTGTCTCGTAAAAGACTCGCAAAGTCACTTAGCGAACTATGGAAATAAGGTTTCCCTACGAAATTTGATCCATAATGAGGAGTTCCACAGGAGAACTAATGTTACTGACATATCTCCTAAGATTGGAAGGTTGAAATGGCAATGGACAGACCATGTAGCCCACAGAACGTTGGGGAAGATAGATTCTCAAATGGTGACCACATACTGGAAACACAAAGTAGGATGGCCTTCCGCTAAGTAGGTTAATGACTTGGTGAAGGCAGAATCTGTTGGATGCAAGCGGCACGGGATCGATCTATGTTCATCACTGGACTGGCTGACGATGATGATCATTACTTGGGTACCGCAAAGTAGTTTAGAACAGATTTTCACCATCTGAAATCTACTGAAGACAAATTGTGAAAGAGACACCTAGCAAGATGTGCTACAATTTGGGAGAGACTTTTCCAATGTTAAATTGATTTCCCCAATCACGACAAAAAGGTTTCTGCATGCTATATTATTGAAAAGCACCGTCCTAGCTGTCAACACCCTGCGCCTGTGTCGCGGCTAGTTTTTGCAATGCCAAATAGAATCAAAGTACGTTGAACTCTCCACTTACTCAGGTACTGTAACAAAAAAGAACCGATTGCATTCGGAACAGTGTCAAAATATTTGTTGAACTACATCACGTCACTTAAAAAACATACATGTTCAACTGTTATACGCCTATAATTACGTTTATTTACTGACAGGAAACTAGAATGACTTGACAACTTTTATGTAAATAATCGATTATTTACATCAGTTACTTACATGCTATAATCGTTTCTTTATTTACAGTTTGCCGGCATCATACTAGTGTCGCATACGTCGCTGTGGCTATATGCTTCTACTATAATTCCGAGAATTTTATTACTATTGCCGTCGGATTTGTAGCCGTTTCCAATTTATATAACAAAAACAATATTCAAAAATGGGGGCTGAACCATACTTTTGTTCGATGCGTCATCTGAAATTTTTACATTTGACGTAACTATTTCTGATACGAAAAAAATATTCAGAGTCTGGCCTCGAAAATTCCCTGACTAGTGGACTATATAGTATTTGAGCGACATAAGTTTTATTTTTGTATAGTCGTTTGCCTATTTTAACAAAATGTACTAATGCCATAATGTTATATTTAACAATCGCGTTATGAAAAAAAAATTGGTTTTAGAACCATACGCAAACACGGACTATGAAGCAAAAAAGACGGACGTAACGTATCACGGCAAAGTTACCCGACCATGTCGCTGCGTCGAGTGCGGTTAGTACTTTGGCGGATGAACATATGGAACATTGTGAAACCGTACAAAACACGCAAGTTTTCTCGTTACAGTATGGCTTTTTCTCGACTTTTTTGTTAAATCGGGTGTCCCTCTTGATAAAAGTATTGATACACGTTGTATAAAAAACAAATATTGTACACAAAAAACAAAAAAATAAATTATTGTGAAAAAAGGATTAAAATACTATAGTATATTGATAAACAGAATATGTTTGCTCATAAAACTAAAAAAGAGTTTTATGGTCACAATCCAGTTCTAATAAATAATGCCAATAGACAGACATCACGTACAGGTATTTCTTTCCTTAAGATATATTTTCACAGGTTTATTGCGCTCATATTTTAAACGTAAACTGTTTTTGGAGATAAAACTTGGAAAACTATTAGAAAACTCTTTTCAGAGGCCCGCAAAGTGAGCAATATGACGTTTTTTTATAATTTTCCTTACAAATGTCCGGTCTGCTTATTTCTAATTCCAAGCGAAAACGCTAAGTTTAAGGCTACGCATTATATATATATATATATATATAATATGTATGTACATATATATATATATATATACACATATATATGTACACATACACATACATGCATACATGTCTCAAAATTCAACGTCAAGCTGACAAGGGGATAGGCCAGGTTGGGACAGTTATTTGAAAAATCACAAAAATGTAGGTTTTTAAAAATGTTGGTGTTTTTTAGAAAATTGCCCCCTGCGACGTTCTTTCAAGTACTGTGACTATGAATTTTCATTTTAATTGATTCTAATTTTTGTTCCCTAATACTGAATAACCATTACATTAATCACAAACTAAAATAAAAACAAAATTGTCCTAGTTTAAAAAACCTGCTCGTACTGAAAAAAAATGTACTACGCTATTTTGGCAAGTTACTTTGAAAGCGGGGGCATTTAGTCTAGATTCCAAAACGGTATGAAACCTGCTGGTTTATTTTTTTAACAAAAAATTATAACTTTTTTTCCAAAGAATCCTGATTTCAAGTTAATTCTCGTACTTAGCTATAATGTTACAAATGCACGCTAGGCTTTCTCTAAGGTCTTTATTTTAAGGTACAAAAGTGAGTGAGTGACGCCATACACACACATACATATATATATATATATATATATATATATATATATATATATATATACACACAAACACACGCGCACGCGCGCTCACGCACACGCATACACAACACTTTTTACTAAATTTGCAATCTACTTGCGACGTAAAGAAGAGTATATGAAATAGAATATAGATGATACCTCATTCTTGAATATCACGCCAGCTGTTGCAGCTCTACGACTGAATAATAAAAAAGGGCACGTACAGCCAGACCTTATATATGTTGCACATTATAACATGACCATGATAATTGATATTAGTCGGACGAAACAACAAAAATTAAATTGTCTTCGCGGGAGTTCGCAAACCCGAATATGCTGTACCTTATAATATGACTATGATAATTGATATTAGTCGGTTGAAACAACAAAAATTAAATTACTGTCTCCGTGCGAGTTCGCAAACCCTAATATGCTGTACCTTATAATATGACCATGATAATTGATATTAGTCGAACGAAACAACAAAAATTAAATTACTGCTTCCGCGCGAGTTCACAAACACTAATATGTTCTACCTTAATACGGAGATAATAATTGATATTAGTCGGTCGAAACAACAAAAATTAAATTGTGTCCGCGCAAGTTCGTTAACCCTAATATGCTTTACCTTATAATATGACCATGATAATTGATATTAGTCGGACGAAACAACAAAAATTTAATTACTGTCTCCGTGCGAGTTCGCAAACCCAAATATGCTGTACCTTAATACGGCCATGATAATTGATATTAGTCGATCGAAACAACAAAAATTAAATCGTCTTCGCGGGAGTTCGCAAATCCGAATATGCTTTACCTTATAATATGACCGTGATAATTGATATTAGTCAGACGAAACAACAAACATCATATTGTTTCCGCGCGAGTTCGCTAATCCGAATATGCTTTACCTTATAATATGACCATGATAATTGATATTAGTCGGACGAAACAACAAAAATTAAATTACTGTTTCCGTGCGAGTTCGTAAAATCGAATATGCTGTAGCTTAATACGGCCATGCTAACTGATATTAGTCGGTCGAAACAACAACAAATAAATTGTGTCCGCGCGAGTTCGCAAATTCGAATATGGATGTACCTTATAATATGACTATGATATTTTATATTAGTCGGCTAAAACAACAAAAATTAAATTATTGTCACCGCGCGAGTTCGCAGTCCCTAATATGTTGTACCTTAATACGGCCATGATAATTGATATCAATCGGACGAAACAACAAAAATTAAATTGTCTTCGCGCGAGTTCGCAAATCCGACTACGCTTTACCTTATAATACGACCGTGATAATTGATATTAGTCGGACGAAACAACAAAAATTAAATTACTGTCTCCGCGCGAGTTCGCAAACTCGAATAGGTGAACGCTTAAACTCGACGGCGAGCCACAGCCAAGTTGCGAGTAACGACGTCTTAGCATCGCCGCAGAGTCGACGACCGCGGACTATTTCCTCTCAATGTCCGGTGTGACGTCACTACTTATATAGCTATTGACATTTGCACGCAGTTTACCCGTGTCAAGGTACATATTTGTACGAGACGGTGCTAGATCAATCAGATTTAATATTTCATTCTTCTTTCTTTCTTATAGAGCATAAAGAGCGACCCTAAAAATGTGGTAAAAATTATAAGGACATTAACCGTGGCAGAGGCATGGACGATCTAAATAGAATATACATACTCATCCATTGCATTTATTAACGGAATATTATATATAAACGTTTTGGGCATTTCTGCTTTATAATTTTTTCACTAATTTATAAAATTTTGAAATTAATGGTTTATAATTAAAAATGGATATGTACATTTAATTTAAGCGTTCCTTTATAATAGTATTTTCTTTTTACATAGTAATATCGTGACAAGGGAAACACGATCACGAATCACGATCACGGAAACACGATGTTTACGTGCAATTATTGTGGATAATAATTATTATAGTAATCATGATAGAAGTTTTTTTTAGTATACATTTTGAAAATTAGTGCGAATTTAAAAAATCAGAAGTTCCCAAAATTTATCTATTTTAAGTTATATTAACCAACGTTGCGATGCATGGGTCCATTGTACTATTGTCGTCCATCCTTCATATATTTATGCCCGATTCTTATGCTCACCTTAAAATATTTTTGTGATTAGTAAGGTATCAAGACGTATCACTACTTTATTAAATATCTTCGTTTCCTCAAACGGGTCAAAAACATGGAATTTTATTGTCAGTCGTTCCGGAAAGTAATTTTAAATTTTTTTTCTTTTTGGCTAGGTTTTTTAATTTCCTTTTTTCATACAAACTTACTGGTCTTTAATTTCTTGAATAAGTTACAGCTGTATAGTAAGATACGCCAATGAACATTCGTCAATTATTGTAAACATGCAACTCCTACAAGAAATACCTGGTGCCAATTATCAATTGACGAGGAAATTTGAAGTCCCGAGTTTATAAGATCTAACCATTTATGTTAAAGTAATTTATTTTCAAAGGAGACTGGCAAAAATGGGCCCAGACGTTACAGAGATGAAACATAATTTTTAAAAAGCTGGCATTTTTTAGAATATAAAAAACCAAACAATTCAGTAATTGACAATCAGGAAAGAGGAAAAAATAGAATTACAATTTGTTACCATAATATGAAACAAAAAAGCTATCTTCATAAATGTGCATTTATTATATTTTGAAAATATAAAGAATTATTAATTAAAAATAAAAATAACAAAAAAATTTAACAAAGTACATAGCAACTTTTTAGAAAGGATTATAAAAAATAATCAATACTTTTTTTAACGTGTAGCCATTGCCTAAATTAATTAAAAATAAATTGTTAACAAACATAGACAATGGTTCTATTGTTGTCAAAATTAATGGCTTTTTCCCTCTTATCGCACCTTTTTTCGACGACTCTGTCATGCTTGTGAGCATCATGGATTAATATGGTACATCTGTGGATGGGATATAACGAGACATAAGATGGAGGATATAACGAGACACAATCTGCACTTTGTTATATCTTGCTAGCTCAACGAATCCCGTAGAAATTACATTTACAATCTGTTATGAAAAACAACCTAACTTTTCATAAAAAAATTCTCTTTTGTCTGATTGACGATTTTGATAAAACTTTTAAGGAGCTTATTTTTTTCATTTTCTCTACATAATTTTTGTAACAGTTGGGCCCAATACTATATGGACTTTTGTCGGTCTCCTGTACGACGTTTGAAGTTGCTTGACATAAAATATTGACAAAATTGTAACAAAAACATTTCGTAACTTTCCTCCTGTCAGTCGTTTCTGAGAAACTATTCCTCAGAAGAAACAACATTCTTTTAGTAATTTTTTTATGTTGTTAAAGAACAATTATGAAAGATAAATTCAAACATATCAACGTTTTTAACATATCTATCTAAATATATTATTTCTAAAAGGTGTTTTTTGGTCGAGCGGTGCGATCTCTTTAACTACTGCACCAAAAAAAATAAAAAAAATACCCACTTAAAGCTCATGTTTTCTACTTTGGGCGAAAAATATAAAAAAATTCGAAAAAAATCTTTTTGTTAATAAAAAAATTAATTTTTATAACAATTGGCATGAGCGCCATCTGTGGGCGACACATCAAATATCTTAGCCAAATTGTATACTTGGAACACGCTAGATGGCGATATAGTGCGAAGACTTCGCACGGGTCAGCTAGTATATTTAAAGTAATAATGACAATTTACCGTTCGTTTTTAAAATTTGTCACATTACGATACTGTGAGTTCAATACTCAACATTTGTAGTAAGTAGGAAAAGTGAAGTGACATTTTTTTATCTTGAGTGGCCGCCTTGCTTTTCAAAATGGCAGTCAGTTCAACATTCTATTAAGCAGTGACTCAGTGCTGTTGGCCACTTGGGAATTTTAGTATTACAATACAATTTTGGAGATGTAACGTCCAAGTAAAGGTAAGTTAAGAAGAATATAGCAATAAGGAAAATATATTGAAATCGGATCTATTTTTACTTTGTCCAACAGGTTAATTCCAAGTTGCGTGTTATAATCCAAAACGTCCCTAAGACAAACCTGAAATATTTTTAGATTTTTTCGAGTACCTCTGAATTTTTGAATATTAAGTTTGGCGAAATAGCTCATTAATTGAGAATTAGCCATAATTCGTAATTTCATACCTGATGTGAGCGGAATATCGTTCACATTTCCTAATAAGGAGTAACTGCTGTATATACCGTACCGAGAATTTGAAAATTATGAAAAAGGTACAGCTGATAATTTTGACAAAGACAATGGAAATACAGGATAAGCCACTGAATAAAAAATAACGTTTGTTACTGTCAAAATCTCACGCCGTTTCCTTTCTTGGATGACATTGAAAATTCCATAAAACAAGTTTATTTACGATAAAACTTCTGATTAAATTACTTGTGCTTAATTCCTTGATAACGTTATGGGATAACATATCTTTTTAACTCAGCCAATTTCCAAAACGATCGGCTAATGGTGAAAACCTTCTATCAGAATCCATCCAGTAACCTTTACGTAATTCCCGCAACATGGAAAAAAGATTCTAGGTTCTAGCAGTCTTGGGATGATGTTATAAAGACTTATTAACTGCACTTCGTTCACAAATACAGAGTTTCTAAAGAACAATGCCTTCGTGATTGCGTCTAAATATAAAGATCGAATTACCGCTTTCTAGCTTCAAAGGTTCGAATGCAATGATCGCATACAGACAGATACCTGAGATTCCATAACAGATTCTTATAGAAATCTTGTGATGTGTACAAATGTGTACCACATTTATTTGTTCCTAATTAAATTTGTTTTTATTACTTGCAATTTCTGTCACGGTCAAATGGCAGTAATTTATTGTCACTTTATATATATATATATATATATATATATATATATATATATATATATATATATACACACACACACACACACACATATATATATATATATATATATACATATATATAATTATTTATATTTATTTTCAAGCATTGCTTCATTTGATTTTCACTTTTAAAAATTTTCTTCAATTATTATCTACACTTTAATTTTCTGCCCCATATATAAGGTTTTCAAAACCAATTTTTGTTCGCCTATATTTTTGGCAATTTTAAGACACAATTTTTTGAACCGTTGTCCTGTGTGAATTTATATACAATTACTGCGTGCTAAATTTCTAGTTTCTAGCAGTCAGGAAGACAGACGGGTAGTTTTATAGGCAGAAAATGGAATGTTGACATTGTGTTCAACGTAACAATAAAAAGTAAACATTTATCGCGTATTTTTGTACACCATTGCACGTCCCGCAAAGCCAAAATCAACCTGGTAATATATCTAAGATAACTCAAATGTAATTAATTAATACACACACGTTAATTACACCATTTGTCTTGACGAAAACTTCTACTGTTTGCATCATAAAATTTCGAATAAGCATTCAAAAAGCTTAAGTTTAGCAACTGTGCTATGTTTAAAACAAGCAGCTAACTAAATCCAACATTCAAGTGTTTTCTTACGACTAGATTTCAGAAAACAACAACGTTCCTCACAAGAACCGTTTCAATCCTACTGCCTCGCAGCAAATCTTTCCAAAACACTATAGTCGTAATCACGAAAAGTCTATTCAGGGCGAGCCACAACCATCATGAGGATGCTGCGCATATTTCACAGTATCCACCAGATGAGTTAGTGCGTACATGTTTGTTTTTATGTACGTATGTGCATAAACAATCGCCGAGCGTCTCTACGGCCCAATAGGAAGCGAACGGCCGGCGCAGGTCATTAGCCGAGGAATGTCCGCCCTGGGCGACTACGGCACGAGGAGGGTACATTTAAAATCGCGCATTACAAATGGTAAACATTCTCCGTTGACCGCCGAATGTTTGAGAATCGATTAATGCCGTAGTACGCGAGCTCGCATATTCGCACATTTCCTTCTGTTTGTCGCCCGCCTATATACGGAAAAATGTGCGCTATTCACACTTACAGCGAACGTATTGATTATGAAGACATATTCGTACAGTTTCCGCTTGTTTGTCGCCAGCTTACATAGGAAAGAATGAGCGCCATTCACACTTACAGCGAACGTACTGATTGTGAAGGTATATACACAGTTTTCTCTTGTTTGTCACCCGCCTATATACGAAAAAATGTGCGCCATTCATACTTACAGCGAACGTATTGATTATGAAGACATATTCGTGCAGTTTCCGCTTGTTTGTCGCCAGCTTACATAGGAAAAAATGAGCGCCATTCACACTTACAGCGAACGTATTGATTGTGAAGGTATATACAAAGTTTTCTCTTGTTTGTCACCCGCCTATATACGAAAAAATGTGCGCCATTCATACTTACAGCGAACGTATTGATTATGAAGACATATTCGTGCAGTTTCCGCTTGTTTGTCGCCAGCTTACATACGAAAAAATGTGCGCCACTCACACTTACAGCGAACGTATTGATTGTGAAGATATATACACAGTTTTCTCATGTTTGTCACCTGCCTATATACGAAAAAATGTGCGCCATTCATACTTACAGCGAACGTATTGATTATGAAGACATATTCGCACAGTTTCCTCTTGTTTGTCGCCCGCGGATATACGAAAAAATGTGCATCATTCTCGCTTACAGCGAACGTATTGATTATGAAGTTACACTCACAGTTTTCTCTTGTTTGTCACCCGCCTATATACAAAAAACTGTGCGCCATTCATACTTACAGCGAATGTATTGATTATGAAGGCATATTCGCACAGTTTCCTCTTGATTGTCGCCCACCTATATAAGAAAAAATGTGCGTCATTCACACTTACAGCGAACGTATTGATTATGAAGGCATATTCGCACAGTTTCCTCTTGATTGTCGCCCACCTATATAAGAAAAAATGTGCGTCATTCATACTTACAGCGAACGTATTGATTATGAAGGCATATTCGCACAGTTTCCTCTTGCTTGTCGCCCACCTATATAAGAAAAAAATATTCACACTTACAGCGAACGTATTGGTTATGAAGATCACTGACAGCTTTGTTTATGTTTTTTCGTATTAAACCTCTCAGCTCGAACTGTCGAAAACAATTTTGCTTTAAAGTACTATTTTTCATACTTTTAAGTTCACGAGTTTAGAAAATTAGGGAAGGGAACATATTTCTTTTGCAAATTTCTCAGTATATCTCGTAATATCAAATTATTAGAAGACCACGCAAAGTTTGTAGGAAATCTATAGCGATGATATTAGATGTTATATTTTTTGAGAAATTCACCTTGGTATATGTTCAGATACATGTCCCCCATATCCATGTTAGTGGGGACTTATGATAAATGAAGTAATTTAACTTCAAATCAGGTACGGGACCGTCGATTCCCGAACTAGATTCGCAATTGACCGATTTGTTTGTTACTACGATCCTCTATATCATTTTAAAATATATTGCGTATATAGGTATATATAAAATTTAGCACTTACATCACTATTTTTAAATTGAGAAAATATAAGTATACTATATAAAAATGCACATTAATTTTGTATAATGTAGTTAAGGAGAACTCCTTGTGCGAATCTCATTCGCACTTGGCTTGTTTTCTATCCGACCTATTGCAATAATATACAATTAGTAATGAACTTAATTATAGATGCAAAGTATACATATCGTAATTAGCAAATTGAATAACTTTTGAGTAGGGATCATGATGTGTGTTACATATTTTTTTTTATTTTAACACAATTATGTGGGCTATTAAGCAGCAGCCGTTATATAGAGAAATCTTATAAACTTGTTAAGCATGAGTAGAACTTACATTACGAGGGTTCCGTACCCATTTAATTCGTATAAAAGTATAAACGTGTAAGGGTACATTGTATTTTTGTTTAACTTTAAATGTAAAATACCTTGACCTACTCATTGATCAATATCTCATATGGCGCCCTCAATTAAACGACGTTAGCACAGTGCCGTGCGGAGCTTTTTGACAAGGGTATAATATTATATAGATATATACAAACGTGCGCAAGTGCCGCCGCCCCCTGATAGCGCTGAAAACGGCATTGAAGTTGTAATATATTGAAAATGTGTCTCAATAATTGAATCGTAGGCACTCAAAAACAATAAACTCTCGATGTAACTTTACCTGGACTTATCGACCTGGACTTATTTTACCTGGATTTACCTGGACTATGACCTTAATCGTGACCATGAGAAGCTAATTCTTGCTTACCTAAAAGTACAATACTATACATTAACCTTCTCAAATTATTTGTATGTTTGTCATTACGTTCCCGATTCACAATAGTTAGTTGTCCCTCGGTACAAATTTCTGTACGCGAAGAGCTAAACTTTTGTAGTTTAATTTACTGTGCACATTAATGTTTTTCAGATTAGCATATTTTTTAACAGAATTTGTCAAATTACCTAGATAATCAAAACCACCTTTATTCCATTTACTTTTAGTTTCGAATAATAAACAAGGCCAGAAATAAAAATTACTGTGAAAACGCCGTAAACTTGATTTATACGTAAACTAGATTTATACGTAACGTATAATTTCAAAATAGGCTTCGATTTACCATTATTAATTATAATATTTTTCCACTAAAAGAAAAATTTATAAATCCTAACTTAATTACGTAATAAACAGCAATACACGATAGTGGCCATTGTTTGTTTACTTTCACGATGAAAATTCATATAAAAAAATAAACTAATAAAATATTAATTTTAATGCACAAAGAAAATTTCACTTACAAAATATAATACGTATATTTAAAAACCGAACAACTATTAAAATTATTTATAAAATTACTGACAACGGACTCGTCATAAAAACACAATGATACATTGCTTATATGCAAATATCATAATTATTGCATCGTTTCAGTCTGAATATAAGCGATAATCAAATAAGCTTCTGCTTACCTTGAGACTATGAACAGAGGTTTTGACGTGAGGTAATCAATTTTAATTTCGTATGGATCATTTCTGATTCGAGAAGTTTTTGTAATTTCATACAATATAAAAATGAAGTTTGTACGTTATATCTAAAATTCCAGCAACCAGAAACGTTCGCTTTGTTTGTGCGAACTACACATCATAAATAGAAGTGTAGTTCGCACAAATTCCCTTGAATACTATAATTTAAATATGTTTAAAATTTCCTTAAATAAATTATGTACATATGCTAAATGTTCAGGGCTAGCCACGTGTAATTGATGTGAATGCACTGCATTAGCCATAAAGTCTCTCTCAAACTGCTTTAAAATTTCTTGTTTCAAACCGAAGTATACAATCGTCAAACTCTAGTTTGCCTATCTCTGATTATGGAAACGTGTGTAATTCTTCTATAAATGAACATTCCATATATTTTGGGCCTAAAAAACTTTTCCACATACCGGGACATCGGTCGTGACTTAAATGGTTAGTTTCATGACATACGCGACCTCCATCTTCTATGTTTTAGGTAATATCCTCAATAATCCCGTTAACCTTCATAGGTCTGCTCCAAATTCCAATACCTGTCACCCCATGAACTTAAATTACACCTTAAAAACAGGTATACCCTCCTAATCCCCCAATACTAAATACTATGGAGAACATTTCAACGAGTGTGCTATTAGAATCAGCTGGACACCAATATACAAAATGGGCTTCCATTGTTTATATTTAATAATCGTCTGAAATTAAATTACAGTTATTATTGCCAGATCAAAATCTCGTCTATAACCCATCCCTATTCCGTCCCTACTTTTAACGAGTCGTTTTGTTTTTGTTTTACTCAATCTTATTTTAAATTTGTATATTACTATTATATATATATATATATTTGTATAGTACTATTTGTAAGTATTCACAAATCACTTACGCCTGTATGCGCCACACAAGGCCAGGACTGTCTGTCGGACTTACTGATGTTAAACGCCCGTATGTACCACGAACGGTCAGGACTCTTGGTCGGATTTACTGACAGCTAAAAATTTATTTTATGTGGATACTTTAGAGATTAGATCGTGCAATATGGCACGGTCGGTAAAGTAGACTCTTGTTACAGAACGACTGACAGTTAATGAGAAACAGAAATACGTTTTTAACTGTAGTAAGTCCGACTGACAGTCCTGACCGTGTATGGTGCATATGGGCGAAAAATGTATTTATGTTTCTCATTGACTGTCAGTCGAGTCGGGCCAAGAGTCTACTTTACCAATCGTGTCCCAATGCACAATCCGATCGCTAAAACATCCATACGAAATACGTTTTTAACTGTAAGTAAGTCCGACTGACAGTCCTGACCGTGTGTGGTGCGTACAGACGTTAGTCTATCACAGCACTTATTTTTTCATTTCATTTTATTGTGTTTATCTGTAAGAGATTGCTCTTATAAACTTAGTTTTCAAAGCTTGCACTAAAGTTTAATGAGATGGGTCAAAAAAGTTCTCTGAATTGGGTGGAAGGAAGGTAAAAAAACCGTTTTGATATTTTTTCCTTTCAATATATTCTCCCTTAACCTTAATACACTCCTCAGATCTGTCGATTAATTTATTTATGTCCTCAAAAATGTTTTCGCTTTGTCTTGAAAATAAGCTGAAGTTACAGACTTGACCTCTTCATCATCGCTGATTTTTTGTTACGAAGCTCCTTTATCATTTTTGGCAACAAATACCCTACGGCCTCTATCGACAGTCCTGTCCGTCTGAGCGCGATTCGTTTTTGATCGAATCTCTGCCTTTTTTGAAGAGATTATGCTCCTTGTTGATCATGGTTTCACTAGGGCAAGAGTCCCCGCAAGTTAAATCTGAAAAGCATTTAAGCACCAACCGCCAAATGTGTACACGTCGATTATTTCGTAAACTGTACTCCCGTCTCTATGAAATTTGTACTCAGCACTCGCAATTTAAGTATATGCACAGGCCTCTTCAACTAAACACGCCAGAAAACACTCATTATCGTCTTCTTAAACCTGAAAAATACTTAGTCGCCAACCGCCAAATGTTACACCTCGATTATTTCGTGAATTGTACTCTCGTCTCTAAAAAATTTATACTCAGCACTCGCAATTTAAATATATGCACAGCCGTCTTCGACCAAACACGCCAGAAAACACCCATAATCGTCCTCTTAAATCTGAAAAGCATTTAAGCACCAACCGCCAAATGTGTACACGTCGATTATTTCGTAAACTGTACTCCCGTCTCTATGAAATTTGTACTCAGCACTCGCAATTTAAGTATATGCACAGGCCTCTTCAACTAAACACGCCAGAAAACACTCATTATCGTCTTCTTAAACCTGAAAAATACTTAGTCGCCAACCGCCAAATGTTACACCTCGATTATTTCGTGAATTGTACTCTCGTCTCTAAAAAATTTATACTCAGCACTCGCAATTTAAATATATGCACAGCCGTCTTCGACCAAACACGCCAGAAAACACCCATAATCGTCCTCTTAAATCTGAAAAGCATTTAAGCACCAACCGCCAAATGTGTACACGTCGATTATTTCGTAAACTGTACTCCCGTCTCTATGAAATTTGTACTCAGCACTCGCAATTTAAGTATATACACAGCAATCTTCGACTAAACACTCCAGAGAACACTCATTATCGTCTTCTTAAACCTGAAAAATACTTAGTCGCCAACCGCCAAATGTTACACCTTGATTATTTCGTGAATTGTACTCTCATCTCTAAAAAATTTGTACTCAGCACTCGCAATTTAAGTATATGCACAGCCAGCTTCGACCAAACACGCCAGAAAACACCCATAATCGTCCTCTTAAATCTGAAAAACATTTAAGCACCAACCGCCAAATGTGTACACGTCGATTATTTCGTCCACTGTACTCGCGTCCCCATCCTCACACCTTTCCGCAGAACAATTGAGCTAAGACCCATTGTTACGTTCCAACAGCTTCTAAACAATTTAAGTTCAAGCGTCGACGTTTATTTATCGTCATCTTTTGTAAGTACGCAGGTTTTACTATGTAAATTTACTTCTACTGAGAAGGCTGTGTGGCTTTTGAGATAAAGTAGTGTTAATGGCTCTTCTAGTACAATGACTGAACAAATAAAGACATAAAGAAACTTTGTTATATTTCAAAATCTTTAGTCAAATGAAATTTTAATAGGCGCAAAAGAAACAAGTATGAAAATGAGTTAAATGTGTATAAGCGTATTCAACGTTTATAAAGGTGTCTTAGCGCCAAATTCACACTGACGAGCGAGCGGTATATCGAAATAATTAACATTTTTTTATGTACTGCAGCTACGAGAGGATGATGTTGACGAGTCAGATATGTGGTTTCAGCAGAATGGGCCCACTGCCCACACAGCTAGGGGCACAATTAGAGCGCTATTTCCGGGAAAAGTCATACGCCGATTTGCAGACATAATTTGGCCACCTAGATCGCCCGACTTAACCCCAGATAACTTTATTCTATGGGGTTATCTCAAAGTAAGAGTTTTTGATACCCCTCTTATGAATTTGGAGCAACTGAAGGCTGAGGTAACGAAAGAAGTGAGAGCCATCTCAGTCGACGTTCTGCGGCGCGTCATTGTAAATTCGCGCTTATGTTTTGAGGAGTTTGTTCGCCCTGGGAGACATCTTGCTGGTGTAATATTCCGTACATAAAATCCGCATAAACGTAAAGTACGTTTACTGTAATTAAAATAATATAAATATTTAATTATAAATCATTGATTTTTTTATTATTATTTCAAGTTTAAATTCCGCACTGAGACACGTCTTATAACTATGTACTTTATGGCAAAAGAAACGTTTAGACTGAAATAACAGTATTTTTTAATATCGAATAATTTTATATATAACATTCGATAAGGCTCGGAAAGCTGAGTAAAGCTCTACATATGAAGATAAAAGAATGTCATCAAATTGACTTAGCAAATGTTAGGAAACAATAAAAAATCGCAAACGTTTCTAAAAAAATTAGTTATAATTGCGATTCCGAGGGGGGGAGTTCTTGTGGGGTTTAAATGAGCTGAGAAATACATTAAAATTGGCGTGTTCCCCAACCTAATAAGTGTTTTTCTATTTTTAGATGTTTATTTAACAATAAAATACTAGACAAATAATTTTAATATAATGACAGTAACTGTTATAAACAAGAAACCACCAATGCTACAAAGGAAGCTGTTATGTTGTATAAATGAGCTGAGAAATACATTGAAATTGGCGTGTTCCCCAACCTAATAAGTGTTTTTCTATTTTTAGATGTTTATTTAACAATAAAATACTAGACAAATAATTTTAATATAATGACAGTAACTGTTATAAACAAGAAACCACCAATGCTACAAAGGAAGCTGTTATGTTGTATAAATGAGCTGAGAAATACATTGAAATTGGCGTGTTCCCCAACCTAATAAGTGTTTTTCTATTTTTAGATGTTTATTTAACAATAAAATAATAGACAAATAATTTCAAAACAATGATAGTAACTATTATAAACAAGAAACCGCCAATGCTATAAAGGAAGCTGTTATGCGGTATAAATGAGCTGAGAAATACAGTGAAATTGGCGTATTCCTGAATGTTATAACTGCTTTTGTATTCTTAGACGTTTATTTAATAATAAAATATACGTAAATATAGATATTTACGTATATTATCTAAGGAATATTCATGTATTTCTCCTTGCCCCATAAACATTTATAGCCCTATACACATTTATAGCCCCATAAATATTGTCCTCGAAATTTGTGATTGTGAATTTTTAATAGCTATGAAAATACTAGTAAGATCTAAAACGGGAAACCTTAGGCGCATGTCCACCTAAGTCACTAACAATTTTATTGCACCATAAATGATACGACCTGTTGTGCGAGTTTTCTCAACAACAGCTACTCACTACACTCCTTGCTGTTATCTCTTGAATGCACCCCAAGTTTTTATATATATATATTTTTATATATAATAAATTTTATTAATATATTTTTGGTCCGTTTTAAAAATGTGGTAAATTAAAAAAAATGTAAATAACTATTTATTCCAATGAGTTTGATCTTTCTATTGGCGTATTTGTATTGGGTCAAAGTGATAAAAAACAAAAATTAATTTCCTCAAAAACCAATCAAGTGTGAATCTGACTAAGGCATCGAAGGTTCCGTACCTCCAAATTACCTAATTTGTGTAAAGATATTGTACCTTTAA
The DNA here is from genome assembly GCA_039881145.1 of Druceiella hillmani. NCBI lineage: Eukaryota > Metazoa > Arthropoda > Insecta > Lepidoptera > Hepialidae > Druceiella > Druceiella hillmani. The sequence continues at coordinate 5,653,040 of JAYKKI010000065.1, read as the reverse complement.
ATATCTAATAAGGCGCGCGCCTCTTGACTTGTATGATAAGTCGGCTACCGAATTTGTCCCAATATGGATTTCCTATTGCAATAAATATTTAATAATACCCAATGTAATTGAGCAGGAGGAGCAAACATATATTATCGTGAATATCTCTAATATTACGATATCTAATACGGTGCGCGCCTCTTGTACGATAAATTGGCTACCGAATTTGTTCCAACAAAAGCGCCGCCTACTCGCCACCTAAAGAAGTCGTTCGTTTGCCTTGAGGGTTAAGATATATTTTTAAATCATATAACGAGAGTTATCACAGCATTCTTCTCGGGTTATGTTTTCAGAAACTGCAAAATGAACTGCTTGCTAATGAAAAAATTGGCAAATATAGCATGAAAAAAGACGACGAAAAATTTATCGAAAAAAGATGATGAAAATATTTACTAACGAGGTACTGAAATAAAAACATTTATCCGTTTGATTTGATTTTTCACCGACTTTAAAAACACCTTATTTTCTTCAAAGACAATACATACTTTCAGTACTCATTTGGCGTGACGTGACAGTTCGTAACGAAAAAAACAACCAGTCTAACAAAAGCCTTCAGCGCAGCGTCGAAACAACGTGCTGACAGAGTTTAATAAATGATAAAGTACAATGACATTGAACAAATCATTATGACTATTAGTCGAAGTTTGGCATGCGTACACTCATTTGCATACATCACACGGGTACGTACAACCACTCTACGTACAGTAGTAACTATGGCCTCATTAAAGGGCAATAAAATCTTATGTTTACGAGACTCGTTACATTGATAAGCAATCTCGTACGCGTGTGATAAACGCCGGACGTGGTTCGCCACCGGCCAATGTTGCGAGGACCTTGTGGTTTCGTGCAATATTTTCATTTCGAATAAATTCAGTTTCATAATTTATTATTTATACTTCGTAACAATTTGATTTTGGATCAGATATATAGTTGTCTCGTTTTCACACCTCAACTACTCAAACGACGTTGCGACTCATCTCGCCATATTTACTTTCTTCCACGGGAACGAACCCGCGGGTTGAGGCTAGTAGAAGAATATATCTTCTAAAGTTTAAAAAGAAATTAAATTTGAATATAATACGCGCTCGATTACGGGTTTCCATTAAATATCCCTAACGTATACATATATAGAAAAATTAGTACTACATTTGAGTATTTGACTATATATTTTTATTATTAAAAATAATAAGTAATAACATTAAAAACGATTAAAATAAATATATGGTACTTAGGACTTTTCGTTATAACGATTTAAAAATTGACAAAATACGATTCGCGCGAAAACGCCCCATACAAAATGCAACTGGCTTATGACGTCACTGGCCATCTATTAGTATTCATTATAAGGGAGTTTATTAAATATCTTTAATATCTCGTTAAATATTGCGTTTAAGTTATATATTGCATATTGTAATTTTCTCATTGTTTTGTGTGGAAACTAAATTCATAATAACTTTTTCGATTTAGAAGTTTCGATTAATTGTTTGTTATACGCATTATATTTTTTATGGCAAGGTTTTTTTCAAACCAACTGTACAGTTTTAAAACATTTTTACAAATAATTATGATATAAGTCAAACATCATATTTTTCACTTTTACTCATTTTCCCAAAAGTTATTTCACAACGTCAAATCGTTTAAGACAAAATTGTGATGGATGGACACAGAGGGATAATGAAGTTTGACCACAAGACATTCAATTTAAAATTTTTAAAATTACATCTCGAATGCTTGAAAAAACAGCTCGCTACAAATATCGCGCAAAGGAACAAATTTTGAAAAAAAAACAGAGAACTAAACAATAGAAATAATAAATTTTGTTTTTAATGTTAGTGCAATATTTTATCCACAGAAAATAGTAAATGTATTGAATATAAAGAGGTTATGTTACGAGTGAATTTGAGATTCGATTATTGGCACTGTATTGTTTTTATAAACCATTAAAATGCTTATAACAACACACTGTACCATATTTAGGAATATGTAGACTTCACAAGAAAAAATGATAGTAGTGGAATCAAAAGTTTATTAATTTCTCAGTAACAGGCACTGACAGCATCTTGCACGGGCCCTAAATATTTGTATCGATCCTTCGCAACCATTCTTCCACTCTATATGATATATCCTTCCTAACCATTATCAAAAAATAATAAATATTCTTGATTAAAGAAAATAATTTTTTTTAGGAAATAGATTCATATAAAACTAAATGAGCCAAACGGAAGGCCACAAAAGTACAAAAACTTCACTTCGATTAATAAAGAAATTTACAAATTAATTAATTGACCAAAGCTATTTCGTTAATTAAAACTATTTTATAAACTCAAAACTTTAAAGTTTTCCAGCGAAAACAGGCCCATTATTACAAATGAGTGGACAGAATTAAGTTATATTAAAAAAAAAATACTATTTTTATTCACAATTAAGTGAAATTACGTGATGTAATGTTATTTCTACTTTATTTAAATTCTTTACCACGTTTATCATTACAAATTGCCCACCTCAAGATGTTGTCAAACCGAAACCTAGGGTCGTGGTAAGGAATTTTAATAAAGTATAAGGAGTACATATGGATAGTATGAGGAAGGTAGTATAAGGAGTACAAAAATAAGGTTATTTTTGTACTCCTTATAACAAGAGCTTTCAAATGGTCTATTTTTTATTATATTGTTAATACAGGTTGTCCAGTGGCAGATTTCAATGTTTGAAAAATTGTAAAAAAAAACTACACATCTAATACAAAGTAGGTTTATTTTATAACAACAAATGCGGATTTCATTTTTTAAAAACCACGTTTTCCAAATGGCGGCCATCGAGTCTGACACACTCTTCGAGTCTAGCACGCATGTTTTCAACAACGCGTTTGCAGAGCGACTGGGGTATCCTACTGACTTCGGCTCGAATATTTTCTTTAAGTTGTGTCACATTGCTCGGATTTGTTTTGTAAACAACGGATTTTAAGTATCCCCATAAGAAAAAGTCACATGGGCTTAAATCGGGT